>JAWNNQ010000410.1:105000-697017 GCA_035044765.1 Leucophenga montana
TATACATTTTTTTTTTAGTTTTAAAGTTTAGTTTAGACTGCGTTCAAAAAATAAATAGCGCTATCAACATCTGCAGTTATTTTTTAGCACTTGATGCAACAAAATTCAAACAAAACAAGAAAAAACGTTAACGTCGCTTGAACCGAAGCTCTAATACCATTCACATGAAACTTTAAATAGTATTGTAAAACATAAAAGTGGGGGTTTAAATAGGGGCTACCCCAAAAAAGTGGGTGGTACACTCATACTAGTAGATGTGTATGAAGCGATGTAGTAGATGTATAAAATGCCACCATATCAAATTTCAAACAGATATTGACGTTTTTCATACAAAAGTGAGCTGTGGATTTATATAGGGGGGTAGACCCATGAAAGTGTGCGGTACACGGTTCACTAGTAGATGTATATGAAGCTATGTAGTTGATGTGTGATGAGATGCCGCCATATCGAATTTCAAGTTGATATTGATGTTTTCCATACAAATGCCTAAAAGTGAGCTGTGTGTTTATATGGGACTATCTCAAAAAATTGTCGGGACACGCCCATTTGTGTATGTATATGAAACGGTTGTCCACTAAAATCCACCAAATCGAATATCAAGCTAATATTTATTTAAATGAAGAATGTTTTCATAAAAAACACAAAATTGCTAATTGATTGAAAAAGAATGAATTAAAACTCCAAAGTACGATAAGGATTTCAAAAAATATTTTTAGGCAACGGTAATCACATATTTGCTCAATCCATGCGTCTGGCATGCAGCTGTACGTAGACTTTTGCGGTAGTGCTTTTCTGACGTGTTGTAGCATAAAATGAATTAAAACTTTAATTTTAAGTATTAAAATGCAGCAAAAATATTATTAGTATACAAAGAGAAATTAATAAACTATACAATAAAACAAAGTTCGATTCAATACATAAACCATTAGCGGAGATATTTGCAATTAAAAATAAAATAAAATTTTTTTTTTTTTGTGGTGTACGCAGACTTTTTCGAGCAAGTGTACTATTTTCCAACAAAAACTTAAATCACTATTCATATTCTCAATGCAAACATTTTTCTTGTTAACTCCATTATTTTTTAATTTAAAAATGCCGAAAACATTACATTGCGAGTCGTATCAAAGTTAACTTATGGTAAAGTTGAGAAAATTTCTATATTAAAGAATTGCGAACATATATCGATACCAGCTCGGCTATAGTATCATGTGAAACATTTTCAACACTATATATAATATAATATATGTGTAATAGTTAAGCACATTAATATATCCTCTTCACTATTTACCGTTGAATGTATTATCTACACGGCTGATGACCAAATCTGATGACCATTAACTCAAGACCACATGCCCACAGTTTTTTTTTACTAAACGTTATTTGCGTGTGAAAAAGTTACTTCCGTTATAAAAAGATCTGTGTTACCAGTCATTTTTTCAAATACTAAATCTAATATCCCAAGTTGACATTTTCAATCGATAGTTTATTACAATTACAAAAATTTTAATCTTTGGCGGACCAAGAACGGATAAAAAATTATTATGTTACGATAGATATAAAGGTATTTACTGCTAAGTAACTGCATTTTTTATACAGTTGAACAGTTTGGTCAACTTTTTTTCATGAATTTGTACTTGATATCTACCGAAAAATGCAAAGGGAAATTAAAATTTCTATTTTGCAGGCCTGTGTAATCGAAGAAGAAAATTGCACTTGCTTTGTAACTTTCTCTTTTACACATTTGGAATCGGTGTAATATGTTCTGTCAAAATTTTTCCTTCGATGAAGTTCGGAATAAGCAATTCACAGTGTAATGTTTTCGCATGTTTAATATGAGCGCAGAGAAGTTTTTTTTTCCGAAGTCTAAACTAACCTTAAACCATTAAATTTTTATATGTAGTTCAACAGTATTTTATTATTTTCTTTTAATTTAAATTTTGACTATTTGCTAAAAACGTATGGATTACGCATTTAAAAACATGTAGTGAAAATTTCGTAAAAATGTATGAAAACTTTAAAAAAGCTTACGAATTACTTCCATATTTGAGTAATTAAATATAAAACCAGAGAAAACGTCAATTTCGATAGAACCGATGCCTTAATTTAAGCATTTAACAAATTACTGTCTAAGCTTTAAATGCTCTATGAACCAGTGTTAGTTTACAAAATGAAAAACATATCTGTACATTAAGTAATATGGCCCGCTAAACTCGAAAATAACATTGAGTTATAAAATTGTTTAATTTTCATCTTTTACGTTTCGGAGATAGTTTCACAGTGTCCATATCTTGAGTTGGAAACGTCCAAGTACTTTGGCAAGAACTACATATTAAAGGTAATATCAAATAGTCGCTTCTAACATTATTTTCCAATCGGTGCAGTAGTTTAAGTGTTATGGGCCAAAATATATGATATACTGTTTTGGCGACCTTATCTGACATTTCTGACAAAATTGAAAATTTGCTATCTCGGAAACATATTCATAAAAAAAAATGTTCAATGTGATTTTCGAGTTAATACATAAGAAAAATATAGTGCCATTAAATGTACAGAAATTTAGGTTTGGGTTTGAAAGAGCAGCTACCATTAAAAGTAGGCGTGGCAAAGTCATTGTGACATATGTTTAGCCTAGAAATGTAGGAAGTCTCCATACCCGATTTCAGATCGATATTTTTAAAACTGAGGGACTAGTTTCGATTCACACAGACAGGGAACAGACGAACAAATGGACGGATGGCGAGCATTCATAAACATATGAAAATATATTGATCATTGATAGTAGCTTCATCAATTTGAACTCAGGAAACTCTAAAGGAAACAATAGTTTAAACGCAAAATAGGTGTTCAGCGAAAAGTTATTTCAAAAACTTATTATTTACAAGCTGGTGCCCGGCGCGCTTCTGCCCTTCCGCTTGCCTCCCCTTTCGCCTGACACTCCTTCCCTCTGCCACTCCTTCCCACAGGCACACCTTCTCTCAGCCACACCTTTACCATGACCCACATTCACCCTGACACGTTCTCCATGCCCCTTTACTCTACCTCCAATACTCTACCTCCAATTTCTCCAATCCCTCTTCTCCTGTCGCTGCCACCACTGCTCCAACCAACCCTTACGCTGCCCTCATTACTCTACCTCTTCCCCTACCTCTCCTTACTTTATCACCCCTTTTCCCTGCCCCCTTCGATACCATTAACATGTATACAACATTTCACCCCTCTATCTTAAATGGTACCCAGCGCATTGCTGCCAGTGCCCCTGCCTCTCCTACCTTTAACCTCCTTCCCTATGATACCTTACCCTACCTGCCATTCCCCTACTCCTCTTCCCACTGCCTCCTTTAATTACAATCCTTCCTCTACCTAACATTTTCATTCCCCTGCCCTTCTTCCACTTCCACCACTTTCCCAACAGTCCCCTTCCCCCTTCCCCCATTCCCCTATTTCCTCTTCCTTTTTAAACGAAACTCCTTAACTTTTCTCAAATTTTCCATTTTCCGTAAGAAGCTTCTACAAATTATTAGAAAACATAAAAAAAAGATGAATGAAATCGTTAAGTCGTTCTCAAGTTAAAGCGTGACCAGGGGAAATAGGGTTGCATTTTTATATATGTATATTCAATACATTTAAAAGTGAGAAAACGCTTGATATTTTTAACTTTAAATATTAACTCGAAATAGTACCACTTTAATAAAAAAAAGTTCTGAAAATTTGTAAAAAAATGTGCTCTAAAATTTATTATGAACAGCATTATTTGTTCCTCTCCTCTTTTCTGGTTCAGAATTCGAATAATTTTGTTTAAATGATCTGTTTTTTTTTAGACTAAGAAGTATATAGCGATTTGAATTCACTTGGCTTTGATAATATAAGTTTCACACTAACAATTCCAAGTGAAAGCGAATTGTGATATATTTTGTAAAGTGTAAACAGACAAATTTAACCAAAGCACCTCCAATAATGTATACCGGTTCGGTAAGCGGAACAATGGCGTACTTGCTGTAATTACATATAATTACATAGCTTCTTCAGTTGATCAGATTTATTTATACGAAGCAATTTGGAACTTGTATCGTAATAAGTTGAGTAATTCGTAATTAACTGTACGATTCGATAATTTATGACATTACGAGATACTTAATGCGCGAAGTACTCAGTAACTGTGTAACAAGCTGAAAACAGCTTGAAACAGCTCAGTTGACGTTGTTTAGTTACGAAGAAAAGCTACGTTATAGCCTAAGATGCGCCGTTATGTGGCATAAGTAGTTGCGTTTTAACAACAGAACATCTGCTATGACGTAAGTCGCTGTTTGGTGACATAATTTGCTACCCCATGGGCATAAGAAGCTTTCTGCGTTTAGATACATAAGAATGTAGTACGTAATTGCATACAAAGTTGAATAATTTCACAAGTGTGGAACGTAATACTTAGTTAATAAACTACATAATTACTACGAGTATATGAGCATTGATGGCATCTAACATTTTTTATGCAATTCTGATACAGGAGTCAAGTTCTAGGCAAGTTCTAGTTAAGTTTAGAGGTTAGCAACAAAATAAAAAGGTGCTAGATGGCATTATGGGCTATTAACTACATATTTTTCAAGTAACAAGCCAATTTACTATTTAAATTTCTTTTCAGCTAATATAAACATAGTGCTTGTTTCACAGTGTCGAGTTAACTACGTGTTAAGTAAAACTTGAGTTAACTAGCAAATTTTTATATGTAGGTATATAGCGAAAAGTATAAGTGAAATTAAATAATAAACGTGATAGTTAACTCGAGTTTAACTTAAGCAGAAATTAACTCACAACACCAACTTTCTTAAAATACTTTCTATGTTATCACTTTAAAGATTTAAAGCAAATTATGTGTTTTTTAAGAAACACAATATTATAATACATACCTCAAAAATAAATGCTGTTGAACTGCATACAATTTTAACATACCAAATCATACACAGACAAAAACACAGACACACCAACTTCAAGGATAATCAACATTTTCAACGATAGAACCGATTTACTTACTATACATGTATACAATACTTATGTATGTACTTACATAATGACATTGAGCGAAAGCTACAGAACTAAATTACATAAATTGTAGTAAGTTCGACTTTCCTGATTGTAAGACTGAACGCATATATATATATATATATATATATATATATATATATATATATATATATATATATATATATATATATATATATATATATATATATATATATATATATATATACTTACCATATATATACATATATATAAAAATAAAACAATGAAATAGATTACAAGTAACAAGAACCATATAAAAATATCTACATACAATATATACGGCTTTACTTTAGAACTTTTTGCTATAAGCAATTTTTTTTTATAATTTTGTAAACATATAATGTAAAATATAAATATATTTATTATAGATATACATATATACATACATACTTAATTATAATGAATAACATTAGCAATATACACAGTTAGGAGGAAACCTTGTACAGCAACTGGAATCTTTATGATTCGAGAACAAGAAAACGTATATTTAAATGGAGATTAAAGGACTGCTTCTTAGATGAATAAGTGAAACTTATTTGAAAAAAAAAAACAAAAACAAAAACAAAAAAAATTCAACAAATTATTGAATTAAATTGAATATAAATATGTAAACTAATTATAATTATTATTATTCTTATTATTATTATTATTAAAAATCTATATATACACAATATATACCGACTTATTAGTGATGATATATGAAAGAACAAGCATAATATCTGTTACATCTATGCATACATATTATTTCAATGTACAAAAATTGGTTTAAAATCATAGATTATTTGAAACAAATTCACTTTAGTAGTTTTTGCGCCTAAAAAAAACAAAAAGTAAAAAAAGTAAAAATTAAATATTAATTGATAAATTATTTAATTGCAACTTAAATTCCTACTAAAATATAATGAATATATTTAAAATGCATAAATAATTTATGTATTTCTCAGTAACGAAACAAAAAACAAAAAAAAAAAAATCAATTTGCATAATAAAATATTAGTACCAACATACAAGTATACATATATGATTTAAATAAAGCACGTTTTATTTTATTTTATGGGAGATATGAACAATCTGCTATGGATTTATTAATAACTTAAAAAAATAAGTTTAAAATTTTGGTTAGAAATAAACAATTGACTTGTCCTTAGACCATTCAACTGTTCTGCGAATACTACCTCTGCACATTGGGCCAGACACCCGAATTTTTGACGTAAATTAAAATAATAAAGCTAGAGACTTAAAATTTGGTACGCCTACTCTTACCGCCTATATAAGATACAATCGCTTCTATCGATTTTTGAATCGTAATCCATTATGCTAGCATACATTCATATAATTTTTCAGTTGAAATTTTGCGCATACACTTCTTTTTATTGTAGTTTAATAGAGTACGAGGGCTGCTATTTATATGTCGGGAACTGGCAACACTAATGTCAAAATCTAAAATCTGGCAACACCATAATAAAGTTTGACATTTTTTGGCATAAACGTACTCACAAAGTTTTGATGTACAATTAAATGGAGATTTAAACAATTTTAGACGTTTCTGGATCTTGCTATTTGTTTTGTTTACAGTGAGTTAAGAAAAGCATTTTGTCCAAATTACGAAAATTTCAAGTTTTCGTTGGATTATTTTTCACAACTTTCGACTTTCGGATTAGCTCAACAAGTATGTGTCAATGAACTCAGTTCTTTGTATGGCAATAAAACACCATCAAACATCACAGTATATCGCTGATATAGTGAATTCAAACGTGATCGTAGTTCGGTCGCCGAAGAATTCCGTGAAGGTCGTCCAAAATCGCTTGTTGTGCCCAAAAACATCGATGCAGTGCGTGAACTAATAATGCAAGATCGTCATGTGACATATCGTGAAATAGAGGCATCCTTGCACATTAGTTCCACTTCAATACATTAAATTTTGCATGAACACTTGATCTCGTTGGATACCCCATAACTTATCAATCGTTCAAAAAAGGCTCGCGTCGATTGGTGTAAATAAATGATTGAAAAGTTCGACCGTGGTGCTTCAAAAGACGTGTATAAAATCGTGACAATTGACGAATCATGGATATATGCGTATGAGCCGGAAACAAAAACGCAATCGACCGTGTTGGTATTCCAAGACGAGCCAAATCCAACAAAAGTTGTTCGTGGAAGAAACACAGCGAAGCAAATGATGATCATGACAATGCGAGCTCTCATACATCTCGTCAAACAAGTGCATTTTTGAGCATTCAAAACATCGAATTAATGACTCTTCCTCCATACAGTACTGATTTGGCACCCAATGACTTCTTCTTGTTCCCGAGTATCAAAGGTAAACTGAATTGAAGCTTTCAAAAACCATGTTTTGGAGATGACTCAAGAGGAATGGAAAAACTGCTATGACAAATGGTTTGAACGAATGGAAAAGTGTAGTCATCATCAAAGGGAATATTTTGAAAAACAATAAAGCCATTTTCATTAAAAAATGTTTGTTATTATTTGCTATTCCCGAAATATAAATAGTATCCCTCGTATCAAGATTGACCAGCCACGCTCACTTTTTTTGGGTAGCCCCCATACAAACCTACTGCCCACTTTTGACTTTTTGTAAGAAAATCTTTTTTTTTTGTCGTCAATATCAAGTTAGTAATTGATATGGTAACTTTTAGTGGACGGATGTTTGACATATAAATTAACGGGTGCGACCCGTCTACTGTTTGGGGTAATCCCCATAGAAACCTATTGCCCACTTTTGATTTTTTGTATGAAAACTTCTTTATTAAAGTCAATATTAGGTTTAAATGCGATATGGTGCCTTTTTATGGACAGCCGCCTAACATACATAGAACTGCGACCTAGCAGATCTGTTGTTTTGTCCTTCTTACTTAGATGTCCTGCTCTAGTCTAGGATTTAACTTTTTCAGTTGTTCTTCGGGGAGAAGGTGGCTGCCCAATATTCGAAATCTACTTCTGAGTATTGCTTCACATTCTGCAACGATATGATTATATACACTCCTGTTAGTATTCCTGTCATTGGTCGAACCCCCCATAGGAATATTTTTGCTTGAATATTAATAAAGTTTGGACATGACGGAGTTTGAGCTTAATGCTTTTAACAACGCCTGACTATCTGATAGAATAGCAATCTCACAATTGCGATAGTCTCTATATCTAAATTACAATGAGCAATGTGAAATATACTTATATAAATATACGTATATCTGCCCAATGATTCCAGTGGTTTAATCTGGGGCCTACGACTCCTAGACCAGTTCCTTCTGTCGTCAAAGATCCATCCGTGGTTTTAATGCATATGACTTTTCTGACGTCCAAGTCTTCTTATCGGAACATTTGATGGTGACTTTCCGATTGCAGACATTCCTCCTTGTTTGAAAAACTGCTATTATCAAAGCTTCTACCCATGAAAGTGTACCAAGAAACAATACCAAAGACATCAGTGCGGGCTTAGACAACACCATGCTACAATCGAGCAAGTGTATTTTTTTCTAGAAATGCAGTCGAAAGTAAACAAATATTGCACAGCGGCCTCTCTTGATATTTTTCAAGCCTTTGACAAAGTCTGGCATACAAGTTTGTCACACAAGCTAAAATTGCACCTTCCACATCCATTTAATTCGATCCTTAAATTGCTTATTAAAGACTATCTGTCTGTTATGGCAAAGGTTAATAATGAGGTTACAAATCTTAAGCAGATTAACGCCGAATCTGCGCAGGGTAGTGTGCTAACGTACCACTTATGGAACACACATACACTGCAACCTTCGCCGATAAGACAGTTGTAATGGCTCGTAGCAAAGATACAAATTCAGAGCAGCAAAAAATAATACACAAAAACTACTGGAGAATATAAACCAAATAGATAAATGGGTAGATAAAAGCGAACGAGACAAAATCACTACAAAGAGGCTCTTGCCCTCCTGTGTACCTCAATGGATATCAACTTCCGTTATCAGAGCAGGCTTAGACGAAACCAACTGGAATTACGTCTCAGGTCATTGTACTGGCTTATTAATTGTTCTTCTTCACTATCGTTTGACAAACAAGTTTTCATTTACAAAACAATCATAAAGCCAATTTGAACATATGGAGTTCAAATTTTCAAATTGAACTTCAGGCTGGCTCGACGTCAATACATTAAGAAAATTTATATTAATTAATTATTACCATCCGTGAATAATCATTCATATTTCTAATTTTATTCTGAATCGAATGAATCAGAAATGGAACTCTCACTTATATCCAAAAGAAGCTCTTCATATAATTCTATATATTTTTTTTACTTTGAGGTACTTTGAGGTTGTATATAAGGAATATGAAACGGCGTTCATACCTTAAGAGCTTCCTCCGACATCATACAAATTGGAAGCGAAATACTTTTAATGATATTCCCCACCATGTATTTAAAATTTGGTATGTAAAACCATCCAATTTCGATGAATACCCTATCCGGAATTACAGCATATTCGCTGTAATTCCAACTAAGAGACCGATTTGCTTCCTTAGTCTATTCTAAATTGCTAAGTTTCTTTTTTCGATAGCATCTTTATCTGTTCCACGAACCTGCTACGTTTTTATTGGTAGTCTATAAGCGATATGAATGGCCAGATCCACGCATGAAGGGTTGATAAGCCATATTCGTAAGGGGGCTTCATAGACACATTAAAGTATTTATATACCCGTATATTTTTGTACTGCATCAAATGCAGTGCCTAAGGTTCAAATAAAGACCCTTAGACAAGGCACAATGTATCGCAAAGTTGGCCATACTCGACTTTCACGTAAAACGCTGAAAGACAGTTTATAAAGTTGTAGAAAGTTTCTACGTAACATCTATCCTTGCAATTGGGAAATATAGGTTAGATTAGGTAGATTAGGTGGCCCTTCTTCAAATTAACCTAACAATGTATTGTTTTGATCTATTTTCTAGTCAGAACCATAAAAGAAGTTGGAAATATTTCATGCAATTAACTAGAAAGCACCGAGTGTTCAATGGCGAATTTGGTTAAAGGCTGGGCAGTGACAGAGACAAAATGAATGAAAAAATTAGTCAAAGTATTTTAAATTGCTGGTTACTACTTTTTCCCTGAATATTTGTATACAGTATTGTAGCGATTATTGAATAGATGTACACAAAAAAAAAATTTAATCAATTTTGGTTTTTGAACTTTAAAATTGTTTTGTTTCAAGTACACTTAAAAATTAATAGCACTTATAATTCACAAATAGTTCTTAATGTTATGTAACTGCTTTGTCATTGTGGATGTTCTTCTAAACTCGTAACTATCGCGCTAACCGTATAAACGACGTGAATGTTGGAGCTCGCAAATGAACTGTCAAACTTTATATGGGGAATAGTTTACACGCAACTCGTATATTTACACTCGAAATTTGACGCGTGAATTTACACAGCTAAAGAAAAATGTTTAATAACCTATGTTTAGACATAATTCTGTCCCATGGTTAAAATTTATGAATAATAGTATCTTCATACCTGTCTGAAATGAAATCTTTGTGCTGCGTTGACCCTAACTTCTGCGAGCAGCTGGGCTCTTTCACGGGTGTTGAAAAATGAAATGTTTCTTTCTAATATTTTCATGCGTCTCTGTATATCCAATCCTCTCTAGAAAGTGACATTAAAACACAAGTCTTCCAGCATACTATTTCGGTTCTAAGTAGTATTGCCTTAGTCCTTACAAGTTGCAGTGAAGATATCGCTCTTGATGAATTCTAGAAAGAGGAGAGACTTTGTGAAAAATAGTTGAACCAGTTAATTTATGAAATCGGAAATGAAATCAACAATAGTTGGCACTAAAATAAATCCAAAACGGATGACTTCCTGAAATACCTTATTCCTCTGTAATTAGTAACGAAATGTAAAATTCGGTCGACGAATTTCAAACAATATGCGGATCCTGTTATTTTAAATGACCTGCAGAACGAGTTTTATTGTATTGTATACTGATCCCTTTGCAAGGCACAAAATATATCGCAAATTAAGTTCATCTACCAAACCACTTCCAGTGTCTCTAAAGCGTTGCCGGTAAGTAGAATGGTCACTGTTGCCATCACAACCATTTCTTAATAGTTGCGGTATTTGATGGCACTTTTTTATGCTGTACTTGTTTCTATCAATAATACTATTTTCAGCTGTGCGAAGTTTCTATGTCACAATTTCAATTTGAACTTCAAAGTCCATTTAAGCAGCACAATGCGCTTGTCAATCAAATGTCAATCAGAAAAGGACATTTTATGCAACAATAAATGCTCTGACTGCCTCCAAACATGCAAATTATTTTGCGTGATTATCGCACATGCATTTATGGGCACAGGACTCGGCTCGATTCGTCTACTCTACTATAGAGTTGTATACAATGAACAAGGTCAGCAGGACATGCGTACGCGTGTTTGGCAGCAGTGTGCACGCGTCAACGGTCCAGCCGCTAGGGACTAAATAGTATATGTACTACTCACCCTCGTTTGGCCCGCATACACATATTGTACTTTATCTAGAGTAGAGTAGAGTAGAGTAGTGTAGAGGAGAATAGAGTGCCAACTGTTTTCTCGCTGAATATTTTCAGCAATTTTCCACATTTTCATATTCAAAGCGGATTATTTTCAACTATTGTCCTGTAGATTCTTTGTTGGACCGGACAATGCAACGAACCGAACGAATGCTTTTCACAAATGCGAATGGTTTTCAACAATCTTAATCCTGCACCAATTAAGGCACTTTCCATTTCCGTTTTTATACTATAGACTGAATTGTTTTCTTTTTATTTTTGTACTATAATAATTTCCATTTGCCTATGCTATTCTAATTGTTTTCCGTATCTAAGGGTTTGTCGGCAAAATATTGATTACAGATTTTGCAGTTTGTTACTTTATGCACAATTATTATCGATCGAAAGATCGACAATGACCCCGAGTGACCCTTCGCTTTGCATAAATGTGAAATGCATATTATTTTGCTAACTATGTTATGCAAAAAAATATATAAAGTTTAAATATTTATTGAAATGTATTTTGAAACCATTGGAAAAACATCTTTCCAGAATGCGCTTCCAACTTTTGCTCTATAAATGTCACGCATAATACAAATTTTACTGCGACGCGTGCCAAACGCATGTGTGAAAGCGGGACAACAGCCGTGCTTATAGCTGTACGCAACACGAATAATTTGAGCATACATTATCCCCATCAGTTTAGTAAGAGCAGACAGAAAATAGACAAAGCAAAAATTCTACAGCTGCGAGAGGTTGACATATACTTTCATCAAAAAGTGAATCGAAAACCAGGTGGACAAAACTGATAAAAAAAACCATACATATGTATATGAACATCTATGCGGCAGATAAAGCAACGCTGCACTCAAAAAATATACCAAGCAGTGCATCCGTGTATGGATCCAGCCGTTTAAACAGTACGCGGAACAGAATTTTATATCCAATTGAAAGAAGACTTATACCACGGTAGTTCACGCAAATAGCGGGGTCTCCTTTCTTGAAGATAGTACAAAGAACACTGAGATTCCAATCGTTGGGTATGCATTTATCGGACCAAATTTGGCATAAGAGTTGGTGCATACGCCTTGCTCTTGAATAACTCAGCTGTCAGCTCATCGGAGCCTGCCGCTTTAAATTTTTCAGCTTTTTAATTACTGAGTCGATCTCGTTATAATCCGGTGGATCTACAAGTAAGGCATCATCAATTGGTGCTTTTATAAAAGCTTCTCTATCGGCGGCAATGTTCTCTTAGCACCAAAAGAGTTCTGTGTACTACGAGTATGAGCTGCTACAAACTGGGATCAAGTGGAATATTTTGCCGTACCCGCTGTATTCTCCGCATAATGCTTCTTCTGATTATTGACTGTTACGGCGTATGCAGCACGATTTGGCAGATCATCGATTCATTTTTTTTTTTTTTTGCAGAAATCGAAAGTTGGCTTCTAAATTGGATCATTTTATTTTCGAGATGAAATTAGAAAATTGCCTGAGAGATGGGAAGAAGTAGTAACGAGCGATGGAAAATAATTTGAATTTTTATTCATTTTATTCTGAAATAAATGCATTTTCGACCACAAAAAAACGGACCGTACTAATTTCTTCTAAATATAATGGGAGCGGAAAACTACCAAGCACATGCTGTGCCACTGCCGAGCCTTTAAGCAAATTCACTATAAATCGCTCGTTGATTTCCAGTTATTCGCATGAAAAACTTCCAACTTCTTTTATGGTTCAGACCAGAAAATACATCAAAACAGTATATTACTTTTTGTGAGGGCCAAATAATCTACCTAATCTAGCCTATTTTTCCCAATTGCAAGCATAGATGTTACATAGAAACGTCTAGGTCTATTATACCTCCTTTTGGCTGTTACATACATTTGCATATACGTTATAAAATCTATTATCCCATGAGCACAGAAATTTTGTAATATGATGTCAATCATTGTAACAGAGTAGATGTGAGTGAGGTGTTTTCCAAGCACAGCCTTTACACTAGAGTCTCGCACGAATGCATTCATTCGTATGAAGTGAATGAGAAGTCTCTAATATATTTTAGAGTTCTGCATACAAACGCTTAAAGCCTAAAGAAGCATATCGATTGTGATACTTACAATTATTTAACTTAAGCTTGAATGCTGTTATAATTCAAAATCAGTTTTAACATGAGTCAGAGAAAGTGGGAGTTTACATTTTTTTTGTTTCTTTGCAGCATTTGTCTATTGTTTTAATACTATTTTTTTTTTTTAATATTATGTTTCTTTTTATTCTTATCAAATATTAAATATAGAATGTTGTCTTTGACAGAATTGTAACATTTCGACTACAAGTTCTTGCTTTAGGAGAGATGTTGCGAACAAAATTCATCTTAAAATTCTAAAAGTGAGAACTAGAAAAGGCTAGACTATCTTTTCAATACTCATTATGAATAAAATAATATTCACTTTCAGCATTAAATACTCAATAATATTTTTGTACATTGTACTCAACGGGACAAGGGTATTTTAAATTTGTGCGAATGTGTGGAACAAGCAGAAGGAAGCGTGGTAGAAGAACCTATAAAATATATATGTATATTCTTGATCAGCATAGGAAACTCAGTCGATTTAGCTCTGTCCGTCGGACCGTCTGGACCCCTATGACGCCAGATAAAGTGCACTTTTAAACCAAAAGACACAAAGTGTCTGCCTAGACCAGAGTGAAAGGTATTAAAAATCTTACAGAAATAGGAGTGATGTTCTCACTTTTCCTCTTAATGCAAAAACGATGAGATTGTGAGGGTTTCGAATTCTGGTATGCCGGAGAATCTTACATACTAATAAATGTGCTATCTACTTTCAGCAAGATTGGTTTCAGACTACACCATGGTACTGCAGAACAATTCTGTCGAATTGTTCAACATAACCTTGAGAGCTTTGATAATAAGCCATACAGCTGTGCTATATTTCTGGAAGTTCAGCAAGCATTTAATCGCGTCCGGCTCTACAAGCTTAAGTATATCCTGCCAGCGGCTCATTATCAGCTGCTTCGCCGCCACTTTATGATCAAAATTTTCAGTTGATCACTCGGACGTTCACTGTGTAGAAGCGAGTGTCCCACAGGGAATTGTCTTTGGACTTGTACTGTATACACTGTACACTGCGTATTTGCCGTCTTCAGTCACACTTAAGATAATGCGTCTAGAGATGCGTAAAAATAATAAAATGTTTTACAAACAAATTCTTCATAACTGGCTTCGAATTGGATAAATACTATTTTCTATTATTACAGATTGTATGCCATGGCGTACATTTAATCAATATGCAACGCAGTATATCGATATACCCAACATATATGTATTTCATTTGCTGTGAAAATTGCCACGTGCCATATGCACTTCTGAATTGCAATTTTTGGCACACTTCGCCCTGCCCTCTAAATCACTTCGGGGTTGATTTCAACACATTCCCTCGTTTATATTTAATGATTGCACTACACGTATGTACATATTGGCAAATGTTTTATATAAAATGCCATAAAATTCGTTCATTTTAAGGGTTGATAAAATAAAAATTTGCAAATCCGGCTGCAGTTTTTTTTTATGTCATTTTTTTAGCAATTCGTCGAGAGTTTAACCAATGGGAGATAGGCGTGAGAACATAAAAAACTAATATGCAAACATGTATGTGATGTAGTAGATATGTACATAAAATGCATTTTGTAGTATGAAAATGTACCCAAGCAAATTCGATAATTTTTTATTTAAGAAATTTGCGTATTCAACAAAAATAATTCAAATTTGTTAGGGCCACATATGAAGCATCATCAGAACCTTTTCGTCAGTAAGTCAAGCACTGTGAAGGAAGATGTAGATGAGTTTGTGGAGAATCACTTTCCTCCAACAGTGCAAAGTTGAAGGTAACCTTTGCCCTAATATGACTGAGTTAACCTCTAGTACAGTTTTTCATCTCCTTGTTGGAATAGATGATGAAAAGCAGCTCGGCAGAAAATAAGCACAGCTTTACGCTACTCACTACACGAGCTCTACGTAGCTTTCGCTGACCTATTAGTGGGCAGGCTATTTTTGGTGAGGTGAATATCAGCGGAGTTCTCCTTTGAATGGAATCTCCTACTCTCCATGTCATAGTGTATGTCTCTGGAGAAGAAAATTACCAATCCTGGACCTGCGCCAGATTTGTCTTGTTGCGAAGATGCACTGTCCTAAGGAGTGACGTTTTGTATTGCGGCCACAACTACTCGTCCTACTCGGATTGGCGAAGGTAGTGATATCTGTTTCATGGTCATTACCATTTTATTATTGTCTCCAAAGAGTACGTGGCTGAATCAGTTTTGACATCAACGTTCATAGAGGTGGACCCCCCAAAAGCCGTACAACCAAAATCGAAAATTCTGGCGCAAACTTGCTCATCTACCCACTAATTGAGGCATTAAGAGTTGCCTTCGGCTCATGTAACTTACTTAGCTTTTTCACATGAAATTCGCACAAGTAGTCGGGAAATGGAGGTCACCTGTGCCAGCGACCGATATTCAGATGTACGTCTGAAATTGAAACTGGAGTGCGACAGGAATTCAGAGTTTGCATACTAATGGTTAGCCCTCTAACCATTCATTTCTCGGCTTATGCTGTTTCAACTTCTTTGAGGTTGGAGAGTGAGAACCAATTGATTTGAACTTCGTACGTGGTCTATACGATCCAACAAGATTCTTCGGCCTACCATGTTTCGGTACCATTAGAGTTACAGTGTGTTTCCATTGAGAAGGTAAATGTGATCATTACTCTGGCAGAGCTTTAGTACCATCCACCCAGCCATAGCCAGATTTTGGGCATTTTGATTTGAAACGATGTAAATGAAAATTTAAATGAAAATTTAAATTAAAGCAAGAACCGAATCAGATCTATATATTTCCTTTCCTAAAATTTGTCCATTATATTTAATCCACTGTTTTAAATTTTGATAATCTGAAGTATCGTAATCGATATGCTTATTTAGACTTTAAGCGTTTGTATGCAGAACTCTACAATATATTAGAGACTCCTCAAACACTTCATACTATGAATGCATTCGTGCAAGGCTTAACTGATGACCGTGCTAGGCTTAACTGGGCCACCACGTTGGAGGTCATAATCGCACTATCATCACACTATAATCACATAATCACCAAAAATTCTATTTACCATATGTTATATCCCTGTGGGATTGAAGACTATTTATGTCAAAATAAATATTATAAACAATCAAAGAAAAATTGGTGTTATATGTTCTAAAATCAACTGAATAGTTAATTATGAGATGAAATAACGGGTGATTCATTTATATGTTCATTCTTTTTCGCAGATCATGCGTGATTGATGTCATACTGTCATCTTATTTTTATACAGTATTGTTATTGAAAATTCATCATGGAAATACTCACACCGCAACAACGTCTCCGAATTATTCTTCTATATTACGAAAATCGGCGTTCTGTGAAAAAAAGGTTTTCGTGCACTTCGTGACTTTCCGCGCCCACTATTGCCAATACCATTTACCAATTTGAGGCTCTTTGTACGTTATTTAATGATATTCGACCGATTGGAACACAACCAGCACGTAGTGCGGATAATTTTGAGAGAAAAACGATGCCTGGAACCATATGAGGTGAATTTGATGCTTGTGCGATGCTATTTATTGAATTTTTGGTCAGAAATTCGTTGAAAATGATAGCCTTGTAAGATGGTGCATTGTCGTGTTGCAAAATTCTACAATTGTCTTGCCACAAATCTGGTCTTTTTCGACGAAATTGCTCTCTCAAGCGTTGCCTAATGCTTAGATAATCTGCTTTATATGCCTTTTGTCCTTTTGGTAAAAAATCCGAGTGCACAACACTGCGATGATCAAAGAAAACAGTCAACATTAACTTGACCTTGGATCGTCTTTCACGTGGTTTTTGGTTTTAGCACAGTTGAAAGGGGCCATTTAGGCACCTTTACCCGTTTAAGTTTTTGGTGAAAATTTGCAAAAATTCGTAAGCACAATTGAGATGAACTGATAAAATGGAGCACTGTAAACAAACTAAAGGCCAGATGGCGCTTAAACTCCATGTCAGTATAGAGAACAGTTGTGCCAACTTAGTGATAAAAACAATTTTGACAATGCCTCTAAACGGGCTTTTTAAATTAACAATTTCCGATACTTTTCTGACAGAATGTAGATGGGTTAGATTCGATTAGAACTGTTGTTAAAGCTAAAACACTCTTCTTCAAAGAATTTTTCGAATTAGCCAGAGGTCAGAAGACGATCAAATTTCGATCGTCTTTCTTTAAAACTATTGAAACAACAATTTCTACAAACTTCTAAAAAAGAAATGGCAAACTATTTCGTGTTCGTCCTCGCTGCAGCAGCTCGTGCAAAAATTGTTATATGCAACATTGTCTGAGTCATTTGACTCAGACAACAACTGTCTTAGCGATGTACTAGCTTAACAGCCTAATAAGTATCTTTTTACCGAAACTTATAAGAAACCAAAAAAATTAGCGCATTAAATACATTTATTTCTACTACAAAAGAATAAATCATAGCAAAAATCAAGCAGTGAACCATTTCACTTGAAATCTAGCGACATGAAAAGTATCTCAACTGGCATGGCATGAAAAGTATCTCAATCAATTTTTACCACATGCATTACATTACAAACGTGCCGCACAAAAGTGTAATAGATAAATTTTTATGACAAACCCTCAAGACACTACTATACAAGCGAGCGTACGATCGCGTTGCGTTTGAAAAGAAAAAGAAAAACAAAAGCAAAAAGTATCTGAAAGATAAATTCAATATAGTCCGTGTATCTACAGTGCGTATTTTAGATGAATTTCAGGGCTACTTTAGACTTAGCTACGTCATTGATGTTGTTTCAGTTGTTGTTGTTGCTGTTGTGGTTGTTGTTATTGTTGTTGTTGTTGTTGTTGTTGTAGCACATTGTGCGTCGTATTTCAATACTAGAGAGCACACGTGTATCTGTGTCAATGTAGCTGTATGTACATGTATGTATGTATCTGTGTGTACATGAATATATATATATATATATATATATATATATATATATATATATATATATATATATATATATATATATATTTTGAAGATAGACATTTTTCGGTTTTTGTTTTGCTTTTCATGCTTCCTAGAAATAGTAAAACGCAACTCGATGTCAGTCAGTCAGTCAGTATGACAGAGTGCGTCGTGCGCAGCGGCAGCGTTTTCGTGAGTCATTTAAAATCGTTAGAGTAAGAAGAGAAGAGTAGTGTAATAAACCACGTTCAGACAATACTAAATACAGTGTATAAATGCAAGTGAAGCGTGATTAGATTAGCTATACATCTTGATCTTTGGTTTTTCTAATCAAAAATTCTACAAGATACTTTAAACTACTTTACTTTAAACTGTTATTTTATGCTGAAAATTTTCTTGAAGCTTAAACATATTTTTAAAGAACAATTTTAAAATCTAGCTTTTGCGTTTTACTTTACTAAACGCATAGTTTCTATTAGTTTCGGAAAATTGTGTACAATTGAAATTGAGTTTTTGAAGTTTCAACAAAATGGATACAACGTCAACGCCCAATGCGGAAACAAAGCCATCAGCAGCAGCAGCAGCAGCAGCAGCAGCAGCAGCAACATCAACAGCCGCCGCAGCTGTGCATGGTAAGTTTACGAGAAATCTTATAAATAGTAAACAGTTTAAATTAAGTATCTACATAGTATGTCGCTGTTTGTTCAAAAGAAAAGTATCTTATCAAAACGCACGCTGATTGGTTGCGCGCGCTACAATACTGCGTAGTTTTTTACTGTTTTTTATTGGACAAGCTTCGTTTTTTTGTTTTTTCTTTGTTTTTTTTTTTTTTGTATTATTTATTTATTTATACGCACACATTTTGCAACAAACAACCCCCTTAGTTTAGATTTTGCACAAAAATTAGTTATTTGCAATTGCTGTTGATAACAGCAGCGACACACCACACCCACCCTCAGCCAAAGACTGCACAGCATGAGCAATGCATGAAACAACCCTCCATAAGCATTGCTGTTTTACATAATTTTCACAGCCTCCGACATTTTCTTATACATTTTCTAAATATAACTCTAGACTTTTTTCATACCAAAAATCTTCTTTCTCTTTTTCTACATCGACGTATAACTGGTTTAGAAAACTAAATCTAAGATCCTTTTTGTTTGCTTGAATGCATCGCAAAAGATTTCTGAGCTAATTTATATTCAAATTTGTTATTTATTTACAACGATTGAACAAGATACAACTCGAAACGATTGAGAAAAACTCGTTTTGTGTAAGTACAGCACATTATGTTGTGTTTGAATGGAAATAATTTCAAGAATGCGTTGCGGCATACTTCATGCGTAGATAATTGGAATGCAAAGAAATAGAACCCAACAAAAAAAATTATCGAAATGTTGAAATTTGTGAAATTTTTGAGGGGGAAAATGTGACAAAATATAGAAACATTTTTCTTCTTCTGCTTTCTGCTTTCTGCGCTCTGCGCTCTGCGCTCTGCTTTGAATGCATAATGATCTTGAGAGATCCTTGAGTATTGTAAAAGCATTTTAATGTATTCTTGCATAGATAGTTCATAAACAAAAATAGTTTCGATAAAAATGTATTTCTACCTCTCTCTCTGTCTCTGTCTCTGTCTCTCTCTCTCTGTCTCTCTCTCTCTCTTTGTATTATTAACTATTTCTCTTTCTTTCGCGCTTACAACAAAAATCTAGTTGTTTGTTTTCTACATTCCTTGAAAAGTCTATGCTACCAAATATAAATTCAAATGGAGATAAGCACGCATTTTGAAGTAAAAAAATAAAATAAAATAAAAATGGAGCATAGCATTTTATGAATGAATGCATGATATATCGAACAAACAAACGTTGAACGCTCGACTGTAAGCAGTTTGTGTGTGTATATATGTGTATGTATGTCTGTGTGTGTGTGTGTATGTGTGAATGAATGAATCAACATGCTGCATGTTTCTGATAAGTATAGTTCTCAATACCATTCTATTTAAATACCCAGTAGAAATTATTCAAGAAGTTTGAAGCATAGCAACATTTTAGTTCATTTTGCAACACTATTTTTAGATCTGTTATCAAAATTTGCTAATAATGTCAAAAGGTAGCATAAAATACCATACAAGAATTTCTCTAGTTCCAATAACCAGCACGAATTTCTGTATTTAAACTAGTTAATATAAAGATAAGAGGCCATCGGAGGGCCCATGGCTACATTAGGGTGGGTCAATTTTTTTTTTGCCACCAAAAGAAAAAGTGTTGCAAATTAATCTACTGTCAATTCGAACCTACATTACACTAGAAACCATAGGTCTAAAATCGATTTCGTGTCTTCCCATTTTCAAAAATAGGATTTAATTAGGCAGAATTTATAATATTTTTCGCACCCAGAAATATTTTGCGCACCCCGAAATATTTTGCTAAATGACGATCGAATTTCACAACGCGGCCGAGAGAAAAATGTCATATGATCAAAAAAAAAAAAAAACATAGAGTCTACAAGAAATGTAATATTATATTTTTAACAGGCCGGTTCCGGTTTTCACTTTCGGAAAAATTTTACTCAATAAAATGTTTAATTTCCACACATATGATGACTTTGCGATTTGAATTCACTGGTCTTAAGAAATATGAATTGGACTTGATCAATGCAAAGTGATTTCAAATCGCGAAATCGTACCATACGTGAAAAAATTACACTTTATTTAATCAAAGGCGGATCCAGAACACTCTCGTGGGGAACTCTACTACGCTTGGGGGAACTTCACTACAAACGGGTGAACGATACCCAGATCACCTCTTCGATTCGTCAATGATTTTATCGATTTTACTTTCTCAAAATCTTTTCCGAAGTGAGAACCGGTTCGGGTCTGTATGATTGACTTAGTTTAAAACTATTTTCTCAGAGTTACCACTCACTAGATGCTACATCCCGTATGACTACATTAAATCATACCCACCACTTTCTTATCCACAAAAACGATTTCAGACGTATGGTCCATGGATCAAAGTTGCTTAGAATCGTCCGTAGATTACTTTCCTACGATTCCTGCGATTACAACATTGTTTTGGACCCATACAAATTGACACACCATAATATAAGTATATTGATCTACTGAGACGTACATCCATCAGTTTTCCCATTCTTACCGCCTTGATCTCGAAAACTGTAAAAGACAGACAGACGGATCAAAAAGCCATCGGAACTTACCAATAAAACGAATACGTTTCAATTCATCTTTGATATTTATTATGTTCCCTTTAAAGTAATTCCCATGGAACACAGTACGATTTTGGAATTGATTACAGCTTCCTCTGTGAATTCTCTTGGTCGCAGGAAAAAGTCACACATGGACACAATAATGATGTTTTGGTCAAATAAAATCGTCATAGGTCGCGCTTCTGCACATATCACGCTCAAAACATCGTGCATAATGCTCTGCGCTGATCCGAACTAGATTACAAGTTCGGTTGCACGCTGATGGTTACGAGTACATGATCATTTTTTCGTCTTTTTAATCAGTCGAAAAGGTGGATGGACAACCAAACCGAGACAAACCATACAGCGGTCCACTTTAAATTTTTGTCACAGGCATATGCCTGCGTTTTCAACATTGTCGAGTTCTCGTAGAGTTGCCACGCTTGAAAATTCGTTGGAAAGACAGAGCTGCAGGCTAACTTTGAGAAAAAACTCCAGAATTCTTCTAAAAGCACGAAAAACTGACTTGTTTACTAAACTATTGAGCACGAAAAATCTGACAGAATGTCTGATGACAGTTGTTTCAACAGAGGTGGATCCAGAACGCTCTCTTGGGAGGGGAACTTTACTTACAAAACATAAAAAAATTAACAGAAAAACCATGAAAAAACCATAGAAAACAAGACGATACCTTATATACCAATTCTAATATGGTATGTATTTTTTGTGGTTATTGTTTAATAAAATGAAATGTTGGGGGGACGTTCCCCAGTTCCCACCTTCTTGATCCGTCAATGGTTTAAATGAGAAATTTTGGAGGCAACAGGTCTCTACCACAAGTTCATGAAATTTTTCCTGGCAAATTGATCTCCAGGAGAGGTGACATAAATTGGCCTCCACGATGTCCCGATTTAACCCCTATGAACTTTTTCCTTTGGGATTACGTCAAATCTAAAGTTTACGGCAACAAACCGACTTCCCTGGCACAATCAACTAGAATAGAGTGCGGGCTGAGAAGTCCTTTCAAAACAGTAGAAAAACACATTATTTCTGGGTTAAGTAATTTTTATTTTTTAACATGGGGGGTATGTTAAAAATTATGCTCCGATTTTCTAAATCGATTTCGTTAAAATGTTCTGTTTTAGTTTCTGAAGAACTTCACCATTCGAATTTAGAGGCCTTGAGAATATGAAATTCAAAGTGCCAACTCCAATTGAAATCAAATCGCGAAATTCGTTTGAAAGTGAAATTCGAAGCACTTTAATGAAATCGATTCCGAACAATTTATTTGTATTCCAAAACCAAATCACGGGGATAGTCTCCTTTTTTTCTAATAATTTTCATGCCTTGCAAATAATTCGAATTCCCAAAACACTTCAAGGTAGGCATCTGTTTCAGCGATGACCTCAGTGTTGACCCCAAACGTCTTTCCCAGCACTGAATATGTTGGGCGAAAAATCCACATTGGCCTTTTTCGACGCCGATCGACGCACGAAGAAATTCACTGTTTCGATTGTTACTTGGTCTCTAGTGTATTATAATATCTAAATCGCTCGTAGACGGTTACCAAACGGCGTAAAAATTCATTCGGATTGCGTTTGTACATTGCCAAACACTGCTTCGAAGTTGTTAGACGATTGTATTTGTAATCAATTGTTAGCAAGCGCATTACTCATTTTACGGATAGTGCTTCATGCCGAAATGTACGTGCAAGATAATGCCAATACGTTCTACTCAGATGTGTACTATCATCACTCGGCGGTTATTCAGAACAATATCATGCATTTTGTTAATCGATACTTCAGTAGTCCCGAGCCATATTCATCACTTGTGACTATAAGTCCTCGTTTAACCTCATTCACCCAATTCTAAATAGTCTTTAATGCTGTTGCAAATCGTTGAAATTGTTATGGCAGGTACTTGTCAGTAATAAACCAATGCCATCTTTTAGATTTGATAGAACAATTCGGAGTGCATTGCTAAATTTAATATTTTTAATAGTATAAATACGAGGGCAGTAAATTAAAAAATGTTGGTAGAGAATAAGTACATTTTTAATAACTTGGATATAAACGATATGTTATGAATTATATATGATTTTTAGCTGCGACAAATATCTAAAAATTTGCATTGTGCGGTCAGCGGACTGATGAGAACTCGTAGCTGAGCTCGAAACACATGTCTCCGCGGCCAAAATATTTGTTTGTAACAAAAAAGTTGTTGTTTGTTTGTTCGCTCTTCTCTTTTATTGAGACAAATATGTTCAACATTTATCAATGTAACAATTTGCTTGAGTAATAATTTTTTATCAACTCTATAAACTTTTAAGCTATAAACTTTTAATCTTCTATAATGTGGAATAAATTTCTGCGATACTTATGCAACTATTTTTACAAGAATTTTTCTGCATTGTGTGCCTTCCTGATCCATATTTATAATACAGTTCTAACATAAATTTCAACGTTGATTGAATTAATATAAAAATTTGAGACATTATTGTATTTAATGATATAAAAATCACCAATTAAACTAGTTGCGCTTGTGGTTAATAACAATTCACATATTCTATTCAGCTCAAATTCACGCAATACTCATATTTCACATTGGGTTCGCACTTCAAAAGTAATACACAGCATCTCTAAATTAAAAAAAAAAAAAAAAAGCAGAAGAAAAAAAGCCCAAAGGCGAACATCCTTTTACTCCTATTGAAATATATACAAAAAAAAAAAAATATATATATATATATATATATATATAAAAAACACAAGAAATTGGTAATTTCATTGGAACCGAAGCTTGAATACTCTTCATCATGCACAGAATATATTCTATCTACTCGTATAGTCATTTATTGCTAAATAGTTTAAGAAATAAACATAACCTCTATAAAGAGTACTTCTTACAGTGTACTCTAGAATCTCCGTTTATCGTTTATAATATATTCGTATACAATTATAGAACTACAAAGTAAAAACTGTCAGTCAGACGGACAACACTTGTTTGCCTAATCTCATAGATTTGACTTATATAGGACTGTTTCGGTTCTTATTTTCGGAGATATTTTGCCAAATTATGCTCGATAAAATGCAAAATTTTTAAATTTCGAAATCTTTCTCTGAATGTTACAAACTTTGTAACGAAATTAATAGACTATGCACACTAAGTATGCGTGTGCAAAGCAGCATAAGTATGAGAACTTGTTTTTTCATCCTGGGATATTGCTCTACATATAACAGCCGATGCTGGCGCCATTCTATTCACTCATCTGTTTGCTGGGAACAATTATAAAATTCAAATTAACTATGCTTCGCTTCATTTTTTTGCAGATACTCCTTTACAAGAATGCGACTGTGTGCGCTATGGCAAGTGCAAATGGTTTAATGTGGCCAAAGGTTGGGGTTTTATAACGCCCAATGATGGTGGCCAGGAGGTGTTTGTGCATCAGGTAACTTAAATTAAATTTGACTCAAAGCTAGTTTGGAAACATTTTTAAAATTTTTTCCATTTAGAGTTCCATACAAATGACTGGTTTTCGCTCGCTGGGCGAACAGGAGGAGGTTGAATTCGAGTGCAAGCAAACGGAACGCGGTCTAGAGGCAATACGTGTTTCAGGACAACAGGGCAACGATTGTCACGGCAGTACATATCGACCACGGAAGTGAGTAGTTTGTATGCATACGATATAAGTATCATATTTTCTCTATAATGTAATTGTTATTTATTTTCTTTTGTTGTAGAAATACCAAGAAACGCTTTCGGCGCGTACGCTGCTATAATTGTGGCGCATTTGCGAATCATACCGCTGCGGAATGCACGCTGGGACCGCAACCAAAATGTTGTTATGCATGTCGCGGCGAGGACCATCTATTTGCGAATTGTCCCAACAGAAATGCGGTGCGTCCTTATTGAATTTGTATTGTTGAAAATCAGTTGAATAATGTTTGAAGCTTTTGCCTTATTACAGACACAAACCAGTGCTAGTCCTGCTGAAAGTTCCACAACTAATGCCACGGAAGCTACGTGATGTCTATATATTACTATTTGTATATATTCCTATATAAAATTTGGATATAAATACATATATTCATCGACGCGCTGGCTTTCTGGAACAAGAAAGTTCAAAACGCATAAGAACGAACTTAACTTAATAATTCCGAATTAAGCAAAGTACAATTTTAGCATGTAATGTGTGCGCTTTAGTATAATTTTAATAAAAATCCTTTAAAATCATAAGTTAGAAAAAAAAAAAACAAAATACTGGTTTCTATTAATCTATGGCAAAAGAAGATTATTAACTAGACTAAAGTAAGTGTGCTTTTAATCTATACCAATATAAAGCAAGTTTGTTTGAACTCTGGAACGCCCCAGCAAGTCAACATCCCATGAAAATGTTGAAGCAGTGAAAAAAATTCTTGTGGAGAATCGTCAAATCACTACTAGAGAAGTTTTTGAGAATGTCGGCATATAGATTGGCTCATGCCATGAGCTGTTGAATCACGTCAACAACGATACAGATTAGCTCAAAAGGGTCATAACTGGTGACGGAACATGGGTTATATTGTCGAAACCAAAGCCCAATCATCCCAATGGAAAGTTCGTTAAATTGTGAAGATTTTACTCACTCTTTTCTTCGATTGCAATGACATGGTGCATAGTGAGATCTTGCCAGAAGATTGTACAGTCGGTAAGGAATATTATTTTAAAGTTATGCGCCCTTTGCGTGAAGCAATAAGGAGAAAACAACCGGATTTGTGGCAAAACAATTCATGGCTTAGCATCACGCAGTTGCATTACTCACACGTCGTTGCTTGTTCATCATTTTTTGTTCAAAAACAATACCCTAATCATGCCTCAGCAACCGTATTCATCGGACTTGGCCCCTGAGACTTTTTCCTGTGACCAAAACTGAAAAGTTTCTTGAAAGAACCGTGTTTTGCATCAATTGAAGAGCTCAAGGCCATACCAAATAGTTCATATCAAAAATGGGCACTGGCACAAGTGTATTATATCTGAGAGGGATTGTTTTGTAAAATGGAAGTGCGCTGTAATTATAATGATACCGAGACCTGGCAAACCAGAAAACCCTGTTGCGTCTTATAGACCAATTAGTTTACTACCGACTTTCTCAAAAATATTTGAAAGAATTTTTCTTGGTAGAATGTTACCTGCTTTGGACGTCCAGAGTGCCATTCCTGAGCAAGGCGATCATTGTATCTCGATGAATGATGATTGATCTGCTGCACCACTGTGTGTAGACTAAGAACTCTATAAATAATATTATTTCGAACAACTCAATCGGCTCCACAGATTCTTCGAAGGGCTTTAGATTGCATCGCTTGTACTTTGTTCAAATTTTATTTAGCAGTTGTGCTCCAGATTTCGATACCACAACTCCAGGAAGGAACAATAATTTGACGATTAATTAGAACCTAATATGCCGCAAACAGTTTAATATCGCTGCTTAAGTGCCAATTAAGCCATTTCAGCTTTCCATAACGTGTTCGTAAAACACTGTTGTGGAATGATGCATCTATTATAACGAATAGGTGGACTACTGTCACGCCTAAGCGAAAAGACACAGCTATTGCTTTTTTTTGTGTATAAATCTTGAGCAAAGCGTTCCAAATTTGACTGCAAACAGACCGCAGCGTAAATAAGCTATGCATCAGCTGCCAGACCAGCGCTGTCGTCTGCGATCACCGTTGGTAGCAGTATATATCATATGGAGCACGGCTCCCTTGTGGAACGCCTGCTTGAATATCATGTACTGAAGATTTAGTGTCTCGAATTTGCAATAAGAATACGCGCTCAGTCAGATATGATATCAGCTTCAAAAACTGAGCTGTCGGTAGTACATGTATTAGAGTGTGTCAGAGGACGCTGCACTGGTAGTAGCAGACATGATCCCAATCGATATATTAGCTATCGAAGCAAAACTTACCTTTAAGAATAGACAGCAGATGGGCTCGGAATGCAGAGAATTCCGTATGCAGTGTAAGCTGCAGCGCATCGCCAGGTGGCAAACACGCTGGAACAACGCAGAGACAGGTGGATGAAAACACCGTCTTATATGTACGTTATTTAAACGTATGACTTGGCAGGCCACAGGGAGAAGTAAACTTATATTTGATACAGCTAATAACTGGACATGGTTGTTTAAAAAGTACCGATATTTGTTTAAACACGAGGACTCCCCCCTATGCACCTTTACGACATACAGGAAGATGCAGAACATATCCTACTCAAATGTGGCAGATTTAAACACGACCGACAGACTCTGGCGAGCTTCCTACTATGGACAATCTTGTGGGACATATGCTAGATGATATCTCCAACAACAGCAACGATATATCTTCGACCCCTCAAAAGATATCGAAGGATATATAGAGTCGACTAATACTCGGCACCATCTCTACAACGCAATGCTTAAGGGCGGTACCGTAGAGTACATGGTGCAAATACCCTAGTTTAAGTATCCCTATTGCATTGTAGTAACACTTTATATAATATTAACTTAAAAAACTGTAAAATACAATAAAGAATGAATTAAAAAGATAAACCTGCTTCACATCTAAGAATACAGTGTAGTAATATTACTTGCACTCCATCGCTTCAAGTGCACATTGGATCACACGGTGTAGTTTCTCTGCACAAACATGATGTGCCCTAAAGCCAAATGGGTGGGCTGGTATGAACCCCTGGATGTCTATTACCTCGACTATACTACCGAGATATAATAATAATAATAATAAGAATGGAAGTAAACTAATCGGCCTATAAGACGCTATGTTAAGATTCTGCATGTTAGTTTTGGGTATCATAACGGCAGCAGCACACTTCCACTAAGATGGGAAGCGGCAGAGTCGTAACGTGGCGTTTAATAGAAATATTAGTAAAATTTTCGAACTTTCTTTTTTTGCGGGGACAAAATAGTTTTAATAGTTAATGTCAAATAAACGAATTTATGTATTTTTCTATTTAAAACCCACGTAATTTTGTATATGTATATGCTGCCTGCTCTAACAATTTGTCTAAAAAAATTTGAGTTACAAAAATCGTTTGGTAAACTTTTTGTTACGCTACCCTGTTTAAAAAGCTTAAATGATTTTAAATGAGTATTTAAAAAATTACAGAGAGAGAGAGATAGGGAGAGAGAAAGCTTTAGATAACAAAACACAACGCACCACTGATAAGAAAGCTTTTCAACAAGCCAAAACATTTAAGTCACGTGCTAAGGCTAAATGCAACAAAAACAACAAACTCTATGGAAACGCAGAATCATTATTACAAAACAACAATACAATACGCGAGGACACGCACGAGGACACGCTGCTGTGGCGCTCTCATTTATTTATTCATAGGATAGGCACTACTCATTCTCAACATATATAATGCTCTCCTAAACCAAAAAATGCCGAAGAGTCGAGTCTTCTGCTACTTGGAATGGTATGAATCCCTTTTATCTTTTGTTATTGTTGGTTTTGCTATTTTTTTGTTGGTTTTGTTTTCCTCCAATGCTGCTGGGGGTTTGCTATAACCCGTATCGACGTTGTCCTAGTCAACGATAGTCAATGTGGAACTTATGGTTGTTGTTGTTGTTTTTGTTGTTGTCATAGGATTTTTGCAACATTTCGTATGCTCTTTCTCTTCTCGCGGCTTTGATTTCATATATACTCCTATATATGTATGTAAATATCCTTGCGACACAGAAATGCTGCTACTGTGTAAGGATATATGTAGGTATTATATGTAAGCATATAGCAAAGCTTGAGGATGCAATCGCGATTCTGCTCCAGTACAGTTTTAGTTTATCTTTGGCGCTGGCCAAGAGTGTGACAGGTTTTTTAAAAAATATTAAAGAATATTGCATGGACAGAAACTAAAAAAAAAAAAATATTTTTTTTTTAAATAAAAAATCGAATTTATAAAACGAACAAAAGAACACTTTTTTTGCAATAATTCAATTCTAACGATGATTTTTATAAAGTTAACAACTCAAGTGTTTCAAGTGAATAAAAAACAAAATAAATAAAAAATATAAATTTTTAATACAAAATCAATAACTTAATTTAATAAAGCAGCAATATACACGCAATACTAATTATAAATTTAGCAAATTAAGCCAAGACAAATATTTACATACGCGCTGCGCAAAGTAAACGGAGCAGCAGCAGAAGAAGTTCAAGGTTGTTTTTGTATTATCCTTGAAGCAAAAGTGTTTATTAATAAATATTTGATTAAATTTTACTACGCGCATCCTTAAAGCATGTTTTTGTGTGTCTGTGTTTTTGTATGCAGCAATGCAGCATTATGCTTAAAATTGTGTTTGTAGGACAAGCAATTGAACAAGCTCAAAGACACAAAACGGATGCCGTGCCAAAAGTCATCATGTTCAAATGAACAAGAACGAATGAACGACGAACGAATGAACGAACAATGACAACTTATGTATTTAGAAAGTGTTTGTAATGGGTGTACGTACGTACTACAGCCTCTCGCCTGCCTACTCCACACACACTTTAGACAGCCAAGCCAAGCAAAGCAGGATGGCACAGGCTTGCTGCCTGTTATGTAATTGTCCTTTTGACGCTGATTGCTGCTGCTGCCATACACTCACTCGCTCGCTCGGGTCATACAACTACTACACTCGGGACTGATTACTTTTTCTATACGCTAAATATTTGCTTACGAAGTAAGAACTTTAGCAGCAGCATTAGTAGAAGATATATTAAAAAATATAGAACAAAAATAAAAATATATCGAATGTGCCCATTCTCAAGTAAAAAAAAAAAGGAAAATATATGCCAAAGGATATTCATCTAACGCTATGCCATGTCGCCTGCGTGTTGCTTTAGGGCGTGTACCAATCCAATCGTTTATTTGATGTTAAACAAGCGTTTGACATGCTTGCAAAACATGCAAAACGTGTGATTCGCACTTTCTCTGCAGAGGTTCTTAGGTTCTTTCTTTTTTTTTTCTTTTTGTATCTCACAGATACATTATATTTCTATATGTGTATCTATAGTATATTTTTAGTAGTAGTACGAAGGTCAATGCGTTTTTCTTTTTTATTATTGTTGTTGTTTTTATTTAGATAATGGGTCATCCTTTCGCCTTGGCGCATTTGTTTTTGAGTTAAGGTGCGGTTGTTGTAGCGCTAAATGGGTCATTTATAGGGTGCGCGTGTTGGGTTTGGCTTTAAGTTGCGTGTTTAACACATTAAACTATCTAATTTTAGTCTGATGAAATGTGCGTAAAATTAAAATAAATGCATTATAAAAGCAATATATACATAGTTACTTAAGTCTAAAGAAGATTTATTTTCCTGTTGTAATAATCCACTGCAAAAAATAAAATTAATAACAAGTCAACTTAAAAAAAAAACGAAATAAAAAACCTAGTTACAAGCAGCAAACGCACAACACAACTATAACACAATTGCAGGTAAGTTTTACAATATAAATTCATTTAAAATTAAGTCTAATAAAAGGCAGTCTAAAATGTATCGTTTCTTTGGTTAACTAAAAAACTAATTAGGCAGACTTTGTACATTTAAATTCCATGCAGGTAAACCACGTGATACATATATACGACTATTATAGAGTCGCGGATCGGCTTGATGATTTTGCACTTGCGTTAATATGCCGCACAGACTGCCTTGATTATAGTCTGTTGTAGTGTGCATTGTAGGTGCCACTAGCTTAGCTTTGGTTTTTGTAGCTGCATTGGACACTATGAGAACAAAAAGATACTCTTAATTTCGTTACTAGTTTAATATTAACTTCAAAGTCATGCTTACGTTTAACTTCGCCCGTTTTCTGCCAGCTTTTTAGGTCCACACATTTCCAAGGCCATACATTTTTATTGGTCGGTGCCAGCCAACGACTTAGTACATAGACTGCTACAGTATCCATATTTGCATCCAGCGCAGGCATCAGTGTACCAATAACTGTAGGACTATACAATTTGTGTTACATTGGATTTTTTTGGTCTTTGCAATATATTTAGCAAGCTCACCATAGCGCACCATGATAGTAATTATGCGTGCCAATCATTGTGCCATGCAATCCACTCGAACATAAACGGGTCGAATCGCAACCGAAGAGAAAAACAATGCTATTTATGCGTGTTTTTACAATTTGTTTGCCGGAGATGAACTGAAGGCCAGACAGTGACCTGCATAGCTGTAAGAATATGCAGTGTTTATATTAGAAATAAGTTGAATACTATATATATATATATATATATATATATATATATATATATATATATATATATATATATATATATATATATATATATATATATATATATATATATATATATATATATATATATATATATATATATATATATATATATATATATATATATATATATATATATATATATATATATATATATATATATATATATATATATATATATATAGAGATATATATATATATATATATATATATATATATATATATATATATATATATATATATATATATATATATATATATATATATATATATATATATATATATATATTTGAATGAATCATTTTTTGAATGCTTTAGTAACTGCAGAACATTATAATATGAAGCAATATCCGTTACTCTGTTTGAGAAATTTTAGGCTGTGTCTACGAAAAAAAAATACTTTTGAAGCGCTTACGCTTCATTGCTACCCAAAGCTCATAAATTACGCTTATTAAGAAGTGAGCAGTAAGCACTCGCTTAATAAGAATAAAGAGAATTCTGGAAGTCAGAGAGAGAGAGAGAGAGAGAGAGAGAGAGAGAGAGAGTTGACGACTTGTGATTTAAAGCAAAGCGCATTTTATAATTTATAAGTTGTTTATGCAGTTACGAAGTTAAGACGTTAACAAGGGAAGCGTGAGTGATTTAGAGGGGCATCGAAATAAGGATTTCGTTTATGCTGCAGAATATGTAATTGTTAGACGTTTGTATGTTTTTTGATGCTCTTCACATTGCCCTGTTGGTGCCCGCAGAACCAATTGTGAAACGGTATTATCAGTTTGTCTGAAAGTTTGTAACGCATTAAAGGAGACATCATATAACTCATAATATATATATATATATATATATATATATATATATATATATATATATATATCTCTCTATATATATATATATATATATATATATATATATATATATATATATATATATATATATATATATATATATATATATATATATAGGCGCGCGCGCGCGCGCGCGCGCGCGCTCTATATATATATATATATATATATATATATATATATATATATATATATATATATATATATATATATATATATATATATATATATATATATATATATATATATATATATATATATATATATATATATATATATATATATATATATATATATATATATTTAATCAGCTCGACTCGATGATATCTAGCATCCAGACTCATTTTTTACTGCTGTCAAATAGAGTATTCAGATTAGCATGCTGTGCCTACTTATTAGGGTTGCCTCATGCAGTCCAACCGCTCACTTTTGACTTTTTGTACGAACAACATTTTTTTATTGAATTCAATATCGACTTAAAAATAGGTGGCTTCTTATGGACACAATACGTTTGTTCTCCCGCTTTTTGGGGGTAGCTCCCATATAAGCCACTTTTTGTATGCAATACTTTTTTATTTAAGTTAAGTCAACATCAATATGGTGGCTTCTAGTAGACGGTCGCTTCACATATGTACATATACTACTGGGCGTGTCCCGAGCATTTTTTGGGGTTTTTATGTTTTACAAAACGATTTTGAAATTTCGTTCGTATGATATTATAGCTTCGGTTTAACCGAAGTAATCGTTTTTTCTTGTTGACTTCACACGTTGGACTCCTGTGATCGCCGAACCGTTTTTCTTTGCTTTGAAATTGTTACTTTTTTTTATTAACTGTTTTACTTTTTTCTCTCTTCACTTTTGATCTATGTGTTACCAAAACCAAGTCCTTCCTCTCTTTTTATAAATGACTAGCGTGTCACTGGTCCCACGTGTTTCATGTGAATATTTGACGTCGTTGTTGTGCGCTTTCAGCAACAGCGCGTCTGCGAGATTCTGCTGCTTCAACGGTTTCTGTTGACAGTCATTGAAAATGCAACTTTTAATGTGAACTGCAGGCGCTTAAAATTAAATGGTAAGCTATTAGGTATGATTGTGATGCGTGGTATAAACACATTGTCTCCCTTGGCTTCGCCAGTTAAGATTGTGGCCTTCACAATGTTCCTTCCTAGTTCGGTGACTCGTAACCGTGTACCGTTGCATAATCTTGGCGCGTTCAAGTTGCGCATTAACAAAACGGGTACACCTACCTTTAATTCCAACCTATGGGATCGAATAAATCCAAAGAGTTTAGGAACTCCACGGGATAGTTCGTAGTGTCATCGGATGACATGACTGTGTCGATGGTGATATGCACTGATATTTCGCTAGTTAGTTCGCCCAAGATTTTTTTATTTATTTTCATAACAATATCATTTTTTGGTGCCAGTCTGGTTCTTCCACACAATCAATTTTCGTCTTGAATATTATGTGGCAGATTTGGAAACACTTGAGGAATAAGCAATGAAATTTAATAATTAATTTAATTTTTTTCCCCTTAACTAATAATCAAATACCTACCTAAATAAAAATGAAATAACTTATTGTATGTGTAGCTAACCACAAAAAATGCTTCCAATTAACCAATACCTTCATAAATTATAGCCTTATTTTAATGTATATTAATGTAAAGTTTCATTAAAATCCATTCAGTAGTTTTTGAATTAAAGCGCAACAAACATCCACACATCCATACAAACTTTCTAATTTATAATATTAGTAGACATTTTTGTTTTTGTCAATATAAGACTTAAATGCCCCCAGAAAAAGTCTGGCCCTAGATACGTATACGTATATGGGCGCAGTCCGTGATTTATGTAATGACACATCTTTCGTGATGTGTCCGTCCGTCCGACAGGCTGTTTGAACGAGATATTGGCGACTGTAAGAGCTAGAGATTTCAGGTTCCGATGCTTAGACCCTATTCAGGCAAAGTGTATTTAATAAACAGTAGATTTGATTTGTAATTTAGCTAGAAACGCCAAATTTAGTGTATCTTACGTCAATCATATTAAAATATTCAACATAGGTTCAGATCGGACTACTATAGATTATTGTCCTCATACAAATATATGATTCCAATAAAGAACCTTAAATAAGGTAGGGGGAATCTTCAAGTCTATGTCATGTCCGTCTGTCCGCCTGTTGTTGCGTACTTTTTTTTTTATTATTGATAAATATTTTATATAGAGTAGTCTCCATACACATTGCCTACTTTTGTGTTTTGTATGATAATTTTTTCAAGTCAATATCAGCTTAAAACTTAAAATATTGGCTTTTTCACATACATATAGTAATACGAGGGATACTATTTATATTTCGGGAATAGCAAATAATAACAAACATTTTTAAATGAAAATGGCTTTATTGTTTTTCAAAATATTATCCTTGATGATCAATACACTTTTGCATTCGTTGAAACCATTTGTCATAGCAGTTTTTCCATTCCTCTTGAGACATCTCCAAAACATGGTTCTTGAATGGTTTTGTCATGATGGAGAATGATTCGTCTTTGGCGGTTGGTTTTACGAATTTCTCCGAAGACTACCGGCAAACAGATGATCAAGCGGAACAGTGGCCACATGACCCATTCGGCCGAACAAACAGGCGATCATTTGCTTCGCTGGGCTTCTTCCACGAACAACTTTCGTTGGATTTGGCTCGTCTTGGAATACCCACACGGTCGATTGCTGTTTTTTTTTTCAGGCTCATGTGCATAGATACATGATACGTCACCTGTCACGATTTTATACACGTCTTTTGAAGCACCACGGTCGAACTTTTTAATCATTACCTTACACCAATCGACGCGAGCCTTTTTTTGAGCGATTGATAAATTATGGGGTATCCAACGAGAACAATTTGTTTTTACAGCTAAGTGTTCATGCAAAATTGAATGTATTGAAGTGGAACGAATGTGCAAGGATGCTTCTATCTCACGGTATGTCACATGACGATCTTGCATTATCAGTTCACGCACTGCATCGATGTTTTTGGGCACAACAAGCGATTTTGGGCGACCTTCACGGAATTCGTCGGCGACCGAACTACGACCGACCACGATTGAATTCACTATACCAGCGATATACTGTGGCTTTATCGCCACACAAAAAAACTGAGTTCATTGACACATTCTTGTTGAGATAATCCACGTCTAAAGTTGTGAAAAATAATCTAATGAAAACCTTCTCTTGAAATTTCCATTTTTTGGCCAAATTGCGTTTCTTAACTCACTGTAAACAAAACAAATAGCAAGATCCAGAAACGTCTAAAATGGTTTAAATCCCCATTTAATTGTACATCAAAACTTTGTGAGTACGTTTATGCAAAAATATGTCATACTTTATTATGGCGTTGCCAGATTTTATCTTTTGACATTAGTGTTGCCAGTTCCCGAAATATAAATAGCAGCCCTCGTAGGCGTGTCTCGCTCAATTTTTGGTATAGCCAATATATAAACCCACCTTTAATTTTATATTTTACAATATGATTTCAAATTTCTTATTAGATGGTATTAGAGTTTCGTTTAGTGATGAGATTATTGGATTTTACATATTGAGCAGCAAAAACAAAAAGAAACAAGATTCATTCCCATATTTTTGACATAGCGATTTGTTTAAACACTATATCGATATATATAATCTTGAACATTATTATAACTCATTTCGAGCGTTGATCAAGGTCATTATTCTGCATATGTATGTTACGGCTTGCAGAGGAAATCAGTAGTATGTTTCAAAATATCGACTGTGCTTCAAGTTAATCACAAAAATTCATTAATATGCTTTATACATGCAGAGCAGTCTAAATATTATTCCGGCCCAGATGCCTGTGTAATTTCATATTCTTCATAATTTCAAAAGTCACAATCACAATAAAAAGCAATAGTATACCTGCAGCAGTAATTCGCATCCCTGAGAATTCCGTACACGATCATGTGACGATAGTTTAAAAATAAGAATATACTTTTTTTTACTACGGATATCATAATACAGATAATTTTAAATCTTCACAGGCAGATATAGAAAGCTGACCTCCGCATTCGTTCCAACCATATACAACCTTACTTATATACAGATATCTGTAAATTAGTGATCCCAATGTCGAACATTGAATAAGTATTGATAAAAGAGATGTCATTATCAAGTTTTGAGGCTAAAGTCTGAATAATAAAATTAATAAACTGTCTGTAGAAGATCTTTAATAGAGTTTATAAGGTTTATTGGCTTGAACTGATACTGTTCGATATTTTATAAAGGTTGTTTTATAAAATTTACCGGTGTACCTATATATTTGATAAGTTTCGTTCGCTCATGTTTCGATGCATGGTGTATAGTTCGGCATGTAGTTTCGTTTTGAAAAGTAGCTTAGAATCTGATATTCAAAATAAATAGTTTGCATGCATTTGGTTTTGAAGATATCTATCTACTCGCTATAGAATTGTATAAAGACGCCAATCAAATCTGTAGTTTGACTTTGTTATTCGAGCTAAAAACTACAAATTAACATTTCGAGCCTAACAAATTTAGCTATACTAATTCAGCTGAGAATAGGGTATATTTTTGAAACAAAGTATTTCACCGAATTTATTTTGTTTTTATTTACTTACACAAAGCAATCCTTTACAAAAGAATCCTTCACCAATTGCTTCTCTTTGGGTATCGTTTCAAACAGTTTGTGCCAATGTGGCAGCCAATATTCGAGAAAACCGCGCAAACGACGTCCAGAATTCGGCAGATTACACTCGGGATTAACGATGCAGGAACCACTTTCTACATTGATGCTATAGTATCCGTGTTTGATGTTTTTGCTATGCGTACGAAACAAATGCCAAAGGCAATGCAATGATTTAACGCGTGTAAATTCTTGTGTTAAGTCCAGCGACTCCCAGTGTAAGTGATCCAAGCGCTGTAAATTAATAATAAAGCAATTAAGTGTCCACATATAAACTAATTTAAAAAGCTTTAAATATTAACCTCATCCACTATTAATATGGTAGGATAGCGTTGTTTGTATAGTGGCTGCTGCTGTTCCAATTGCTGCCATTCTAACATAAATTCTTCTAGAAGCGCATAAACCTTTTCGATTTCAGAGCTGTCATTTACCAACTCTGCGCAGATTTCACGTAATGAATGCTTGGATGATACTTGCAGCGCTGCCTGAGAGAGTAATACGCGTCTATGTGCATCCCAATTGTGTTGATTGCAAAATTTATCAACGCGTTTAAATATGCTTTTGCGATGTTTTTGTAGTTCTACAGCTTGATAGCGCTGACCTTTGAAGAGAAACTGCCAGGGTGTGAAGAGTTTCTGTAGTTCTGCTATGCAGTTCTGTGGAATGTTAAAAAATTAATCAAAATTGGAATTATCTTTTTGTTATTAGTGGGTGTTTGAATTAGTTCGTAGCGTTTCGTAAGAAATTGTGCATTTCCAATATTATTCTTTCCAAGGTATATTCCACAGTAAAAATTCTGTCACTGATGCTTCTGTTGATGCTTAAATAACAAAATATTGTACTTCATTGTCTAACTTTGTACCGGATAAAGTGTTTTTGCGGGGACATCTACTTCATTAGTTAAACTTGAAGAAAAATGCTGCCGAAAGCCATAGAAATTTAGTGAAAGTTTATGGAGAGCATACTCCAGCTGAGCAAACGTGTCGGAAGAGGTTTGTTTGGTTTAAAAGTCGTAATTTTAAGCTGAAAGACAAGGAATGGCCTGGTCAGTTGTAAGATGAAAAATTAGAATCATTATTCGATGGAGACCCATGTCAAACGATTCAAGAATTAGCTGAATAATTGAGAGTTGACTTGTCAACAGTTAGAAAACGTCTCAAAGCCATGGGAATAATGCAGAAGCAGGCATATTCTTTCCCATATTGACACTAATAGACGTTGAAAGATATTTTTTTCACCTGTGAAAAAATGTTTAAACAACAGAAAAGTAAATTGTAAATGACGCTATCCCAAACGCTGTCATGGACTAAGCCCGACTAACCATCAACATCAACATGCTTCGTATCAGCTGGGTGAAGATTGCTATAAGCTAATCAAACCCAATGAAATCACCACGGGGGATCGTTGCCCACAACAATTGAAGCGTTTGAGCCGAGTACTGAAGGAAAATTATGCATTTTTAACACGACAATTAGCTGAAAAACCATTTTACATCTGGTTGGAAACGCTCAAATGGAGAGGCCTATCCCACCCGCTGGGTTCAACAGACATTGTTTCTACTGATAACCACTTGTTCCGATCAAATAATTTTGGCCTGGCTGTGCAAGTATTCTCATAAATTACGGGAAAAAACAAAAAATTGGGTTAATTCGCTTAAGAACTCTTGTATTCCAACTCACTACCTGAAAAAACAAAACGCTGGCTATTAAACTACAATAACTTAATGTTAGAATGGCATACGTTGAGTTCAGGGCGTGAGATTGGGTTATCGAAAGCAAAAGATGTATGTACCACAGTGTGGAGTTATTTCCCTCTTCTGTTCAAGCTGTATTTAACAATGATGCCTCTACATCTTCCCTGTGTAAAATTGCATAGGTATGCTGATGATTGTACTATTTTATTCTCGAGCGTCGATTTCGATGAAATTTGTGCGAGAATTAATATATTTTTGAAGAATTTATTTAACTTTTATAATGCTCGCAGACTCAAGCTGTCAACCCACAAGTAGTCGGCGTCCATCTTTACCTACTGTTCTAAGGAGGTTAGGATGGAACTAGATGTCTCTGTTGAGGGTTTGATTATTCCGTCAGTTCAGTACCCTACGACACTTGCTACAAATTTCGATGCCACCAAAACAAATAATCGGCTAAAATTAAGATCTAACATGCTCAATGCGCTTGCAAGGTCTTCTTGGGGTAAGGACAAAGAGACACTCAATACCGCTAATAAAGCTATAGGACGATCTGTCCTAAATTGTACTGCTCCTGTCTGAGTGCCTGCAAAAAGGTTGAAACAGTGCTATGAGTACTACTACTAGTTGTTTACAAATACTCATGAAGACCACCTGCATGAAGAAGCGTTGTTGCTTTCCGTTCACCAACATAATGAATTGCTTTCGAAACAATTACAATCCCAATCATTGCACCCTCACGAGAACTGTTGTATCTCGTATTAAGATGACTCTGATGTCGTTACAAACGAGTATATATTAATTCGCAGGTCATGATCATATAGAGGACTGTATTTCTATATCGGGTAAGTCTCAATTTCATAAAGTTGCAGTTGAACAATTAATAAACTCTCCCAATATTGTGCTGATGAGAGTGAAAAATATCTGACTCATAACACAAGGACTAAATTAGCACTCAATATACTGTTTTACCCTATGGGTGCAGTGTAAAAAAGACGCTTGGAACTAAATCCAACCCAATGTGTATTTTCAAACTTACCTCCAAAATCTTTTCAAAATGATCTAAACCATCCCAGTATTTTTGTTTAGTGGCCCTCTGCTTCACCTCATCCGGATTCACATTTATGGACTCCTTGAAACGATCTATTATGCTGGAATACTTTTGAAAGATTTGTGTATCATTCTCGCCAGAAATACGCATGCAAACTGGCGGATATTCTGTGCTGCGACAATGACGCAACAACGTTACATAGATGGTACCTTCGGCGGCATGGATTTCTTTGAAAATCGAATGCGTTGTCTCGGCATTAAAGCTTTTGGTCAATTGCAAAATGTTCCATTCTGTGTTTGGAGTACAATAATTGTAAAGAAAATAGTACAAAATAGTTTAGATATTGTGTTGGTCTGCTTACCTTCTGGCATTGCATGGCAGACTTCCTCGATGCGTGCCATGCCCACTATCGGATCTTCAATGTTTGCCAAAAAGTTTATGTCCTGTTCACAAAGGATGCTGCCGTCGTTGACAGTTTTATGCGGCACGTTGGCCGCGGCATCCTTCGTGCGCAGATAAGCGATACACTTTTGCATGAATGCATTTCTATAATAATACATGTAGCAGCAATATTATAGCAAATGCTAATCATAATTGAATTATTTACTTTACTTTTCGAATGCCTCTTTGTCATCCTCATTGAATGCGGCAACCAATTCATCTGCGCTCGGCCAGCTAAACTGAAGCGCCGCCTGCTCCGGGCTGACGTAGTTGTAACGTGCATCCATGGCCTGAAAATGTGCTAGCACCAAATGGTAAATTGCATTTTGTATATTTCCATTGATGTATTCCTCTTCGACGCGCAATAAGTTATATTCTGTGTTTTGTGGAAATCGTAGCCATTTGCAGCCTGTTAGAAAACTGTTTCAGTTAATTTAGCTCATATAAATACCTTTATTTTCGGGTCCAACATGCTCTGCATTAGCGCAAGACAATGGCGAACCGTTTATAGACATTGTGATATTATTTATACGAATATGTGAAACATTTATATTTAAAAATATTTTTGAAAAAAATCGCGCGTCGCTTCTCTTTTAAAGAATATATGCAGCAGCAGCAACAACAACAAAAAACAGCTGTTCAGTGGCCCTACACTTCAAGCGGTTCTTTTAGTGTTGCACAGCATACATTGTAGTGATGCAAAGCGCACACACATTCCCATTGTATATATAGCTCACTCACTCACTCAAGCGCAGTATTATAGGATGTTGTGTTATATTTCATTTGCACTTGCAGCAAACATTTTGCTCGACGGTTTTTTCTTTTTGAATTTTGTAGTTGGAACAAGTTGATAATTATTTATTTAAATATAAAGTAAAACCAATTCTAAACGAATAAAGCGCTACAACCAATCTTATAATATGTGTAAAGTCAAATATATAGATTAATGTATAAAATATTTGTAAGAATTTAATTTTTTTATATGCTGCTTCTTTCGACAACTACTTCGTAACTGTTTATTAAATACAGTTGAAAAAATTCGACTTATGGAGAATTGTGCATTAAAACTGAGAAATTTTCCGAAAGAAAAGTACTCTAGTCACCAATGAATAAAACCGAAATGTATTTAGGTTTAGGTTGCGATTTTGATACGTACCCAAAAATATGTTTCGGTATAAGGTTCTATACCGGTTAAAATTTATTTATCTATTTGGTTGTGGTACGACTCTGTAATTCCAGCTTTGGTATACCGAAAGGGTACCGGTCAATATTATAATTCTTGAAAAAAAGAAGAGAATAATTACTATCCAATATACCAATGCTCCAAAGACCATATATAAAATGAATATCACGTTATTTAATTTTTTTTTTTTAAATAAACTATTCCATCCGGGGACAAAAGTAAGTAAAAACAAACATACTTAAATTTGTATAGTCTTCATGTATAGTATTATAATTTTGTCATGGAGTTTGTAACGCATTAAGCGAAGCACACAAATTATATATATTTTTAACAAGCTCGACAAAGCGAATCGTTCTAGCCATATCCGTCTGTCTATTTGTCTGTTTTCTGTCTATATGAATCAAATCTACAATAGTCCATCAGTTTTCAGGATAGCCACCACACAAACCCACCGCCCACTTTTTGAATTTTGTATGATACGTTTTTGCATCCCGAAGATTCATAAGCGGATTCGTTATAAATTCGTAATGACGCCTGAAAACAAACGCTCTACGCTTACTTGCATAGCTGGAACTGCGAGAGTATCTTTTGACATATGTAGTTCTGAAAATTTTGTTTAATTTTCGAATAATATATGGTATAACTTAAATAAATATTTTTCTTCGAAAATAAAAGTGAAAACCGAAACTTTACCAGTACACATATTTCGGCTCCGGTATGGTTAATTCCTTTTATTTTATTTCGGTAAAAGCTTACGATTTTAAAAATAAATTAAAATATCAATTTGAATCGGTTAATTTCGGTTAACGGTTCTGGTTCCATTCCGGATATATACCCTAGTGAAATAATATTGTAATTTCCTCTTGGAGTTTGTGTCGCATTAAAGCAGACTTCGGAGACCCCATAAAGTATATATATTATTGATCAGCTCACCGAGACGAATAAAATCGAACTAGCCTTGTCAGTCTGTCTGTGTATTATCAATTTTAAAAATCGATTCTAAACGGGTACGGATACATCATATGTTCCTAGTCTGAATATAGTATATGACAACTACCATGCCAGGCCCACTTTCACGGGTAGTCCCCATAGAAAACCCGTGAACAATTTTCGGATTTTGTACGAAAAACTTTTGCAGTATAGTTATCAATATGAAACTCGATATTGTGGCGTCTAATGAACGGAAGCTTCAGATAGCTATAGTATTGAAGCTTCGCTTCTACATTTTCTCTTCTTTCTTGTAAACTTAATTCGTTCATATACTTGACATCAATTTTACACATTCGTCAATTCACAAACTATCTTCACCGTATATGTTCGTTCAGTGCGCTTAGAAGTTCAGTTCCAGCACGTTGAGCAGCAACACAGCGTAGTCGTGGTTTTGTTCCGCCGTCAATGTTACCTTTTCTTCTGTAATTCTAATGCATTTTACGAACATAATGCAGTATTGATTTGCATTCGAGTTTCAAATCGATATTGGTTGCAATAAAATTATTTCCCTTATAAAACTTTCAAACGGATGGTAGCGCCTCGCAGTATAGTGTACGCGCCATTAATCACTAGATGTAATTAGATCCAATATAACATTCACAACGAGACATACCAGCTGCAGTATTTCTCAACGGCGATGGCATCCCCATGAGCATCACAGCAAAATATATTTGCTTGACACTCGGAAGACTGCTTACTTGGCAACCTTACATAAAGCTAAAGAGAAATCCATTAGATCTCAAACTCATAAACTTGATTTGGCTGCTGACTAGCTTTTGCTGTACAAGACAATAATAAAGCCGGTATGGGCCTATTACATACAAGTCTGGGGTCCAGCTGACAACTCAAATGTGAACATTCTGCAAAAGTTTCAGTCGAAGCTTCTACGTAGGTGGTTGGTGCACCATTCTATCCCTCGCGACTTACTGATCCTAACTGTTAAGAAGAAAATTGTAAGGTTTGGCAATAGGTGTATGACAGCCAATATGTGCGATGAATTTGTTAGACACGAGCTTACAATTTAGAAGAAGTTCCTATGTATGTCTGTCCGTCTGTTAGAACTCCAACGGCCACAATTTTGTTTTTCATCTTATTATAGTCAATATCAAATTGAAACTTGTTATGATTAAATTTTTTTTTTTTTTTTTTTTTGTGAGATTCTCCACATTTAAAATATATTAATAGACTTGTCCCATCCCATTGCCCCATAGAAATACACCACCCACTATATGGTTTCAATATGTTATTTAATTTCGTGTGAATGGTATCAGAACTTCGACTCGACCGATATTAATTTTTGTTTATTTTTTGTTTTTGTTAATTTTTAAATTTTGCAGATTACGCACGAAGGCCAGAGTGATACAAAGACTCGTTATCTGAGTTTATACGAATTATCTAGGCCTGTAAGACTGTCTTATATCTTAATCGCGAGTTTCACCTACTTTTGTCGAACGCAGACGCTCTTGAGCATGCCCAAAAATTGCTAATTTCGAACATAAAATCTAATAAAACTAATAAAAATAAAACATTTTAGGTTTCCATCCTTAAGAAATACTTTGGCAAATAACTTTATATTACACTTTAAATTCGAACATTTGCGGAAACTCAAAAAACTAGATAAGACCAATATACTCGTACTAACTAAAAGGGCGGGAGCTTTTACCGAATCTTATTGAAGATGCTGCCGATGCTGTTGTTACTTTCATTCATAAAAATATTATACGAAAAGTTCGAAAAGCTCTCCAAAACAAACAGCGAATCGAATTGAAAACTGTGTCAAGCATGGCACGTTCCTCTACACTGCGCTGCGCTGTGCTGCGCTGTGCTGTGCTGGTGTGTTTGTGTTTACTCCCCGGTGAACCACACCCTCCAGTTGCCCTATAAAAACTTACGCAACAACAATGTTGTATGAGCGTTCTAAAAGGACGACACAAATAGATGAACGGACTGACAGACGGACGGACGAAAGCACGAACATTCAAGATCCTGAAATAAGGATTGTATGCGCCGGAAATTGCTAGAAATTTCGAATGCAACATTAATTTGAAGATTTATTTATTTATTTATTTATTTTTAAATGCAAAAATCTATAAAAGCTAATTTAACTATATAAATATATTATTAAATATTCAATAGCAACAAAAGTCATGCTGTGCATCCTGTGCAGCAGCCACACCAGGACAACCATGTACACACACATACACACATGTATAAAGGCGGACATGCTGCTGCAGCTTCAGCAGTTTGAAACATAACGAAGCGCCTGTGTCTACTTTGTTTCGCTTTCAATATTGAACGAAACCAAGAAAAAAAACTAAAGCATGCGCATAGGGGCGCGCAGCATCCTTTACACTCTCTCTCTCTCTCTCCCTCTCTCTTTTGATTTCTCACGCGTGCTTTAACTTTGCACGTTCCTTTTGTGGTTTATTCGTTCGTTCAATCGTTTCTCGTTTTCTTTGTAATTCGTTCGTTCATCAGCATCCTTTCGTTGCTTTCATTTGCTTTCAGTGCTGCGCGCGGCATGTCCTTTGACTTGTTGTTGTTGCTGTTGTTATTATTGTTGTTGCTACTTTTCACTTTTACTTTGTATGCGCTTTCTTTATTAGTATTGGGCAAGGCACCAAAGGCGTGCGTGCGTCAGTATGTGTATGTATGTACGTGTGTTTTTCTGTATGTTTGTATTGTATTGTGCATTGCTATGCATTAATCATCTGTTCGGCCCATAAATTGCCATTCTAATTGAAATTCTTATAGAACTTTTGCGACAAATGCATATTCGCTTATTATTTTATACAAAATAGTTGGGCACATGCGATATAACAATTGATTTTATATACAAGTATGTAGATACATATGTATCTTATATGCATACTATGTACACATATATGTAGTTTTTTATTTAATTTTTTTATTACTCTGGGTTTCATGTAAACACACCCACGCCCCGCATTAAACTTTAACACCCAATTTGCAGTCTAGTAAATTTTGCTAACATTAATATTACATTAACCACTCAACGAGTTTCTCTTTCTACCTGTATGGGGTGACCATGCGAAATATAACTATGTATAAATAATATTCGTGCATAATACTCGTATAAATTATATATAAATTTAAAAAAACCATAAAATAATTAAAAATTTAGTCAGAACTAGAGATGAGTTAGTCAGTGATTTTTGAGTAACAGTGATTATCGTGACTGCTACTTTCAAATCACCGTGATTTTGGTCTACTGCTGCCATCGCTGTAAAAATGAAAAGCAATAAAACAATAACAAAAAAATCTATTTTACTTTAATCTAACTTTATGTTTAACAATGATTACATTTTCTGGAGAAAATTCGCCTAAAATGGTACAAAAACCATTCCAAAGTGTGGGAGATAGCCGTAATCATTGGGCTCCCGCAACCGGATATGGACTCCTTATAAAAATCTTCGGAATTGAGGCGGGAACATGGTATTTTAGGTAGTCACTTGATTTGTATATATTCGAAGTGGCATATCTTCACTTCTTTGGAACTAATTCCAAACTATAAGAAACCGCCATCAGTTTCTAAAATATCTTCTTTTTTGTGCCATTTTCTGGAGAGGATTAGCTTGAAATGGTACAAAAAACCATTCGAGAAAGTGGGCGATAATCGGAATCATTGGGCAACAGGATATAGGCTCCTTACAAAAATCATTGGAATTAAGGCGGGAACGGGATATTTTAGGTAGTCCCAGATTTTTATATATTCTAGTGCCAACTATTGTTGATTGCACCATTGCGCCCATTCTAAAAACCCATTGGAACATGTATATCCCACACAATCCTTCCCAGAATTGACGAAGTGGCATATCTTCATTACAATTCTTTGAGACTGATTCCATTCTTCAGGAAACCGCCACCAGTTTCTGGAATATCTTCTTTTATGTGCCATTTTCTGGAAAGGATTGTCTCAAGCATTGGACTCCCGCAACAGAAGAAGTATTCCTTAACCAAATTTTGTGTTGGATTTATTTCAGTGCCAACTATTGCTGATTTCATTGCCGATTCAAAAAATTGACTGGATCACCTATTTTTTCACATAGCCCTCTCTTTCCAAGATTAATCAAGTGCCATATATTCACTACAACTTGTAAGGACTAAAGGATCTCGGTTAAAGGAGCTCGGTTTTCATAAGATATAAAAAAATCAAGAAAATAGACAGAAACCTTTAATTTTCCACTCCAGTGAAATAAACCAGATGCTAGTAGAGATAAAAGCCAACCAAGCATAAAGATTGAATTTAAAGCAAGTGCCTTAATAGCTTTATAAAAAATGTCTGTAAACACTACATGTATGATATAATATATCAGTTGGGCGATAGCCTGATGATTCGATTATTAGTTAATTAATTTATGATTGCATCCGATTTTAGATAACCCTATTTTTCTAGACCAATGGTTCGGTTAATCACCACGATTCCTTCCCCTATCTATTGGTATATACCAATTTTGATCTACGTAACTATTGGGACCTTGAATTAATAATAAGCGTTTCACACAAGAGCCCGCCACTAGTATATGAACCACAATAACCGAGTTTCCAATTTCTTGCCGCTAAAACCTATTGTCAATGAGCGTCTTTGGCAGCTTGTGTCATTTGTTTGAAACGTAAACAAGAATACTAAATATTGCCTCGAACATGTCGAATTTCGTACCAGATAAAGTGTTTTTGTGTGTGGAGTTCTTCTTCATTACTTTAATATGAAGAACAGTGCGGCCGAGGGTCATCGAATCTTAGTGGAAGTTTACGTCGAGCATGCTCTCTCTCTCTCTCTCTCTCTCTTCTTTTCATATGCTCGCTCTAAAAGTGGTGATTTTGAGCTCGAAGATATGGAACGGCCGGATCAATTCAAAAAGTTTGATGACGAAGAATTGGAATCATTGCTTATGTGGATCAATGCCAAACGCTTCAGGAGTTGTCAGAATTATTCGAAGTGGATGAGTCAGAAAAAGTCTAAAAGCCATGGTATTGATTCAAAAGCAAGGATACTGGATGCCATACGAGTTGAGGCCGCGCGAAGTAGAAAGGCGATTTTTCGTTTGTGAACAGCTCCTCGAACGCCAAAAAAGAAAGGGTTTTTTTGCATCGGATTGTTGGATCCATTGGATGCATTGGATCCATTATGACAACCGGAAGCGCAAAAAGTCATGTTTGTTTTTGCCCCGACAGTCATCTACATCTTATGAACGAACGCCTCACATATAGAGAAATAAATGTGATATGCTTATTATAGGGGCATCCCCAGGCAAATCCACCACCCACACCTGGGATTTTTCAAAATCAAAATCAATTCGACATTTATCTTCACATGGACGGACACTACGCATAATTATGAATGGGGCGTGTCATGCCTACTTTAGGCTAGCCTCCAACAAACTTGCTTTTTACATTTTACAAATACCTAAATTCACAGCTTAAAACTTCATGTGAATGGTATTAGAACTTCGGTACCACCGAAATTAACGTTTTTCTCTTGTTTGTTTTATTTTTAATTCATTCTAGTATTTCATTAATTCTTATAAAAAATATTTTCTCTGGTTCATATAAGCAGCTTTAAACAGGTACAGAGTATCTCGAAGTCGAGCTCACTCGACTGTAGAGTTGTTTTTCGTTTTAAGGTTATTTTCGAGCCTAACAGACCAAATTCTACAAGAAAAAAATATGGCATTGCATGCACTTTTTTGGCTGTAGACTTGTGTAGCGCCACTTTGTCCATTATTATTGAATATATATAATCATTTGTAATATTTACACAGATTTGTTGAAGTAAAAAAATTACATTTATACAAAATCATCTGTTCATTAGTACCTTTTAAGGTATCCGTATCTACGATAAATGGGCTATTGAAAAATTTTCAATAAAAAACAAACAATTTTAATTGTGTGCAGTGTATTTTAACATTTCAAAATAGTCCTACTAGAAAATCACATAAATTTGTATAGATATACGGTAGGTCTAAGCAGGAAAGTAATATAACAATGTTTTTAGAGAACAGTAGATATAAAAAATATACAAGGTCGCGCCTGTTTTAACTGCGCTAGACGCATTCGTTTGAACTTATTATTGTGTGCATAGTCGTCCCATCTTTATCCAATTCTGTAACGGTCTAATTCCTAAAATTGCGTGCCCACCTTTGCACAATCGGAGCGGCTTTCTTTGCCTCACGTTCTGACTCCTCCATTTGACTCATTAGAAGTTTTTGGTTCTCTCTAAACTTGAACAAAGGATCTTTAAACTTCGCGTAATATTGTAGCACTGTTCGTACATCTGACAATTCGCTGCTATGAATAACATTTAAAAATGACATCAGATCATACAACGCCCTGTCACGGTCATCGCCCTCCCAGCGCGGGATGATGAATGCATTATCTGGGTGCATTTTGGTGGTTTTTGCGTCCCAATCCACGACAATGACATTTTTTAGATCTCGATTCAAGTGCGACAGATTTTTGACGTATTGTCCGTCAATATATTGGGTGGAATCACGAACCAGCCGATACATGATGTAGCCCTGGGTATCAATTTTGTCAAGTAAGGGGAAGACCGTGACGCCTTGTTCTGAGGTAAACACAACTATTTCATAGTTGTTCGCAGCTTCGCGTAAAAAGTCATCTAAGCCAGGTCGCTTCTTGAAACGCCACCCGGTTTCGTAAGTCCATTCGGCATGTACAAGGACATCTTTGAGCTCTAAGATGAGCGTGTGGGACGGTTGAACCAAGGGTGGTTCTAGTGGATCCGGCAGCAGCTGTGTACTGGACGGCTCCTTTACTAATTTCGTTAAATCATTTACCGCATTAACCGTTCGCATTACGTACTGCTGCACAAATGGCAAATCCGTATAAGCGTCCGGTATTGCACTGCCAAGTTCGTCAATTTGCGGACGCCCGAAATAGTATATGACCAAAATAGACCCTACAAAGCTGCTCATTGCAAACAATTTCAGGCCAAGTTTCAGGCGATGCATTTCGCGCTGTTGTTCTCTAGGCTCTTCCTCTTCGTCGCGACGCCGGCTTTCATCGTCATCGATCTCCAGCGGAAAGAGTTTCGATAGCATGTGCTCCTTCGAAGAAGTCCCCTGTCTTGAATAGAGCCGCTGCGCCATTTTCCCCAATGGTGGGACTCGCAGTTGTGGCGAGGTGGCTGACGTCCTTATTGAGCTCCATTGACCGGGGGTGATCGTGCGCGATGTAATGGGACAGAAACGCGCCTGTTGGACGAGGCCTACAAATTGCAACAAACGTGACATTGCAAAATTTTTATTTATTTTTTCCAATTTAAATTTTTTTTTTTTTTTACGTAAATTATTATTTTGAAATTGAGCTCCTAGCACGAACACAATTCAAAGAGCTCACGATACACAATTGAAATTATATAAAAGTCATGGGCAACTGAGTTTGGAATAATTTCTTCATAATTTTACATAACAACTGAAGAACTGAACAGTTGTTAAGCTTTAAATAGAATAGTGAGAACAAATTTTGACTAAAACGAAAAAAACAGAACTAAATCTTCCTAAGAAGTACTTTATTCAAAGTAATATTGTGTTAAATGCTAATAATGGTTGAATTTCAACCACAGGATGAACACTATTTTATATTAATCTTCAAAACGGACAAAATGAATTTTTAAGTGGAAGAAGCACACTGAACTTCTTCAGTTACGTTTTGTATGCTCGTATCCTTATAGTTGTACAAAATAAAAGAATGTCAACAAGTTACAGCAGCCGACGCCATCAAAAGCATTGAAAACTGAGTGGTACGAGGTATGTTCAAAAAGTAAGGTGACTTTGTATTTTTAGGAAAAACTATTTTTTTATTCATCAATATTTATGTTGTCCCCTTCAAAGTAATCCCCCTCAGATACAATATACTTGTGCCAACGCTTTTTCCAATCCTCGAAGCACTACGCCACGGTAATCGAAGAAAACAGTGAGCAAAACTTTGGCATTTGATCGAACTTGGCGGGCTTTTTTCGGTCTTGGCTCACCTGGGCTGGCTCTTCCATTGGGACGATTGGGCTTTGGTTTCAACGTCATAATCATATACCCATGCTTCGTCACCAGTTATGACCCTTTTGAGCAAATCTGGATAGTTGTTGACGTCATTCAATAGCTCCTGAGCTCAATAAAAGAAAATCGCCGAGCACGCAAACCACTTCTAACTGTTATGCCTCTCACAAACAAACTAAACATGCTACATAGCTGAAATATGTAGTCATATGTTCGTGACGAGTGTACCAACACAACAAAAAACAAAACCAAAAAATCGATTATCGAATGTACGTTGCCCGCGAAATTTCAAATGTTACTTTACTTTTTGTACACACCTCGTTTGTATGTTGATCCTGTATAATTGAGTCAAAAAATGTGATCAGGAAGATATAAAGCAATACAAGCAAAGATACAAACCCAATTTATGAGCAATGCTTGCCCTGTACGATACTAAGTATACAGAATAGAAAACGTGAGCCGCTCCGAACCGAACCATTTTTATTTTATTTTAATGGTTCGTTTTCCGGTTTAAAAACATCTTTCCCACCAGAATTCGTTCGGATTATGATTTAAAATAAATACTCAAAAATTGGAGTGGGTTGGTGCAAAGCGGTTTTTTTTTTTAAATTAAATTATTCAGCGTTAAAAGGTTATTTTTCGTGAATACTCAAATTCAGAGTATTGCACGATATAATATAAATATATAGTAGTTTGTGATATTCATATCGTCTTTATAACCAAATTCTTAGGTTCCCTCAATGTGACTATTGACCACATTATGTTGTCTTCCACATTTAGAGTCAAAGGTTTTAAGTTAAGCTTATATATTTGCTTTTACAATGACAGTCGTTTGATATAGTATATATTCCCTTTTTTCAAGTATAATTTTTCAGTTCTCACGTATTAAAACAAATGTCAGCTGTTCCCAGTGATGCTTTTATGTACTTCAATTAGTTCCATAAAACATGGTACATACGAGGGGTACTATTTATATTTCGGGAATAGCAAATAATAACTAACATTTTTTAATGAAAATGGCTTTATTGTTTTTCAAAATATTCGCTTTGATGATCAATACACTTTTCCATTCGTTCAAACCATTTGTCACAGCAGTTTTTCCATTCCTCTTGAGACACCTCCAACATATGGTTTTTAAACTCTTCAACTGCTTCTTCGGTGCTCATAAATCGTTGACCACGCAGTTTACCTTTGATACTCGGGAACAAGAAGAAGTCATTGGTTGCCAAATCAGGACTGTACGGAGGATGAGTCATTAGTTCGATGTTTTGACTGCTTAAAAGTGCACTTGAATTTCTCCGAAGACTTCCGGCAAACAAATGGTCGTGTACAACTCAGAATTGACCGTCCTACGTTCCTCAAGCGGAACAGTGGCCACATGACCCATTCGGCCGAAGAAACAGGCGATAATTTGCTTCGCTGTGCTTCTTTTACGAACAACTTTTGTTGGATTTGGCTCGTCTCACTTTGGCTAACTACACGGTTGATTGCTGTTTTGTCTCCGGCTCATACGCATATATCCATACACGATTTTATACACGTCTTTTGAAGCACCACGGTCGAACTGTTTAATCAATCCCTTACACTAATCGACGCGAGCCTTTTTTTGAGCGATTGATAAATTATGGGATATCCAACGAGAGCAAATTTTTTTACAGCTAAGTGTTCATGCAAAATCGAATGTATTGAAGTGGAACTAATGTGCAAGGATGCCACTATCTCACTCACTGTTTTTGGGCACAACAACCTTCACGGAATTCGTAGGCGACCGAACTACGAACACGATTGAATTCACTACACCAGCTATATATTGTGGTTTCTGATGGTGCTTTATCGCCATATAATGAACTGAGTTCATTGACACATTCTTGTTAAGATAATCCACGTCGGAAGTTGTGATAAATAATCCAAACCTTTTCTTGAAATTTCCATTTTTTGGCCAAATTGCTTTTCTTAACTCACAAATTGCTTTTCTTAACTTACAGTGGTAAACAAAACAAATTGCAATTGTACATCAAAACTTTGTGAGTACGTTTATGTCAAAAAATGTCAAACTTTATTATGGTGCTGCCAGATTTTAGCTTTTGACATTAGTGTTGCCAGTTCCCGAAATATATATAGCAGCCCTCGTATTTCATGAACTTTTCATTGATGATTTTAAGATTTCAATTTCATTTCTGTGCAGCTGTGTTCACTTTTATTTTATCTTTCACCGAATTATATAGCTGATTTGAATTCTGGGAGCGCTACATCTGAGGATCTACTATTCCATGCTTTTCCTCACTTTCAGGATACACTTCATGCCATTTGAGTGCACTGGGTGCGTAGATATCGCTATCAAGGCATCGGTCATCGGCATTGTGGCATCGGTCGAAAAATGAATTTCGAACCAAGAGCAAATATTAAGTTCTGTTTTAAACTTGATAAAATTTCAACGGAAATTGATGAACCAAGTTTGTGACGATGATTTTTTATGCCGTTGCAAAGTTTATGAGTGGTCAACGCGATTTAAAAACGGTCCTGAGAACAATATGTTGTGCAACCGAAATTTTTGATCACTGCTATTTGTATTGTCGTTGGCAATAAAATTGGATTATAGCTATACCAAAACATCAGTTTATCGCATTTTAGGCTACCGAATTTAGGCTACGGTTTGATCCGCATTGACAAGTTGACTGACGACCAAAAATAATTTACACTTGTGATCGATTGTTGACTAAAAATATCAATTTTATCATCAACATCTCACTGTATTTAGGGATTTGGTACGGTATGACTTGAAACAAAAAAGTTGTATAAATCTAGAAGCCATCCAAAAGGATTGTACTGATGAGGTGTTTATTTAAAATGTGAATTCCATAGGTGGATCTGAATGTGTTACTTCTATTTAAGGAACTTTCAGACAGGCAGCATATCTGCTAACTATTTGCACTTGTAAAAAGGTTTTAAAGCGCAATTAAAACTATGTTGCAACACCCAAAACGGTGCATATGGTCACTCTGCATGCACACACGCAGCTTCACTGTTGCAGCGGGGGAGACATTAAATGAAAATAGCTTCAACTTTCTACGGGGCCGCTTCGCATGTAATGTAAACTGAACACAAAAATCCAAAACAACAATAGGCAAACACCCCAAAAGCATAGAGAAAGCAACAACAACAACAACAAATGAAACAACAATTTTATATGGCACACATTCCAGAAGCAGCGATGAAAGTTTGCAATTCAGTGGGTGAGAAAGGGAAAGGAAGGTAAAGAAGTAGGCAAAATATAATAGCGGCAGCAAGAACGAGCACGCACTAAAAAGGACAAGAGCACAAACTAGCATGAACGACAGAGTGCGCAAATGTGTAAAAATGCAGTAGGCAGGCAGAACGCTGCGCTACTCTGCTCTGCTCTGCTCAACAGCATCCTACTCGTTTTCAACCGTTATGTTACAACTTTCGGCAATTGTACGGTTCGGCAAAACGATTTCGGCACGGCACGGCACGGCACAGCAGCAGCAGCAGCTTCTTCGTTGGCAGCGCACGTCAGCAAACTCAAAACGATTTTCGAAGTTGACGGTTGTGTTCTCTCGCTTGACGCGCACAGAAAAGGAGAGAAAGAGTGAGAGAGAAAGAGAAAAAAAAGAAGAAAATTTTTAGATTCAATATAAGAAAAATCTCTAGAAAAAATTTTAAAATTTAAGAAGTTTTTAATTAGGCAAAGCATTTTAAAATTTTATTGTATATTTTATGCGAAAATCTTTAAAAAACAAAATAAAACAAAATAAAAAATTTAATATAAAAGGACGAAGCAGTAGAATCAGGAAAAAGTGCGTTTGGCAAAATTCCAAAACGAAATAGCGACGGCAACGACAAACGTCAAACGTCAAACGTCAAAGGAGCAGCAGCACAAATTGTATGTGTGGGAAAAAAGTGTATATACTGCAGCAGGATACGCAGAATACACAGCGAGCAGCAGCAGCAGCAGCAGCATAAGCATAAGCAGCAGCAGCAGCAGGGAACAGCATCAAATATGCGTTGTTTTTTTGGAAAATAAACTTAAATTAAATTTTTGTTGCTGCATGCTTTTAGGCGTTTAATGTAAATTAAGGTGTGGTGATTTATGCAACTTTCACCACAAATTCGTTAGCAGATAAAAAAAAAGAAAAACTAAATAAAATAAAATAAAATAAAAGTAGAAGCAGCAAACTAAGCGCAGAATTTACAAAAGCAAAAAAGGATAACTTACAAAAAAATTAAAGTGGAATTAGTAAAGGCAGACAAGAAATCGAAATTATATATATATATATATATATATATATATATATATATATATATATATATATATATATATATATATATATATATATATATATATATATATACATATATGTATATATAGTATATAGAGCAGCAGTCGTTTCAGTTGCATTGAAACAAGTTGAACATCAAATTGAAATAAATTATTGAAAGCGCATTGAATTGACTGGCAACGTGCTGCTGCTGCTGCTGCTGCTCCTGCTGCTTTTACTGCTGCTGCTGCTGCGTACGCTCGTTAAGTGAAAACGTTGTCCTTCGTTAAGTTCTGTAGCTATTTCGACACACAAAAAAAAAAACAAAAAACAAAAAACGAGAAAAAAAAAACAAAAAAACTACAGACTGTCTGCAATTGTTTACATTGGAAAAGTGTCAAATCTATAAAAACTTTTATGCAAAATACTAAAAATATTAATTAAAACAAAAGCAACTAAAATGTGTTATGAAACTACGAAATAAATTACAAAGCTACACAACTAAAGATACGCGTGCATTGCAAGGCGTTGGCGACAACAACTGCGCGAAATGTGCACAAATTAATTAGCAAAATAATAATAAGATACAAAAATAACTAATATTCAAAAATTTAGCATTCAAAGCACCGCAGCACACAGTAATCAAAAAGCAACATACACGAAAATAAAATCCTATAAAAAAAAAAATAAAAAGATGCAAAATCTCAAATAATTGTTAAATATATAAATATAAAATTAAAGCAAAAATTGTTAAAAAGCAAAAATTGCACAGTGAAAATTAAAAGCAGTAGTAAAAATTTTATGCATAAATAATTCTATAAATTTAAAAAAAAAAAAAAATTCAACAGCAAAAGAAAAAAGATACAAAATCTACAAACCACACGCAATTCAATCGTATTCAATTCGCATTCAATCACTTACAACTTAACGTAGGCAATTTCAACAACAGAGAGCAAGTTTCAAACCATCAAACGAGATGTACGCTTGCTCATTCGCTCTCATTAACTTTGCATGAGAGTGTATTTGGTTGTTGTTGTTGTTGTTGTGCTTGGCCCAAACAAAAAAAAAAACCGAAAAAAAACATCATCACTAACATCAGCAGGAGCAGGAGCAACATTCAAAGGCATCATCAGCATCAGCACCAAAATAAATAACATCTGACAGCTGCTGCTACAAACACACATAAACACACAAAAACACACACACACACACACACACACACATACACACACACACACACACACACACATACACATACACATATGTACAAACAAACATAGACACATACACAAACAGCTACATATACGAAGGCTGCGCTTACTTTTCGTACTATAAGATACAAAAGTATCTGCTTGTGTGTGTGTGTTAGTCAACCAAAATCTAATCAGCGCTGCGGTGTAAGCTCATCTACAGAACCAAAGCTAAAAGGAGTAATCCGCGCACATCTCTATCCAGCACCGAAATCAAATTATATATACACTATATACTCTTATATAGTATAGCAGTAGAAAAGTAAAAACTGCAGCAGCAACACCGCACTAGATATTTACTTACGTACTTACTTACACTAAACTAAACTACCAGCAAAGCTTAATCGAATATTCTGTGTAAAAGAAACTAAAAAACAAAACAAAAATTCCGAATATATAAAAAAAGTTCTCCAACAACTAATAAAACATATAGCGCTATGGGTGCCAAGGAGAGCGTTGAGGCTGCCGCCAAAATGAATGCGGATGGCTGGGGTCATGTGGAGGTAAGGCTTGTTGCAAGCAGATTTTCTTCCCTTTGTGGTTGGGTAATATCGTATGTAACTGTGTGAGATGTGTACTAGTTTTATAGAAAAGTTGCCTCAAAGCAAACTGAATTACATTATTCAACCTAAAGTGACTTTATAAATCTTACCTGCACTAAATCTTTTATCTCTGCACATAAATAAAGTTGAAGTATAATTTTGCGGTTAAATAGAGTTAACAGCCCGAACAGGTCTTGTGTTGAATAGTGTTTTAAGATTATTGCTCTTTTTCAATGATTCCATCAGTGCAATCTGATTTCTTCGATTCACTAGCTAATAGATCTGTCTTACATCAACTCAACAATATAAATTAATGTTCCAATAGTTTGTAAGATTTCATTTTTATTGTCAAATGTGAAAATCGTCTATATTCAACATTTCTGAAGCTAAATATCATGCAACTCCTGAGTTAGCATAGTCAGTGACCAGCTTTATAGATTGCAAGCGCATTCCATATAACGGGTGACTCGTTTAGATATATTTTTTTTTAAATTTAAAATAAAACACATAAAATAGAGTTGGATGTCGGAATCCTTATTATGAACCGAAAGAACAATCTCTGAAATATACTATTTAAAGATAATTTCATTCAAATATTGGCTGCGACTACGCTATGGGTGGTCCATTCGGAAGCTTCAATTTTCGATTTTTCCAATCTTAATCATCTTCTATGTACAATAGTACTAATTGGTCATATTTATTTACTTGTCACAGCATTAATAAATCTTGTGATTTGTTTTACAGTGTACTTACAGTGTTTTACCAACAAAAATACACACAGCTGTTGCTCGCCAACATGTTTGCAAGAGCGCTCACAACAGTTTCGAGCCCAACGTCGAGCTGCTCGGTAGACATGCGCTACAATGTGAATCGCGCTTGATAGTACGACAGAGATAGAGCATAATTGTTTCTCTATTCTTTCAACTGACAGCAAAGTAATCGAAAGCACCAAAAAAGATAGCAGCTTTGCGGAATACGCTTCATTATTAAATTATTCGACTGTTAAAGTCCATAGAAAGATGTAAATAAGAAAATGAACAAATCATATTCCTCTTTTTCATTGTGTGTAAACAGCGTGCTCAAACCGTAACAACACATTTTCGTCTGTTGCTTATTCCTATGGCGTCACACACTTTGACTTTTTTGTTGTTATTTTTTAGCAAATTGAGGGAGCTGAGAGAGAGAGAAAGAGAGCGAGAGAAAGAGAGTCTTTGTAATTAGCCGTTAGCTGCTTTTTGTCTACCTTATACGCAAAACCATTAGAACAAAATTTACATTCGTTCCTGCTCCACTTCACATTCTTCCCAACAAAAAATCAAGCGAATATGTTGTATAGGGTAAAAATGGTGTGAATGTTTTGCACTTGCTTATATATTTATATCTATAGATAGTTATTGCTAAGTTTTGTGCATTCCCAAAATGTTTTGAAAAGATTATCACGGAATATTCTGTCTTCAGTTCAGCATGGTTTTCTAAAAAGTAGATTTATTTCCAGTAACTTTGAACTCACATCCTTTGTAAACGTAGCATTTACCAAAGGTTTACAAATAGATGTCTTCAACACAGATTTTAGTAAGGCATTTGCCTGTGTAAATCATCGACTGTTGCTTAAAAAGCATAGCTGTTAGGGTGTCCCATTGTCTTTGCTAAAATGTATTTCATTCTATTTAGAGTCTCGCACTCAACGTGTTTCGGTTTTGCATTAATACTTTATCTCATCTACCTTAGGGTAGCCATCTCGGACTATTACATTTTTTCTTATTTATAAGTGATCTTCCTGATGTTATATCACATTGAGATACATCGATGTATCCTGATGACGTAATGTGTTGATATTTGCCATTTACAAACTCTACTGTTCATGATTTATTATAGACTTTTTTAATTGCTTAATTTTGAACTACTAACTCTTGAAAGGCGCAGACCGTTGGTGTCCGTACTATATACTCAAAAGCTTCTCTCCGGTGATATTTACTCTCCATACTTATTATAGCAATTGAATTTCTCTGAACCTCGTAGAACTACTAGAAATTACTAGGACGTTATCGTCCGGTGAATCTACAACAAATTCATCGGGGGGGTATTATTCGTTCCAATGCCTCCAAGTAGTTTAGAGAAATGACTTCTCCATAGTTTCAGTGATTCCTGTAACTAGCCTTCCATTTCGTCTTTAATTACCAATGTTACCTAAGTGCCTTTAAGGTCTGCAGTTTCCAGTCAGAAAACCTGTTAACAATTTCAGAGTTTCCTTCTTGAGTTCATTGAATATTTTAAATTTTTTGTTGCTATAGTGCCTTAGCAGTACTTATCACTTTGTTATGCCCACGCAGTTGTCCTCTAAATTTTCCTCTAAGTTTCGAAAAATGGCACTGGATCACTAAAGGAAGTCGTTGCCCCTTTTTTACCAAGTTATCTGCCTGTTCGTTCTCAAGTTAACCCGCGAGATAAGGTATCCAGTACAGAGTAAGTTTAGTCTTTCTGGAGAGTATATAGTTTCTAGGCACTCCAACACTAACTTAGACTTCACTGAGAGATTTGAATTTAAAGCTCTGAGAGCCGAATGACTATCAGAGATTATTGCAATGTTTTAGTGTCTGTAACCCGTAGTTAGGATGAATTTGGATTTCGATTTCTGCTTGACAGATACTAATAAATTTCGCTTGCGATTCGAAGTAGCTTGAGCGAAGTCCGAAGACTTCAGCACCAGTTCCTTTTTCCGTTCGTAAATCGGCTTATTACACCTGGTTTTTAATGTTATATTTACATTTTATTTTCTTCCTTTACCTATACCTACTTTAAACTTTTGATGAAATTGTGCTGCATTCCAAGGTTGTCACTAGTCTAGTACAGTCTCTCAGAAGATTTCTTACTCTATTACTGATATACGTAACCCCTATTGTTGCTGCTTTAGCTTCGTATCCAAAGGTTGACTCGGACTGCCTCTTGTTGGAATTGAAGGTACAGCGGCACTAGGATATACTCGCAACGCTCCTCTTATGGTTATGTATGCTCCGTCTTACCACGGATCTGAACACTGAAAGACACTTCTATCGCAGATACTTGGGAGTGCACCCCAAGTAATGTGAAGCCTCCAATTCCCCATGGTTCGAAAATTACACATAAATAGATACTTACGAAAAAAATATTTAGTACAGTTTAGAAAACTATTGTACTTTTATATTCCTTTAATCAGAAACTTATTAAAAATGAAAAAAAAAAACTAAAAAAAAGCGACATATACTAAAGTTTAACTTAACTAACTTTCTTTTCCTCGTGTTAAAACTGATTTCGAATTATAAGTTCAACAAGAAAAATCGTTAACTTCGGTGGTTCCGAAGTTTTAATATTATTCCCATGAAGTTTCAAGCAGTGAACTGAGCACTTGTTGATAAATTCGTTGTGGAATTAGTTATAGAAAATTCGCCGATTTTCTTAATTCCTTAAAACAACAAATGGATTTACTTTATGCACACTATCAGGCTCGTCGAGAGAGGGAGGTTATGGCAGCTCGGGCCTTATTAGAGGTACGGGACCAATAGGAACTCATTTTAAATGAGTGCAAAGCAGTTGCTACGGCATTTAAAAATGGATCCCTTGCCCGGATTTTTGCTCAACGGCCCATTATTTGCAATTTCTGAGCTATTGCTTTCATATCAACACCATTGGAACATACTTTTTCGACTGATATTCAAACCATTTGTATAATTCTATTTCCACTTCTTCATATTCTCAATATCATCCAAAAAAATTAACAACGTCAATCCGGAAATTATAACAGAGACTACAACATTTCTGTGAGTGAGTGGCTCACTGGTAGGCTATGCTGCACAGCTGTGAATGCCGAAATGGGAGAGTCGATATCCTAAAATCCTAACCACACTCCTATGGGTCCTAGAGATCGATATAAATGCCGATGACGTAGCAGTGGTAATGAGTAGCAGATTCCCACAAACACTCTGTGACCTAATGGAAACAGCATTTAAAAATCTTTGGAGCTGGGCAAACTCTTCAGGCTTAGAAGTAAACCCCACTAAACTGAGCTTATATTATTTTCAAGACGGTACAAGATATCCAACTTAATCCCTACCAAATTGAAATAAGTATATCTCACATTTTCACAGATTTAGCGCAATATGACTGGATAGGAAGCTTCTGTGGAATGATAATATAACAGAAAGAGTAAAAAATCAACAGGCAAACGATGGGGTTTCTCGCCAGCAATTATATACTGGCTGTAATCTCGCTGTAGTAAGACCAATACTCATATACGGCATAATAGTATGGTGGCCAGCACTTGAAAAGGCCTCAAGCAAAAACAGCTTGAATAAGTTGCAACAAAGTGCACAATTATATATTAGCAGGGCGTTGCGCACTACACCAACAGAAGCACTTAACACGATATTACATCTCCTTCCAAGCGACCTAATAGGAGGTGGAAATACCACAATAACGCCCATCAAGCTTAGAGAATGTGGTTATTGGAAGAACAGGACAACGGGGGCACTGAACAATCCTAATAGGAGAAAGAGACCTATCCGGAAGTACAGATTATTGTATACAATTGCATATAGTATAGGAATACATTCCCATACTATAATTCAATAAGATATTCGATGTTCGCATCCCTTCCCCACAAGATTGGCAGAGTTAGAAACAGGAAAATCATTGACGATCTTCACAGACGTCTTGAAACTGGAAAACAGAGACAATGGTGGAGTGTATATACCAGAAGTAGGTATCAATGATTCTTTTAAAATAGCGTTGACCAAGCCATCCAGAAGGCAATATTTTACATGGAATCGTCTAGGATTAGAGAGAAGCAAGTTGAATTATACTCAGACAACCAATCTGGACTGCTATCTAAATCGGTCAAGAACCTTCACTGACTGCCGAAAATCTCTCAATGAGATGACTGAGCAGATCAGCACTCACCTCGTGTGAATGCCAGAGCACAGCTATATTGAGGGAAACTGTATAGCAGATTAATTTGCAAGGCTAGGTACAACGACCCATATTGGACAGCATGAGGAGGCGATTGAGGTAACTTGTAAAGTGCAAATCAAAACCAATACTATTAAGACCGCAAACAATAGGCGGTCTAGACTTACCACGTGTTGCACAAAGTATGAAAGGAAAAGAACTTAGTCTCTACTTAGCATGATTAGAGTAGATGTAGCAATTTTAATAGCAGCGGTAACAGAACATATCTCATAGGCCAGCAATCCAGGCGACTGGGTGCCTCCTCACAAGAAGGAGCTTCTGTAGAAGCTGCGATAACTGCGAGGAACCCGAAACCGTCCATTACCTTCTATGCGCCGGACTGTCCAAGCGAAGTTTCAGGTACCTGGGCGACTACTTTTTAGATGATATACAAGTATGTGAAACTTTTAAGTTAGAGGTAAAAAATTTAGTAAAGTAAGTAAAATCTTCACAATGATTGTAAAATGGGTTTCAAGTCTCAAATGAGATTCATGACGGACCGTCTGCGGTCTAAGTGTTGAGCGGGCGTATATAACTCACCCGACCATTCTATTCTAATCTAACCTACATAGAAGCCAACAATTGCTTAGGTTTTCTGGAAAATTTAGATTTCCGAAACTTGAGAATTCCGACTATTTCCGTCTATTTTAATAAAATGTGAAAGCTTTAAAACTTTTAAGGCAACCTGTGTTTCTACAATACTACTGTGAAATAGTAAATCGGTGACCCATTTCTTTGTATAGTACATGATTAGCGAAGACAATTTTCCTATGGATCAATTTGTCTCATTTCACATAATTACTAATGGAATCGCTGCAGTTCTCAAACTAATCAAAATATAAAAGTTTTGTGTTTAAGCAATTTTATTTATTATATTTCATAAAGAAGATCACTTTCAAAAGAATCGTTTCTCATCACATTCACCGATGTTGATGGGCAACGAGCGTTGAATGATGCTCCAAGTTAATTCGGATCGCTTTGATTGAATTAAAAATAGACAAGACGGCGCTGAAAACAACAAACACGTGCAGACAGCCCACAATGCCAGATATGTACATGTATCTGCGGTTCGGTGATATGCTGCAACGCTTTGAGGAATTTGGTGGCGCACAGACGCACCCGAATCAGTTCAACTGAACAGCAACAACAACAAAAACAACAAGTCGCAGACATCAGCGCTGCCGTGAAACTCAATTGAGAAGGTGGAGGTGGCTAAAATATACTTGAATCTCTTTTAAAGCTGTTTCATTCATGCCTTACCATTGCAAATGTGTGGGCGCTAATCGGGCCGCATTTTGGCTTTGTATGATGCCCACACATGATCGATCTACAGAGAAACTCAACACGACTGCAAGTGTTTTTCCTCACTCGAGTAAAAAAGAGCAAAGAGAGTAAGTGAGAGAGGAGAGAAACACTGCTAGAGATTTATTTTTATTGAAATTCTATTTTTTTTTTTAGTTTTTTGTTGTATTTTTCATCAGTTGACTTCGCGGCGTGCATTTGGAATGTTGTTGGCTTTTAGAATTTATTAAAACAAAAAAAAAAAAACAAAAAAATAGCGCTCAATAATTTCGGAATTAACTGAAAAAAAGTTTATTATAAATAGTACAACAAAAAATAGTGTTTTTTTTTTACATAATTGCCTTGAACAAATCATTTAGCCGGCATACTATTTCCGCTCATTAACTTCTAACATAAATATTTGTGGTGCGACATAAAAAAAAAATTAAATAAGAATTAAAATAAATTAAAAATAATTTGGCTTACATTAAAATTAGTTCATCTCTAAATAAAAACCAACAGGAACAATAAGCATATTAAAACAGGTGTGTGTGTACTTTTCATGGTGCTATGCATGAATTTTCATACAGAAATTAGCTAAAATCATAAAAACCAAAGCCAAAATACGCGCGCGTCTATCAGTGTAGACGGCAGTCCACACAAGTGACGAAGGCCCACCGCAGTGTGGCTGCAGCACGAGCAGCATATTATACGCGTAATAACGAAGTTATTACTTATAAATTCGATCGAAACGTGTTATATACCATTAAAATGGTTTTAAAACAAAATCGGATCCGATCCAAGTCCGGAATATACTGGTTTGAAATATACAGCCCCCAGTCATATTGCGGTTCATGTGGGATCTATCGCTTTAAACTTATTTTTTAATAGTTGGTACCCGCCGCGTTGCTGGCCTCCTCCCTGACCCCATCCGCTTCACCATACCAACTTTTCATGCCTAACCTAGCTGGTACCCGGCGCGATTATGCTCTACCACCTAGCGCCCTTTTCCCGCCCCATTTTATATTATATATACATATATCGTTATATATTATAGCCTCTGTTCTATTCTGATTGATAAACTATAACATTGTAAAGTTTCATCGTAATCCACCCAGTAATGTTTGCGTAAAATAATAACAAACATCCATCGTCACAAACGTTCGCATTTATAATATTAGTAGGATTTATTCTTGACACAGATATATGTCAAATGAGCATTCAATCTACCCATTCAAAGGTTATGAAGTTTTAAAATTGTTAACGAGTTAATAAAATATCGGGTGTACATTTAGTTTGTTCCATTTTCAAAAAATTGGCTCTGGCTGTTGTGAATAGTTCAGAGTCACACCTGATTTCGGTAGTTTCAGAGAGGTTAGACATTTGTCAATAATATTCAGTTTATATCGCCTTGAATTGTAGAAAAGAACACTGCTTTTGATTGTGTTGAATATGTCAAATTTTGAGAAACTGGGGACTGGGGATGAGAAATTGATATTGTACGATAACAATTGATTCGTTTGAGCCGTGCATTATAAGAAAAACGATCTGAGTAATAGCTAAGACCACAAAAAAACGGAATAATAATTTGTACCCCCAATAGTTTATGTGTTTGTATGTTTGAAACCTTTAGAAAACATTGCATTCTTTGGCACGTTGTATAGCCTAAACGGCTTGATGGATTTTAACATATGAGGTATCATTGCATTCGTCTGTATTGCGAAAGTGCTCTGGGGTATAACATTTTTATATATTATAATATCAGTGGTACCCCACAGGAATCCATTTCGCTCGAATTTCACTTCAATTTCAATCCACCATGCCACAGAACTCATTTACTAGCGAAATGCAATTCGTCTGTAATTGAGCTAGCGATTGGACTAAATACGCCTCTAAAATATATTTTGTAAATAAAAAGGCCTATCGTTACAGATAGCGGGTACAATTTCTGATTAATTTACATCTAAACAGTTAATAATTTCATATCTTTTAATTAATAAATAAGCGTTTTACTAAACCAACTATGATTTCGCTAGTTGAATTTGCCAGTCACAGCCGATAGACAAGCGATTTGCATATAACTAGTACCACTATTTTTAAAAAGATTTTCGAACTTAGTTTTTAGTTCGGTTAAATGGCAACGTCGCCATAGAAATGCCATAAATTATGAAGAGCGTAGCAAATATTTATTAGCGTCTGCTTGCGAAAATGGGTCCGATGCGCACCTGAGGCGCTTGCGGTCTATTGCCTGCTTCCTGAGTTGCCGCTTCCTTAACATTTCGATCGCAATGAGTCTGACAAGCGGCATTTTTTAGCATTATTTGCTTAGTTTTTCACAATTTTGCAATTTTGTTTTCACTTGTTGATTGCAATTCACCGCGATTCATTTGTTTACATTGTGTGTTGCCACTCACATGCCACCGTAAAAGTAGCGCACAGCTGGAAGAGTTTCCGGGTATACTTTTTAGTTTGGCGGGCAATAAATTTAAATTTTTTTGCTTGGAAACTACAAAAATAAAGTCACATAAATGAAACTACTTTGTATTTAATAAAGCGGAACTGACACTAGACTAATTTATTCTTCCGTGATGTCTACCCTATGCTGCTAAGTTCGAAAAGGTTTGTGAAAATGCTAGAAAAATCAAATCGCTCGAAGTTCTGTAGCATGGTGCAATTTTTTTTAGCGAAATGGCAAATCGCTAGTGTAGCCATTTCGCTAGTGTTTTCTGTGGCAACCAGGTATAATTGCCAATAAAGAAAACGAGTGGATTTTTAAATTTTTTGTATATTACTGTAGCCTATCATACATTTTTACGTATGATATATCGTTAGATTCGTGTTGATTCCGGGAGTGATATTGGATGTAAGATTTGTATAGGTACAACGTTTTTTTTTTAAATATTACTGCAGCCTAAACGACTGACGCTATATAACAAGACGAATCTAATGACAAACAATCAGTAAAGCTGTTTAAACTACAGTGCGCGTTAAAGAAGATACATACAGATACTCAACAAACATAACCCTACTTAGAGGTGTCGGGTAAAAATAAAGCTCAGATTTCAATTGATTAATATGGCCAAACGGCTTTATATTTTTCAACATGTGATATGTCGTTGGAAAGGTAAAGGGGATATACTTGTTTTTTTAGGGCCATTTTCACCGAATTTGCCGAATTTGCCGAATTGCCCGAATCTTTATAGGACATTTTTTAAACTATATCCTAGTTTTCAATGTCATGACTGTTATTAAGCTTATAAACGTATTGCCTAGTTCGAGAAACAAATATATATATACAATATTTCAAAGATAGCTCCCAACTTGACTTGACAATTTCGATAACAAACCAAAGCAAAAGCAAAATGAAAACAATCAAAATTGATATTTTTTATTAAAATTTGAAATGCAAACGTGCATATTATATTTATAGATTGGCTCGATTTTTTCTATTGCGACGACGCTCATTCTGATCCAATTTTTTTCCAATGTATACTTTTTATAAGTTTACATTTGTGTAAATTAATAGACTGTCCATCTCTTCAGTATTTTGCAGCTGATCGATAAATAAGATAAAAGTAACTATAACAGACAAAAAAGTCACCGATAACAGACCAAAAATCGGTTTATATTGCTGAGCTATTCGAAATGGATTTATTACACAATTGTGATGTCGTAAAAACGCACTACACAATATTATTTCCCCAATAGCATATCTTGGAAATTATTATTACCTAATGAATTTCTAAGTCGTGAAAATGGCCATAAGTGTGTTACTATCGATAAGCGGGAAATTAATCTGTCGTACTAATGAAGTCAATAAGAAAATGAAGGAAAATCGACTGCTATGTTCATGAATTTTTTGTTAACTTCCGTTTAACCGAAGCTTTAATACCATTCACACGTACTTTAAAATCCTATGAAGCAGATGCCCCTCAAATTTGGGACATTTAAAAAACAACCATGACAAATATCAATTTGATATTGACTTATATTAAGAAGAAAAACGCGTCAGTAAACTGTGGGTATTTAAAAGGACTACCCTTAAAAGTGTACATTAGCAAATGTATGTAAAACTTCGATGACGAACGCTCAATTACATATTATAAACTATGCCAAGAATACAAATTAAAAATACAAAACCCTTGGTTACAAAAAATATGATTTCAGTAGTTTTGTAAGTTGCAGGTAGGCTTTCGTCATTTGGTTTTTACCTCGTCAAGATGTTTTGTTTTTTGTTTGTTTATTTGATGAAATTTATGTACGCTTGTATACGATTATATATCTACATAAAAGTTTTTATTTTTAAAGACAATATTGCATGAAAACAACTTGTTCCGCAGACGCAGCAAACTGCACGCCAACTGATTCAGACCCATACGATCTATTGAAATTTTGTATTTGACACCTACACATTGATTGATGCAAATGAAGTTTATCTCTACTACATATCTATACCAATGTATGTATGGTGTGTCATATAAGTAGATATATTTTCTTCTTGTTTTGGTTATGTGGCACTATTTAACACCTTTGTTGTAAAGCGTTAATCATTCTGCTGCATTGTTTTATATATACAAGTAAATGTATAAAAGACTCTAAAAGATTTAATTGATGTGTTCCACTGACCGCACAAGATGTTGCAGTTGGTCATTGCACCTTGCACAAAACTTGATTTTATTAAAATTTATCGATGCATATGGCGATAATGCATGTACGAGTATAGGTACATATGTAAGTTAGCATTTGCCGGAAGTGAAATAAATCTCCAAGCAAAGGCAATCAACGGTAAACTAGGGTGACCATATACATCAGACCAAAACCAGGAACACAACATATCTTCCCCTTTTTTGGGAAATTGAATATCACGGAAAATTATTTTTTTAAGAACAGTAAGAAAATAATGCTGTATATGCAAAAAATAGTACAGGGTGTCTCAAAAGAAAGTTCACATTTAAAAAATCGATAAGATAAAATTTTCTACGTGCTACAGTCGCTGAATTTTGTAAAACTCACTCCATAGCGACTAAATTCCCAAAAGCTAGGCTACCGATTGACATACCCCTCGCGCCCCTAGGAGTAGTTGCGTTCACGCAATCAGCAAAACAAATGTGAACTTTCTTTTGAGACAACCTGTATAGCATATAAATTAATATTGACAATTGAGAAACTGAATTCATTCTGGTTTCCTGTTGTATTGCTTTAGTCCTTACGAGTTCTAGTGAATATATGTCACTTAATCAATCAATGGAAAAACACTTTGAGCAATACACGATCCAATCGGTAATGAAATCAGCAGTACCCCAAAACTCATGACTTCCTGAAGTACCATCTTCCTGCCGCCATTCCCAACATTTTTTTAAAGAACACTTCTTCTGATACGGGAGCTAGAGCTAGAGCTGGAAAACTATCTATAGTACTATCGATAGTATCGGTAGTTTTTTTTTCCACTAACGATACTATCGATGCAAATCAAAATGCAAACCATTTGGAATCGTTGAAGACAAAGGCTTCCAGAATTTCGTGTACTATTTAGACACTCAGTATACTCTTCCCAGTAAACCCAGTTTAAAGAATGTGCTACGAAAAATCATGATCAAATGATTATTGCTTGACTGTAACATGTCATTTTATCACAAGCGACTTCAAACTACGTTCAGCGGTATTGTCAACTAACAAACTACTAGAAGATACCGACCACTCGTCCCAAAATATTGCAGATTCACTGCATGGTGTACTCTCGGAGTGGTAAGTTCTTTACAAAGTTACTTCGGTTGTATCAGACAACGCAGCATCTATGATTAAATAAAACATTTACCATGCTTTGCCCCCACACTAAATCTCATCATGCACGTAAATATATAAAGGCTGTCATGACAAAGTGTAATATCATAGTCACGTACTCTAAAATAAGCCCAATCGCATATTTAAAATAGAACTGCGCAAAGTATTGATTGAAAGGCCATATAGCTTAAGTCAAGAAGTACCAACACGATGGGATAGCGCATATAAAATGATTCAACGTATATTAGTGTGCTTTTCAGTACTTCAAAGGCACCTCAGCCACTTACAGTGGATGATGTAGAAGTATTAAAAGACTTGGTGAAATTATTTACCTCATTACTACTGCTACTTCTCAGTTATCAGGGAGTAACTTTGTCACGATTTCGCTAATGATTCCAATTTCGTACTATCTTTATCAACGCTTAAAAAATGCTATGAAAACTAATATGAAAACTTTGGATGCCTCAGAGATGTGTACATATCAGATTGATCGCCTAAATTATCGGCGTTTTCTTTGTGAGAGCCGAAAAGTGTCCAGACTGACAACACTATTGGATGCTCCATTCAAGAAAGCAGGTATTCGAAGCAGCAACAATGCGGATAAGGAAACTTAATTTCTCTCAGTTTCCAAAACCCAAAGTATAAAGCTATCCACAAGAGCAGCCTTTTTCAGCTTTATGCAAGAAAAAATTTAAAAGAAAGCAAAAACAAATCGAGTAGATGCAATCATTGCACTACGACAATTTTTGAAAAAGTCTCACGCATCGCAAGATAATAGTCCACTCGAGTATTGGAATGTAACCTCTGCCCATAATGGCTCTTTATAGTTAATTAATTCATTCACACCCTTAAATTTCAGAGCAATGCAAATAAAAATATAAAAATTTTTTTTTTTTGTAAAACGATATTACTATCGATAGTATCGATAGTTTTCCAGCTCTAACGGGAACCAAATGATTGGTACTATCCCAAACTTTCTTTAATTGCGTCTCATACCATTTTTAGCCAATTGGCATTAGCAAATGGCATTAGAAAGCGATTTGATGACACATCCAGTTGTCACCAATGGGTACTAAAATAACATTTCAACGAGAGGCATGGGATTGTAATTTGCTTTATAATGCCATTTTATGGAGAGGTTTGGCCGTAAGAAACCATCTCTGATAGGTTTAGCTACTTCAGCGGGATACACTCATTATTGAAAACAAAAACATCCGAAACAGGATACCAACCAAATGGCACCAATGTTAAAATACAAACAGTTAAAGGTTGTCCACAGGATCATAGTTGTAGACGGCCTGCTTAGTATGCTGAGGGAAAATGGTATAAGTTGCCATGTCTATGCGGATGACATAGTAATTATGGCAAGTGGGAAGTTTGAAGAGACTTAATCTATTAGGGACTCAAAGTTACACAGGATGCAGAAAAGTATGACTCAACATTAACCCCACCGTAACAGTCATGTATACGCACCACGGGGGCAATGCGTAGATGGCCAACCGTAGCATTGGTAGTAACTCTAGATCTAACACGACTTCATCTAGAAATTCTGCATAAAACTAAGGAAATACTACTGACATTGCTAGTCGATCTCAGCCAACTGTTAGAAACGTCTATCTACATGTTCACAGGGCGCACCCAGTGTCCAAGTCAAGGGACAAAATGACAAGAAAGAACATTTTTAATCGGAAATTCAATGGTCCGATAAGAAAACTTGAAAGTCGGAAATATCATACGCATTAAAACCACACACTATTAAGTGGTATACGGATGGATCTTTGTTGACAGAATAGAACTGGTTTAATAGTCGTACGCCCCAGGCTAAACAACTGGGAGTTCATGGTCAGATATACCAGTATATTGCAAGAATAACTGTGCGCTATATTTAGATATGCATATTGTAATTTAGATACAGTCTATCGTAACTGTGAGATTTCAATCAGGCGGTGTTGAAAGCACTAGTGCAAATGGCACTTACTATATTGGAAGAGCTCGGCAAACACAACAAAGTCTATCTGCTGTGAGAGCTGGGACACACAAGTATAGTAGTTAATGAGCTAGCCGATGGGCTTCGACCCGAACAGACCGAAAGATCATTGACAGGAATACTAACAGGACACTGACTAATCACTGACGAATCACTTTTGTTTAATAGGCATAAATAATTCCCCTGAATGCAGATTCTTCGATCATGAGAAAGAGACTCCTCTTCACAACGTTGGGGAATGTGAAGCAGGTGCCAGAAGCAGATTTCGGGTATTAGGCAGCCACTTAGTAATCGAAAAACAAATGAAAAAGTCAAATCCTACGAAAATAGTCTAAACAGATTGGACTAAAGCAGAACATCTAAGCAAGAGGGACAAACATTAGATCTTTTTAGGTTGTAGTTTATATAATGTCCTAAACAATAATAATAATAATAATAATAATAATAATAATAATACTTCAGCGGGTGGTTTAATACTAGCAACAACCTTCCATAACGGAATTTTAGAGCTGGTCGGAGAGAGACGTTCTCTGGGAGAATATATCATTAAGCTGGGGTCTTGCTTAACTCAGAAGTAGCAGTTTTTAGAATTTGCTTTGCAGCTAAGGATCTTAAGCTTTACCATTCTCTTTTTAGGCAGCATCTTTCCACAAAGATTATAGGATAGTGTTAAAGTTACAAACTCTATGAAGTCTGTGATTTTTATTCACTGTATCTGTGGAACTACATGGTGATATATAGTCAAGCTTTTTTTGGATGTATATAACTGCGAAACGAAGCTGCCTTCTCTTAGATTTTGAGAGTTGTGAGGCCCAACACCGTTCTCCCAGTACGTTGAAATGGTACATGTTTTACGAATACAGTAGAACAAGGAATGCTCCGCCAAGAATCTTACCATCTGGGTGGTTAGTGTGATAGAATGCATATGCTGGAACTTTGATGGATGATTACTTATAAAAGCCAAGAACTATTTGCCATATTAAGCGCTCCCACAATTTCAATAGTTTTTTTTCTTCTTTTTTTTATCAAAAACGTTTCTAAAAGGTTGTATGTATACATTGTAAAAAATTCTCGTTAACGCTGCTTTGATTGATCCAGCGGAAAGATACTTTGTAAATTGTAACGACATATATATTTAGACATAGGTACAATTTGATGCTCAAAGAACTAGTAAACTTTAATTTAAATAAATTGAATTTCAATGTTATTCAAACAAATTCATTTCATTTCATTTCAATTTACAGCGCGGTAGTCGCTACCACGGACATCGACACAATCAGCGCTCGCAGTCGCTAAATCGCGGGCAAGCGCTCTCGCAGGCAGACGTTAGCGGCATGTGGTGACATCGGGGTGCCTCAGGTAAAGGTAATGCTATCGAAACCAACTGCAGCTACAAAATGTTATACTAAGCTACAAAGCACCAAAAAAAAAAAAAAAAAAAATAAAATACATACCAAACTAACCGCAAACTAATTGCATTTTCAATATATGTCTTCCTATTTTCAGGAGCTCAGTCGGGTTGTGCTAACTGTGCGATGGGTAATAAGTTGAGCTGCTCTTGTGCACCGCTTATGCGGAAAGCCTATCGCTATGAAGATTCACCATGGCAAACTTCGCGACGTCGCGATGGGCATCTATTGAGGTAGGTGTGCAGTGTGCGAATTTATGTGAAGCATATGTAGTTATCTATTTGAGAAGTTCTTCTACTTATTGTACTATGTAGTTGTATCTACTTACTTACTTTGTGTTTAGCACTATTGTAAAATCGAAACGAAAAAAAAAATATTGTTTTTGAATAATTTTTCTTCTATTCTTTTTTCGTATCTTTCCGCTATGTTTTTTATGATACAACCTGTCGCCTGTCCTACTACGTCCAATAATAATAATAATAATAATAACAACAACAACAACAACTATTACTACTATTATAACAACAATAACACAACAAAAATACCAACAACAACAACAACAACAACACTATGCATAATTTGGTAAAAAATATGGTAAAAAAAAAATATTTAAAAAAAATTTCAACACGACGTCAACATGAAAAAACTCGTACTTGAACTTTCCGCTTAAATCCGAAAACGAAATTATCCGAAAAAAAAAAATAAAAAAAAACTATCAAATTAACCTTTTATCCAAACCTTTAACCATGACATCCTACGATATTTTCAATATCATATTTCTGCACTTCGATAAACGATTATATTCGAAAATTTGTATCATAATTGCTCTCTCTTTCACTCAACTTTGATGCCATTATTGAAACTAACATACGATAGTTCGTTCAGGTTGTGGGCTGAGGTCTTTCATGTTTCGGCGAGCGGTGCCGGTACGGTCAAATGGCAACAAGTGTCTGAAGATTTGGTTCCTGTCAACATCACATGCATTCAGGATTCGCCCGAATGTATCTTTCACATAACAGCATATAATAGTCAAGTGGATAAGATACTCGATGTGCGACTTGTGCAACCAGGTAAGTGTTCTGCCTTTCTGTCTGTCTGTCTGTCTGTCGGTGTGTGAGATACTTATTTGAAACTGTTTTTAAATTATTTGATTCTTATTTTGTTTTGTTTTGTCAGGCACACGCATTGGACAGGCCTCGGAATGTTTCGTTTACTGGAAGGATCCAATGACAAATGATACATGGGGTTTGAATTTTACATCACCAATCGATGCAAAACAATTCCGAGAATGCTGTGTAAGTATTCTCTATCAAGATTGCAAAGCAAACATGTCGCAGACATTCAAAAGAAAAGCATACGAGCTACAACTTTTCTACTTACATATATTAACTACATGAATTATGTACTTACATAAATAATACTAACATGAACAAGTAAAACAACAACAAACAACAACTCTATACAATCAATCAATCAATCGATTCAGTTCAGTTCAATTCAGTTCAGTTCAGTTCAATCAATCAATCAAATAATCAACTCTAGCTCAACTCTATTCGTTCGTCGTTCGTTCGTTCGTTCGTTCGTTTCTTTGATAAACATAAACTCGATGTTTGCTTTGCATCTTAGTAAATACACAAAAAACAAAACCAAAACAAATGTAACTCATAAACTCTAACCAAAATCCTCAAGGTTCAGTGCTTGACATATACTTACTAACTAATTGAAATTGAATTTGTTTTGAAAAATTTGCTAAAAAACTTTCGAAAATATCAAAAATTAAACTTAAAAAAAAAAAAAAAACAAACTATGCCAAAAAAGAAAAGAAAGCAAGAATAATTTAGCGCATCATGCATCAATTTAAGTACGCAATAGATACATCATTATCACACGCGTTCCTTCATTTCGTTTCATAATAAAATAGTATCTACCTATTCATCTGAATTTTTAAATATTGTAGTTGCTCTGTTAAATTTCAAAAAGAAAAGCAGCAAAAAACTGCAAAAAGATTTCAAGAACATTTCTTTTTTTTTTTTTTGTATTGTAAGTTGTAGATGCATATTCAAAAATAATAAAAAGTACATGAAAACACATCATATTCAAAAAAAAAAGATAAATAAAAAAAAACACCTGTAGATAAATTATGCCAAGACATCATTACATCAGATACATCTATCACCGCTAAAAAATCAAACAAATGACTGCTGCTGCCTTCTTTATATGCGTATACTAAAAAGCGCCTAATAATCATGTACTTACTTATTTATCTAATTATAATTTTCTTTTTTTTCTATTTTTTATTGCGCATCATTTGCAGGTCTCTTATATTGTAAAGAGATACGTTAGTATTGCTTCATCATTAAATGAAAACATAATTTCTGTTGTCTTCCCTATTTTTCTTTTAGTGTTTTAATGTATTACTTATCACAAGATGCATATCACTCCAGATTGTATCGAAGTATTGTACAATTTAATACCATCTGGAGTGATCTCTATAAAGCATCTGTTTTGTGCTTAAGTCTTACATTGTAGGTGTTTTCTATATATATATATATACTACCTATATACTTATATACATACGTACATATATGTATCTCTTTCTTTTCGAGGCATGTTTATTACTTCGAATGTCTCTATATGATATTTCACACACTTTCAATATCTATCTCTCTCTCTCTCTCTCTCTATATATATATATATATATATATATATATATATATATATATATATATATATATAAATATATTGCTCTACTCTTATGTGTAAATAGTTTTCTTAACCTATAAAATCTTAAAAATAAATTATTAAACTTCAGATGGGATTTCAGTTTGATGAAATTTTCTAAGAGACACTGACATTAACACAAACATTGTATCGCGAAAAGCTTCGCAGCACTATCTATATATAAGAAGAAAGTTTCCCTTAAAAATAAAGTGTTGCGTATTGAAAATCTTTTGAACTTTGAAACATTTCAAACTTTCTCTTATTAACTAAATGAGACGAACTAATTCTATTTAATGCACCCATTGGTATATCCAGAACCCATGCAATCTTGTCATTACATTTGAAATTGTATTCTTAACTCTAAAATAAGTTTCTCTTTGAGTAACGAAAGTATAGAACTTCGTTTTGATTCCCTCTAGATATGGTACTACACTATACTATACTATACGGTTCGACATTCTGTTGACTAAGCGAATCCTGGTTGTGCTTCTATGGTCCTAAACACTCTGTGTTTGTTGAGAACCAACGTCACCCTAACGCGCTAGAGCATCTTACTCGTAACTTACTCACCCTGTACTCTATTTTATTTGCTTCTTAGACTGACGTCAGAGTGCGCGCTAGAAGCGTTTGTGATAATATGGCGCTATAACATGCTACAAACCACTGCTTGTGCTTTCTTATGTGATCGCTCAAAAGGTGTCAGAGTGCATGCCATGCGAAAGGCAAAGCGAGTTCAAGAAATGAAGCGATATCGTAGCGAGAAAGCAGTTTCGAAAGTGCTTTGTCGGTTCGCGTTTACTTTCTTGTTCTCGATACTTATTTTTCGCTTCAATAGTACTTAGCTACCAAGCACCCAATACCATTAACATTCTTAATTAGTACTTAACAGTTAGTTATTTCTTATGCTTAACACTTCACTATTTTCCAGCGACCCGAGTACATCTAACGTTTGTCTGCGTGTGCTTTTACATTTTTTTATACTTTTCTCAAGCCGAACTCTGGCGGTCGTAACTCGTTTCGGACTGAATCGGATTATTCCATGGTCTCATAAAGATTGTTGCTTGAGTTCATTCAGTTTTTACTATTATTTAACCCTTTTCTATACGCTCGGGCATTTATAACTGACTTAAGTGAGTTTAAAATACTTTTCAATGTATGACGCTGTTTCACGCCGTCAAAGCAACCTTGAAAACGACAGCATCTGAGAGGGACTATTTATGTGTGAAAATAAATAATCTGAAATTCAGCTCAGCAAGTGAGGAGAAAAGCCCAGAAGTTGAAGTTTATTATTGAGAGTCAAACGCGTTGCTAAAATCAGTAAGAAATACTCTACTTCACATCTTTTGGCGAAATCCATGTGTGATCACAGAAGTGAACTCTAATAGATTTGTAGAAGTTGATCGGGCTTTGAAAAAGCCATCATATAAAGAAGATATTAAGGACATATTCCAATTAGTTGTTAAATGCTGGTGTATTGAAAAACACCATAGCACGTAAGGATTCAATACATTTGCAAACGAACAGTTCTGCTTTTCTGTGTCAGAAAAGATTAGATATTTCCATTCCGTTGACTTATTGTAAGACACTAGGAGTTAAGTTAGAAACTGTGAAATTATTGAAGAGGAAGTAACAAACGAACATCTTCTATAGCAATGTCCAGTTCACATTATGAATTATCTTCACCGTGTTTGGTAGAACATTCCATAATGTTCTAATAGTGATATACACAATACATGTTAAGTCCGCTTCAATACAATAGCGATTAAAGAAGAGTTTATATAATATTTATCACAATATACCATCATTAGCTTAAGTGATGACATAGGGTAAATAGGAACATACGAAAATTATGTTTATTTCAAAAGTATTAAAAATTGAATAAGATTGAGATTTAGATTTAGAAGAATTTAGTGTTAGCTGCTGATCCGGCTCGAAGGACCATGTATTAAAGTCAGTTATTAGAATATATTATTAGCTGCAAGTTTATGAAACAATCTGAGCAATTTCTAACCATTAGTTGCAAAGACACTAAAATATTGGGCATTAGTGTAACTAACATTTTGCTTTTTGGCTAGTTCGTGTAGTTGATTAACTTATAGTGGATCTTAATGCTACCAATATGTTTGCTTCAAATTGATTATTTAAACTTATTTTGTAAATATGTTGAAGATCGTGTGAAAAAGTTTGTTTTACACCACTATTCGCATTACAGTCAAAGTAATTAAAAGGTGTCAATCCCAACTAAGTATGTAGGACGATCCAAAACAAATCTGCCCATTATTTCAGAGTTTTTGTATGGAAAAATGTTTGCTTTTAATTTAATGTTTGCTATTTAAGCTAGACACACCAAATTTGGTGTGTCTTATATTCATTCTAATAAAATATACCACATAGGTTCAGTTGAGATTACTATAGAAAATAAACCCATACAAATCGATGGTTCGAATAACGACCCATACACTAAATGCACTGTATATAAAAGTTGAGCGCTCATTTTTATTTCATAAATACTTTTTAAACTAACAAATCCCAGTTCGATATGGATCATTATTATTTGTCTTTCGATATTAGTTTCATTTATTGTACTTGTTTGTTCGGCTAGGTCACTTTTAATATGCAGCAGACTTTAACAAAAAGTTGTGGTATTACAAAATAGGCATCTATAGAATATTTATGGTTTGTTACACCATTTTTCATAAGGCAGACCTAGATGGTCTTTAAATATATGATCCTTCATATACCTTTCCTATATAAAAAGTACCAAAAATGTGGTTGTTAATGTATTTTGTTCATTAGATATGTTACAACACTTTCAATATGAACAGTAAATTTTAAAAATTTTAGAGCTACAAGTGTGTTTAGGTGATTATATAATTATACAGAAGTGTGGTGAGTTTCGAAAATCGAAATTCAATTTCAAACGAAATGTTTCATACAAGTTTTTTCAAAATTTAGACTCCAAAACTAAAAAAAAAAAAAACAAAAAAAATCGAAATACCATCGAAATTGGATCGAAAATCATCACATGTTCTTGAGACTATGTATATGCTTTCAAATGCCTTCTTATATACCTAATAAATGTATATATATAAACTTTTGACATATATTATTTTTGTGCTTTACATTAACAGTTTAAAATGTAAATATATTTTCCTAACAGAAAAAGTAGTCGATGCAGAAAAAAGTTGATTCAATAACAGTTATAACAGTTATAACAGTTATAACAGTTATAACAGTTATAACAGTTATAACAGTTATAACAGTTATAACAGTTATAACAGTTATAACAGTTATAACAGTTATAACAGTTATAACAGTTATAACAGTTATAACAGTTATAACAGTTATAACAGTTTTAACAGTTCTAACAGTTGTTGTCAATCAAAAAGCAGTTTGAAACAATCACTGCTATTTGCTGTTAAAACACTGTTATCTTTCTAATGAAATTACCGATATTTCCTTTTAATAAAAAGTGTATCAAAGCAAATTAATGTAATTAACTATGATTTTAACAGTAAATAACAGGGATTTTAACATTGTTTAATTATTCGTTTTACAATAGCAGTTAAAATTATAATTGCAAGTTAACAAATTTGGTAAAAAAATTCTCTGCTCGACGTAATGCCTTAGATGTAATGCGCTGCCATCTTTTACATACGCTTATATATTTGTATATAAAACAAAACTTTGTTGTTCCATTTAGTTAATATGTAACTACCATACTATTCCGTCCTTTTGTTCACTTATTAACTTCTACTCACAACCATAAGCCACACTCACGTACCACTTTTCCCAACAATGCATAAAAGAAAAAAATATATATATATAATTATATTTGTCAAATTAATTTCAAATTGTTTGTTGCTCTAATTTTGACTTACAATTTACATATATAATTTCATCTATTGCAAATTTATTCAAAAAAAAAAAAAAAAAAAAAAAAATGTTAATATATATTTTAAAAATATACCGAAAAAAAAGAGTAAAAAAACCCAACTTCCAAAACCGAAACGCAAAATTTTCGTATATGTATTTATATTGTATTCTTTCATTCTTTTTCTCTTCTCTAATCATATTCGAAAACACAAAACATCCAATCAATGCATTAAAACATACATAAATTCATGCAAAACATTCGTACTTAAATTTGAATAATATAAAAATAATATTTTGAAATAACTTGAAAAAAATTTCAAAAAAAAAATACACTTGAATTAAAACTACTTCATATATATTTTTCTTTATATACAATATTTAAAAAAAAAAAACACTGTGTAACTCTTTAAAAAATTATAACTTTCTAAATATATCTATATATATAACTATTATTTTGTTAATTTAAAAAAAAAACGCCAATTGTTCCTTTGCATTTGACGCAACACAACAATTGAAACGATTCGAATAACAAAAATACTAAAAAATACCAAAAAAAAACAACTTAATTTGTGCGCTGCCAACTGAATGCAAAAGAAAAATGCCAAACGCTTTAAAACAATCGCACGCATCCTGTATTACAATACTGTTACCTATCCCATACAATCCATGTCCGATGAGTCCTAAGTAAAATTCCTAATCCAAAACATTCCTCAAGAGTGGGCGGTTTAAGTGTAACGAAACAAAAAAAAAAAAAAAAACACTGGAAAAAAGAAAAAATATTGAAAGAATTAATACAAAATTAAATTTAAAATTAAAATTAAAATCTGGCCTGCAAAATTGTTAGCAAATTTGTGCGCCTAGTATAGCAGTCTGTGTTTAACATATTTAGAGCGTAAGTCCCGTTAGGCATGCTATAGAACGCTTTGAGGTTTCCAAGAAAGCATAAAACGCACACATGCTGCAACAATAACAAAAAAAAAAAAAAAAAACGAAAAAGCACTTTCAAGAATATATAAAACTAACGACAAGTTACTTCAAAACCAATAAAAATATATATTAACTAGCAATAGATACTTAGTTAACAGTTTAAAGACAAATATTCTTATATATTAGTAACTATATAAAAATATAGCGCGCTATGCAGCTACCTGATAATTAATATAGATACATAGTACTAACAATTGGTATAGGCTGTTGTTTCTGTGTTTCAGAGCTAAGCTCGTACGAAAAGAAAAAGTTCAACAATATCAAATTTAAATTAGACGTTCCAGAAATAAACTACTTAGTAAGCATTAAACTGAAATCTAATCTAAAAAGCAAAAGTAAACAAACAAACTATTAAATATATAATCGCTTTGTGTATGTTGTATCTATATGTGTTAAAATCGTTATACTATATTACTACTAGTCTAAATTGTCTTCTATATAGTACTTCACTTTCAAGTCTAAACAAAAAGTTTTGATAGCGCACCAAAAAAAAAAAAACATATATGCACAAAGATGCTATTCTCTCTCTATCTGTCTATCTTTACTAATACTACTACTACTACTATCTAACTAACTTTTTAACTATCTAACTAACTAAACTTTCCAACACTGTCTTTGCTCACTAAGTGTACAAGGATTTAATTAAATAATCTAAAAAATACCAAGAAAACTATTGTAAACAGTTTGTTAACATTAATTTGTATACAAGAAACGTTTAACGAAATTCAAAATCGTAAATTCAAAATCGTAAATCGCAAAATTTGTAAAATTCGAAAATTCGAAAATTGAGCAAGAGATTCGTAAACAAGTTCGAAAAAGAAAGAAAGCAAGAAAAAACCGCACACACAGAACCTTGTAATCCCAATCAACTAACCTAATAATAGTGCGACGTTTTACAGTCGCCTTCTTTCAAATTTTCACGAAAGGCCTCGTCGAGCTACTCGCTGAAATTGGATCCGCCGGGCAAGGGCAAAGTGAAGGCCAAACGAAAGCCATTGAGTACGCCGGCATCGCCGTCGCGCGTGCGCCAAGAGCCGCAGTGCACATGTATGTCCGCTGAGCAGTATGCGCGTCTGAGAACTGATCCCAGAGTACGAGGTGAGAAGAAGCTGTTTAAGCACAAAAAAAAAAAAAAAAAAAATCTGTTCTATATATGTATATAAAACTAGTATCTAAGACGCGTCAGTTAGTGCACAAATGAAAAAAAAAAAAAATAAGCCACGCAGTCTAGAATTATGCTTTATTATTTTTTAATTTTTTAATTTTGTATTAGGGAAAAACTCGCGCGTCATTCATACTCCGCTCTCTCTCTCTCTCTGTCTGTCTCTCTCTGTCTCTCTCTCTCTGTCTGTCTATCTATCTCTATCTGTCTGTATCAAACTCTCGTCATTCATCGACTCATCGACCATACACATTCATTATTGCAGGTTCATCTACTTTACCGCGTAATGTCGGCTCACACCGCATGACACAGGATGTACTGGATGCACAACAGCAGCAAGGAAAAGTGGTTAGCGCGGTGAGCAGCACATCGCTCTATGATAATGTGGCAAGTGGCGGCGGCGTTCAGAGCATGTCACAGGCAGGCGGTAAGTATTAAAAATGTATACATTTAAGTTGCTTTATATTTCGATTTATTACTTTCGTTTGTTTGTTTTTAGATACACTACAACGTCAGGTGAAATCACAGGATCCTACAATGGTTGCAAATGCGGGTGTTAATACGAATACACCGGGTGTTATTGTTACGGGCGTTGGCACTGGCACCGGTGATATGTGCACACAGAATCATGTCGGTTCGCAGGTAGGCGCAGATGAGGGCGTTAGTTGTCAAATGGATATGGATATGTCGAAGAATGAGGGTACACAGGTTGGCGGTGGTTTGCATCAATCGGTGGGCACATCGACCAAGTCGACTGGCACACGCAGCAAGGACTTCAGCGATGAAATGGTAAGTTAAACTTTGTGACAAATGCATGGTTACATGCAAAGTGACATAAACAGTATTAGGGGTATTCACGTTATTTTATGTGTAACAGATAGATATATTAGATTTGAATAGATCTGTTGAAACTAAAGACAGCTCCAATACACTTATACCGTTTTCAGCCCATTTCACAATGGGTATCGGATTAAACAATTCTCTACTCCAAACGTTATAGAGTCATCTGTCAAGAAAGGGCGTCTCAAGATTTTAGTTTTCTTGAGGGATGGAGAGATTGGCGAAAGCAGAAGAATGGTTACCGCATTACCAGCCAGAGTTGAGTTGAATTGACACACCAGCACAAACCTTAGCAAAAAAATCTTAGCCGTAGTGCCCTGTCTGGTGAGTTCATCAGTTAAACAGTTTCGTTCCATGTCTCTTTGAGATCCAAGCCTCCCTTGAATGATGTACTATATTGAAAGATTACAACAGATTTAAAGGGTTTTCCCATAAGTAAAGTTGAGTATCCAGTTAAGACGGTGGATCAGTAATTGGCCCTCTTATTCTTAAAGCTGCGGTAATTGCCAATTGTTTTCCCATCAATCGTAGCGGGAGAAGATGAAGCATAGTGTCAAGAGCACCTGTTGCAGTTGTGCTAAGGGTGTTTGAGATGCACAGTCCTACCGTTCGCTGTACTTTAGATATTTGTTACTACGACCCCATACATGACCCCCATACTACGACCCTATACATGAGTGTTGGTCTGACTATAAGGTGCAGAGTCAGTGAATTATTTTTTTGGTCACACCTCATCTTAAACCAACGGACATCCTACATGATTTGAGAACGAACACGAATTGAGAAGCTTCCAATCTAGCTTCTTTTTCAATTAGCTTGGAGGAATTAGAGCATGATTCTTGTAATTCCTAGTAAAGAGCACTAGCACTATTTTGGGTGAATTTACTCCTAAACCATATTTTTTCTGCACATATGGACTGTTTGTACTGTTTGTACTATTGTCTTGTACCGGTGATTTGAGGAGTTTGAAACTGGGAGTACTTTTTCTTTACACTAAAGCAACAAAGCAAATACATAGTCTTTAGTTAATACAGTGCATCCTTGCTGTAGCTAGTCCAGGTAACATCACTTAGTTAGAGATACCCTAAAGATGGGTAGTCTTACATAGACCCTTTCAAGGTCTAGCGACACTTGCGAACGTTAAAATTTTACTGCAAAACTTAGGCCATTAGCTTATGGGTTTTTTTTTTCGTTTTAGAAGCGGAGAGGTTACACTGGTATTCGTTCTAGCCGTATTAATGTGTAGTAGCTGTAGAAAGCGGACCAATTTGGTTTTTGTTTAAACTAATTTTTCAAATACAAGCTTTGTTTAAACAAAAGTTCATTAAAATGATTATATTTGAATTATATGGAACCCCTAAGGTACACCATCCATTTTTACTGAATTACGAATCAAAGTTGTAAAAAGTTTCTTGTTGAAATCAAAATTATACTGAAGCATTGCACCCACATATTCGCTCTATAATATCTTGGTTATTCTAATAGTAAATTTCAATTGTTTTACTAAATAAGACTCTACTAGTTAAAAGATAACATTTTGAACGAAACACTTTGTTGTGCTCAATATAATCAGTTTGGGGAAAAAAATTTTAGTGACCCGTACAAGTTACAATTTCATTTTTGTTTTATCTCGGCCTATTTTGTCTTAAGTTGCAGTCGTATCAAAGACTTCTATAGGCATTAATTTGAGACCAAAAACTCTATGGAAAATAGCAAAAGGAGCCCAACTGGATAGTACTGTTTCGTACATGCGAAAGTTCAGTAGGTTTTTATTTTCTGCCTCAATCACACTTTTGCTTTGCTTTACATTATACTTATTACAGCATGAACAATTTGTGAATTATAATATCCACTTAGTAACGCAAATGAAAATCCAAATGGTGAAATAATTATTGCAGAGTTTGTTTTTGTTTCTGTATTCTTAACTACAGTTAGCGGGCTTACATTATTTAGTTAAAATTGTATTCAAATATATTAATGAAGTGTTAATTGATTTCTTGAGAACTTAAGCAACAAACGAGTGCGTTCACATAAAAAGACTAAAGAAAAACATGAATGCCACGTTTACGAAAGCATAATTAAATCTAACAAAGTATTTATTTGCAACATTTAATCTACGCCTAACTAATCACCTACTCCGTGATGTCTTTCCTTCCCTTCTGCTTAGGCACGCGATGCGCATTCGCACGACATGCATCAGCACAATGTCATCAACAACAACACACGCCGTAAGACCAAAAGCACGGAGGACATGAACGTTGACACCAGCACACTGAAGCGCATGCTAAAGCCGATGCCGAGCACCGAAAGCCCCGTAACGTCACCCGAGATGGGCCGACGTCGTTACAACTATTATAATGCGAATGCAAGCAATACGCTCGGGCCGCAGCATATGCATGCATTACATGGTGGCGGCGGCGGCGGTGGGGGCGGTATGGGCATGGGCGTTGCTGGCGGCGCTGGTGGTGGCATGCATCACATTATGAACAACAATAATACAATGGGACGTGCCGGCAGTCAGTCGTCATCGCGCTTTTCGGGCTCAAGGTGGGTCGAACGCAAATTTAACAATTAGAGAATTTTTTAAAATACTTTGTATTTTATTATAGATCTTCACACGAAATTGGACGCGGTTATCCGCAACGCAATCTTTACTTGGAATTGGAACGTGAACGTAGCTGTATTGAGGGTTCACCACCCTCTGATAATGTTATGTTTGATAATCAATGTTATGCAACTACGCCAAGCTCTAGCAATGGCAACTCCGATCAGGATCAATCATATGGACAACGTCCTGGCGGCGGTGGTGGCGGAGGTGGCCCAGGTGGTGGTGGCGGTGGCGGTGGCGGCGGTCAATCACGTCACTCACATCATCATCAGGCGCCAAATGTTACACCCACACCGGGAAGTCCTACTTCACGTCTTTTGCTTGAATATGAAATGCATTTGCGCAATACGCTCGCCAAAGGCATGGACGCTGAGTCATATAGTTTGCATACATTTGAAGCGCTACTCTCGCAGAGTATGGAAAATTTGGGTGAGTTGAGTTTGAGTATAATTTATGTTTTTTTTTTTGGTTCTGTTTTTTTTTTTGCTTTTAGGAAATACTATTTTATCTGAAAAATTCTTGCAATTTCTATTTCGCATTTAAATCTTCTAATCTGTCTGTCTCTATATCTCGCTTTAGTTGTTGTTGTAAAGTTAAATAAACAAAAATTCCCGTTTTAACAAAAATTTGTAATTAATACAAAAAATTGTGGGTACTCAAGCAATTGATTTTCAGACTGATTTTGATTTGTGACAGGGTAATTCAGAAGGAACTACATAAAAGAACATAATCTCTGATGCTAAAGTAAGCATCTACTTTTTCAGTGATTTAAATTTCATAAAATTCAATTTTTATGTGTCAAAAAATTCCATTCGTTCCGTTGAGTGTTGCCATATTTCGTGTTACTGGCATGTCATAACTTGTTTTATTTTTATTGTGTTTTAACCGATTTTAATCGTAAAACAAAACCGATAACTTATTTTGGTGCCTCCACGTAACTGATTAAATGTTTAATAAAATCAATCTGAAAATCAATTGCATGTGCACCCCTATTGTGTTATTTAGCTTTTATAGTGTGCTATAGTATAAATCTATTTAAATACACATACCTACTAATCAATAGAGACTAGACTCAAATGCAATTCACTTCAAATGCGTCAACAACAAACACTGAATTTAATTCAATTCAATTCAATTCAATTCAATCTAATCCAATTCGTTTCATTACAAACAAAAGCAAGAATTTCAATACATTTGATTAAATGTTTCGCATTATCGCTTTTAGTAATCTAATTAGTGTACTTTGTATGTGTATACAAGCAGGCAAGTAGTATAATCACTTTGTTTGTTTTTTTTTTTGTATAGGGTAGGGTGTCATTGTGTTTAAATGCCGCATTGCATTTGTATTGAAAGCTGTTGCATACCTAACAGGCGCTTTTAAGTATTTATAGTATTTGTATTTGAAAATATATACTGCTTCACTTGAGAATTTCATTAAATGCAGCTGATTTTTTTGGGAAACCTTTTAAGATACTACATAAATAGGCATGGGATAGCGTGCAACGTAACTTAGTTTAGCTTTGTAGTTAAAAAATTATGCAGTTTTTTAAATGAAAGCTCAGATTTCATAGTTTACATACAGCATTTAAGCCTTTAATGGGGCCTTTCCAGCGGCAAATATTCCTCACATTCTCGAAAATTATGTTTTTTTTTTTTTCAATGAAATAACCGATTTATTATAAGTGCTTTATATATTATCATATTTATTACCATCGCCACAAATAGCTGGTATTTACTTAAAGCGAACGTCATTTTGCCATTCACATGTTAATGGCAACGAACATTTGTCAGTGGAAAGAATCAATGTGAAGTATGTGGGCTTTTTTTTAGAACTCCATAGAAAAGCAGGCGATATACGAAACTTCTGTTAACAAATACTCAGACCTGTTCTGATTTTCAGCTTCGGAAAGATTGTATGAAAGTGAATTCAATAAAATGTTAATATTTTTCACAGTTTGAAGGTTTAGTTCTGAAATATGTTTCATGTTTACCTGTTGCACAGTGGCTTTGGTTCCAATTCCATTATTTCGCACTAATAAATACCAAACTACACGTGTCTACTTGTTGGTTTTAGTCCATATTGTAAGTGCAAGACTGCAACAAAATATTTTTTAAACAAGATGTGTAAATAAGTATCAAGGACAATGAGCTTTGCTTAAATTTCGCAGAACATTTTTTCATTAACTAGTGTTAATAAACTAGATGTGAGCACCCCATTCGTATGTTTATTATTTAGTTCTACATAAAATCTTTATGTAGGCTCACCAAACGCTCCACTCTCAGCTCAACTGACAATAGACGGACATCAAGTATGGAACTAAGTAGCTATTTCTGTAAGATGAAACTGGCTCTTGTAGAGGAAATCATCTACAAAAATACTTTCTGAAGTTAGCTAAATATTCTAAAAGACAGCAGTATTACTCTGCTCATTCACAAAGTCGTTTCGAATATGCTGCATGATACAGCTGATCAGTTTTAAATGTGCAAATATTGAACAAAAATATTCACCTGAAATTATCTGGCACAAAAGTCGACTGTCATCGCTCCGCAGCGTGCTCCGTTGATTAAAAGGGCGATGCCAGCATAATTTTCGAAGAAAAATGGGATAAAAATACTCACACTCCACCAAACTGTCTCATGCTGAAGATCCATTGCGTTCCCTACGATTACGTGTGGTGTTTCCTAGCCCCTAATACGGTAATTTTGCTCGTCCAGGAATATCATTTTTCAAGCCAATTCATGTTGGAAGTAAGTGTTGAATGTTTTCCAATATTCCTCAAGTGTACACGTATTCACTTCGTAACGCGGATGTATGAAACAAAGTTTCTGTAATATTTTTGAACGTGAAATACCTGTGAATGGCAAAATAACATATGATGTAAAAGAAACCGGTAGAAACAGGTATGCCACATTTACTTTAAAATATGTTGAGCACATGCTTTAAAGTAAAGAATTTCCAAGTGGCACGAATATAGAGCAGTCTAAGCTTTGTAGCTTCTAAGCCGCAACTGTTCTACCGTAATCCGGTCCCATTCCCGCCGCAGTGATTGTTTCATGACCTCCAAATTTTGATGAGTTGTATCCAGTTTCTTTTTAACCTCCAAAATGTACTCAACACTGTAGTTACTTTGGTTAATATCCGAACAACATGGAGACAATTCTTGCGATGTGATAAGCCAGGAATTTTTTTTCCAAGATTCCTGTTGTTCGATTCCGATGCACTTCTTGGTTGGTTTCGACTACTTCTGGCACAAAAATCAAAGATATTTTACTGCGGAAACCAGCTTACATCTTAACGGATTGGTAATTGAAACAATGTTCAGCAACAATCTTTGATTCAGAGGACTCTGAAGAAAATCTATCATCCTAAGTGCTTTGCACTTCTTCAATAGTGAGAAAACAATTTTATTTTATACCAGCTGATACCGTCGGCCTCACGTACCAATCGCACACGCATATTTTATATGGTCAGTAAGTGGTATTTTTATTTAATTTCATATTAATGTCAAACAATTCCAAATTGATTAGAGAAAGAACCTTTTCACTTCTGAAACTTCAAAAATGTGTAAAAGAACCGATTATTAATATAGCCATCGATTTTAAATCGATTAATCGACTATCCATAACCTTTAAAACCAATTAGCAGACTTCATGTCACCAGATAATTTTCTCACATTGCAGTTGAGAACTTACTTGCTTTTGAACTGTTAGCTGTATACAAAATTATTAAAGCCAATAAAAAATGTAGCTATACTATATGCGGTTCATACTTCGAGCGATCTTTCTAAAATCTAGGCTGTGAACCCGGAACTCTTTTTCATTTTCGAAGTATGTTTATGTAAGTTCTTTAAAAATATCTAATGTAGTATATGTTTATTTTAAAGGATGTGCAGTAGCCACCAAAAAGTACAAAAATTTATAATTTGCGGAGAAAGAGGATTGGAGTTTGGGTTATATTGTAAACTTTGTTAGAATATTTTTGATATCACGTCCTTTTCTTTCAACGGTAGTTTGTTAAAAGCACAAAAATTTTTGTAAGTATTTTGAGATAGACCAATAGAAGCTGTAGTATACCAACTGTATTAGTCATCATAGTTCAATAAATGTTACTAATAAAGAGCAAATTACTGAACTCTTTTCAAATTAAATATTTACCAAAAAGTTAAAATTTAGACTAGGTACGAATTTTAATTGGCTCAATGTCATTTTACATTGTGTAAAATTGTAGATATTTTGCTTAATATGAAGAGTATGCAATATGAACAACATTTTGTTACACAAAGAATGTTTTAGAAACACATGTTTCGAACTCAGCTATGAGTGCTCATCAGTAGGCTGGCCGAAAATTTTGTTGCATATATCATGCTTTTCAGGAAAAGCGCCCTGTGTATCATATGAATTTATATGTATGCAAGGATAAATGTAACGTGACCTTCAGGCAGCTAAAATTCAAACAAAATTCAAATTTTTCATAATATAGATTGCTAAATAAAATTTACAGTTATATAGTATAATAGTAACAACCAATCACATGAAAAATACCACTCACACACACATAATAAACATAAAGCGTACAAAATCTCTTTACGTTCGATCTTAAAACTTCTTTACTGCATAATCGAACGCTATTTCTCTACTTAATTAAGTTTTTTATTTAAGTTTTTAATATAAATGCTTGTATCCTTAGCTAATTAAATAAAATCTTTACAAATACTTATGCTCAAATCATAATTCACAACTTCACATTTTCGCATTCAAAAAAAAAAAAAAAAAAAAAATACCACGCTCTATATCACCAACAAAAATTTAAAACAACTTTAATAACAACGACACAAAAACCACCATATCAACAACAACAACAACAATAACAACAACAAATTAACCTCAACATCAACTAATCAACATCATCAGAATTCGCTGAAAGCCTACCCGGATCAACACAGCGCAGTCCATATCCACTACGTAGGCGTAAGTAGTTAATAAATGCACGTTTAATAAAAAATCTAAACAAAAATTTTAGCTAAATTCGTTTAATTTTTGATTTAATTCAATGTTTTGTGCCTGTTTGCAAAGTCAAAATTTATTTTTATTTACTCACACCGTTGAAATTTGCATAAACTAATAAAAAAGATGCATCTATATCCTGCAGCAAATTCTAAATCCTCAACATTGCCGTTGCCACCGCATCGGCCGCTTTCGACATTGCGTGACAAGGAGCGTGATCGCGATCGTGATGGCTACTATAGTGATCGCAATGAATTAATGCGTGAACGTGAACGCGAACGTGATCGCGGCTATCTATCAGATCATAATACTAGGTAAGTGTGTGTGTGTGACTTATGTTCTATTCGTACAAATTATAAGTATTTACCATTTACTTTAGTTTCTCTAATTCACGTTGCGCCTCATGCATTGGCGAATCGGCACGTGCTCAATGGTTCCGCCATTCGGATGGTTGGCGTTCTGGCAGCTCAACAATTGGTTCCGGTTCGGGACATGGTCTTATGTCGCAGCAGATTAGCGGCGGCGGTGGCGGTGCTGGTGGACACAAGCGTTCGCCATGGGATTCGTTGCCCTCATTGCGACAGGATAGCAGCTTGAATGATTCGGGTTATAAGAGCGCCAGAGCGGATTCGCTAGAGCAGCGGTGAGTGTGAAGAAACGGAAGTCGTAGTAGAAGAAAAAGTGGATCAAGAAAAAAAAAACAATCAAGTTATTAAGGCTGGTTATACTGTATGTAGCCTTTAAACACTATAAATGATCATTTTAGTAAGAATTTTTGTGAGGTTTACATGATCCTACAGCTATCTCTCAACTGTTGCCTATAATTTTATTATTAGGAATATCTAACTAGTACAATCTAGAAACAATTGAAAATTCTACACATTTTTTACTCATTTATAAAAATACACTTCTGGTTTTAAGCACAAAATCTAATTAAGAGGGAAAGAGATTCTCAATGTTCAGTTAAATTTTCAGTTAGTTAACTGAATAAATAATTTATTCTGTATGATAAAATGACACTGTTTCGCTTCCTTCAACGTCCGTTATGCTAATTCTGAGTACAATATGTGAATGGCAAAATTAATTAAGAATGTGAATTAATGATTATTTTAGTAGAATTTTTAGAGCACTACTGTTACCTCAATACTTGTATTGTGACGGCATGCTATGCTTTCATTATTTAAACATTCAGATATTAAATTTTTCCATTTTGTACCATTTTGGAATTGAAACATTCGTTTGAGAACGGGAACAGTTAAAATTAAACAGTTCCAAAAATTCGTTTAGAACGAAAACAGGGCATATACAAAATGATTCCAATTAATTTGTCATTTGACAAAACTAATAAATTTACTGTTAGATTAAATTGTTAACTGTATGAAAAGCACCGGTTAAATTTAACTGGCACTTAAATTAAGTTTGATAATATCAAGTTCTGTTTAATAAACAGTTGATGTTTCTATACATTAAGAAAGTGAACTTGGCGAGTAGATTCAAAATAAATTTATAAATAATAATGGGTGTTTCATATTCACTTCAAGGATGCACATACATAAATCTGTAACATAAATCTATGACATTTACTTTTTAAAGATAATTTCATTCACATGTTGATCGCTACTACGAGCAATTTTCGAGCACTCTTTCCATCATTACTATAAACCAAATCAAATAAACTCTCAGATTTCGAAAGCCATTAAAATCTTGAAGAAATTTTAAACCATTCGTTCTTTTATTACATTTTCAAATTATCAAGCCGCACATGCAGACCCTTATATACACGTATGTATGTACTAAGTGCATATTAAAATAATAATTTATGTGAGTAAAACTTAATTCAATTGTGGAGTTAATAGCTAAATTATAAAAATTGTGTTTCATGTTCATGCGGATATAATTTGAGTTGCCCTGAAAGTAATCCATGGAACGTATTCGTTAGAGACAAGTTTTTGTGAATCAAACGTTTATTGATTTACCAGCTAGTAATTTAACTACTCAAGAAATATCTAAGAAAGAAAAACACAGAATTTCAAACATCACCATGACGAAACTCCAAAAATTACATTAGTCTCCTATACTTTTGACTATCATATTTTTAGTACGAAAGAATGGTTCCACAAATATAAATTTAGTTTGAGTGAAACTTTAAAATCAGCATTTTCTGTTTTACAAAATCGTTGCATATTGTGAGAGACTATACATGTTAATAGCTTATAATTAGAATGTTCACGAATAGTCGATTAAATGTATTCGCTAAATTTCATAAAAATAGCGTCGTATACACGATACATCTTGATCATGAGCAAATATACTACTTGTGGTCGCTGTTGAAATGTTGAAAATCAAAGTGACTTTGATTATCATCAAACATATCGGCTCATCCATGTTGATCCATGGAGACACAAAATGATGGCAATCAGATGCATCGTTTACTTAGCGCTTAAAACAAACACACTCATTCATTAGTTTGAATTTCTTAAATTCATAGTTTGATCAATTCAATCTTTATTCTTACAGCGCTGAATTCATACGCCAGGACAGTTTGCGTTCTGAATATTTGAGTGATCGTGAGTCACGTTATGGCATTGTACAGCAGGCATCTATTGATAGCACCGATTCGCGTATGTGCTATCTTACATCGTCTGAGGTAAGTGAATGACATGCTATTATTATGATATGCTATTAAGCGAAATGAATGAAATTGAATGTGTGTGTGTGTGTGTGTGTGTGTGTGTGTGTGTGTGCGTAAATGATTAGTAAAATTTTAATTTTATATAACAGTTATACCGGAAAAAGTGACAACTAGTAGATTTTGTTACTTTTTTAACCTAGTTTGAGTTTAAAAATGTTTAGTGACGAACAAAAAAAAAATTGTTAATATAAAAATCCAAAAAATGTCTAATAATAAGCATGTTGCGTTCATTTCAACTTGCATGGGATATATTTTTGCTTCTGCTCACCGAGGATTACACAAACCCAATTTCAAATTTTATTAGGAATGTAAAAAATGTATCGATATATCGATATTTATCGATATATCGATTTATTTACATTTTGAAGGTTGTATATCGATGTAATTTCGCTTACGATACATCGTTAATTTATAAATATCGATGTATCCCAACGATACATCGTGGATGTGTCGATACAAGCCAAATTTTTTGCCAAATGGTGGCTATGAATTGTTTTTCCAAAGGAGACGGTTAAGTATTTTGTTGATTTCGAGCTTGCTACTTACAGCATGTTATTTACATCTCATTGTTATTGTTTTCAGCTCAGTAAGGACCTGATAAGAAAGACTCAACTACAGAAACACTTCAAATAAAATTAAAAAAGACGATAGTTTTGTATGGGACTCAATATTAAGTATCCCGATCAATATTACTTGTGAAACAAGAAATCCAGTAGTAGGACTTGACTGAATGAAAAACTTATTTCTCAGTGGATCATTTGATATGAAGAAATAATGAAAAGCCCCGAAGTTCCATTCACTTTTATACAAGCATAGAAAACCTCTTTTAGAACAGTGTGTTTCCATAACGCAGAATCTGTCATGTTTTGTTTTGAAGTGCAATGCCTGTGGTTTCGCAATATGCAATCTCCATGATTGTTCCTTGCCTATTCTTTCAAAGAAAGAAGAACATGCGTGTAATCGGAATATTCGCATCTAGAGTCATGGTCAGCATGCGAAGCAATTTGACTAGCCCGATGCAAAATCTTCAAACCTTGCTGTTTTTTGATGGAACCGTTTCGTCCCTGTAACATGCTCCAAGTTCGCACGACGAAAATCTTTGGCACGATTAAAAGTTGTATGTTTGGTTGTACGGAGAGAAAAAAGTTGTATTCCACTTCATGAAGTGATCATACCAATCTTTCCCTTTCGATGGAAGTTTGATGGCGCTAAATCTCACTTTGAAACTTACAAATTTCTACTTAAATTGTTAGCAAACTTAATGAAATCAATGAAAACAAAAAACTTTAGTTGAATCGAATCGCCCAACTCAAATCACCCGACACTACCTTAATTGTCGTTGTAAAAGAGTTTTTGGGCAGATATATCTATATAATTTAATGATATACCTTTCCATATGAACATCGATATATTTTTTGGGCGTTATATCGACATATGTATATCGATACAACTTCACTATATACCGCTCGTAATTTATATTGACATATTTTTTATGATTTACATACCGGACATACAGGCGGACATGGCAAGTTTGAACGGTCTTATCGAACTCATACTTTATGGAATCTTTATTAAACGTACATGTGAATAATATTTAAAGCTAATGAAACTAATAAAAAATTCACAGTAAGTTACTGTTGCAGTCAGTAACAGTTACCAGCTGACAGTAGTAACTGGTATAAAATAACATTTGATTACTTTCTGTGCTTAACTGTAAATGGCTGACTCCATTTTGATACGTTTAGCTTCGTGTCAACTTGGCACGACTTCGTTTTGTTGTCGTACAACTTCTTTTCAAACTGTTAAATCGTACAACCGTTAACTTGCACTGTTAACTCACAACAGCTCGCTGTTAACATTCAACATAAAGCTTTCTGCACGCAAGCTTTAACTAACAGCGCTGCATACTTAGCATTCTGTTAACAAACGATTTAACAGAGTCACAAAAATCTTTGCAATGCACATTATTACACCTGATTAAAAAATTCTACTGCGCTGCAAAAATCTGTGCTGCCAAAATAAATCCAAAAAAAGCAAATAGAAAAAAAATGCAAGAAGCTGTCTAAATTGCTTGCCAGCAGCAGAGACTCTACTAGGCTAAGATATTTTTAGCGCAGCAGTTACAGCAGCGTGAACAGCAGCATAGCCAAAGATTTGTGTCGTCCCCCAAGTTGACCCAGTTTTGCGTTGATTAAAAACAAACTGCATACTCCTATGCAAACAATGCTGCTGCTGCCGAGTGAATATACTATAAGGGAGCAAGCCCACTATTGCTCTTACTACACACAGCCCCAGACAGGCTTACATGGCTTGAATGCCGAAGTAGCAGCGGCAAAACTTCATGCCAATCCAATTCGTGTTGCAGATAGATATGATTTTTTATGGTAGGTTAGGGTAGGGTAGGGTGGGGTATGCACATTTTTGGTACGTTGGCCCACTTGACAGTGGGTGCGGCTTACTATGTTCACATATTAAAGCGATGATATGATATAAAAGCAATTGTAGATATGCACGCCGAGAGTTATGATTTTCGCTAATTAATTTAAACAAAATTAATTTGGCGCCAAATAAAATTTGTATATATTTTGTTCGGCCTTATTAAAAATTCAACGTACTGTCACACTAATGACTATCATTAGCAGCAGGCAACAGCTTTGCTGAAATTATGCTGAAGTACTTCAAATATATACAGGCAGGCAGTGAGACAGACGGACAGACGGGCAGACAGGCGGATGGACATACTCATTAAGTTGTGCAAAAATGTGTTGCATGCATTACTAGTAGCAGTAGCAGTGGCAGCGACAGCGACAGCAAAGCAAGATACAAGTTACATGTAGCTATGTATGTGTATCTGACTCTCTGTTCGTCTGTCTGTAAGTCCGTCTGTCTGTCTGTCTGTCTGTCTGTCTGTCTGTCTGTCTGTATGTACGGTCACTTGTTAATTGCAACAGCATTTCCATTGTTACACTGACATACAATTGCGGCTGTCGTGGCTGCTTTAAAAGATACACGCGTTTGCCTTGCATACACCCACCCGCTCGCTATCTTTGCGCTACTTCAAACATATTTGTGCCGCTTTGCTGCAAGCAGCCTCCATATTCCAGCGTGCCACATGCGCATGCGCATCTCATGCTTGCGTTACTCTATTGGAAAATGCAGCACACTGTTTTCATTTTATATTGTGTCGCGCTCAGCATCTGCATTAAGGCACTCTCACGCTCACGCTCAGGCTAAATATTACAACAATTCATACAAAAAAAAAAAAAAATTTTGTATTGCAAAAATCTTCTGCTGCTGCTTCTTCTTGGCTGAATTTTCCATTTTCTTCCAGTCACAGAAAAGCTTTTCGCATGCTCTGCAGCCGCTGCCAATGTATACGCTCTAGTGTTGCGCCAACTTTTGCTCTGTCGTTTTATAATCAAGCAATTTATGTGATATAAAAATATAGAATAAAAACTTTAAACAAACAATAAAAAAAAATAGAAACAATTTTTTAAACAAATATATACGCCAAAAATATAGTTTATAAAGTATCTTTTAAAAACAAAATGCAAAAGCAAATACAAAAGTCAATAAACAAAAATGAAATGCTTTAATATTTTAAACAAACTTAAGGATAGTCTTTTTTTAATAAATTTATTAGTATCTTAAAGAAATTACAAAAAAAAAGATACAAGATACAAAAATAAGATACAAAAATAAACCGAAACAGCGCAACGCTTAAAAGTATGCAATGTTTAATATTCACATTATTTTTTGAAGCGCGCTAGTGTGTGAATGTATCTATGCATGTGTAAATGTATCTATGTGTGTTTGGCTATGTCTGTGTGAGTGTGTGTGTGTGTGTGTGCCAATGCCCGCATAAACAAAACAACAACAAGCAGTACCTTGTCGACGACACAGAACATCATCATCACCAGCATCATCATATAAATGTCAATATATGCCATGATTTGTGTACTAAACACATGCAAAAGCAATTAAGCAGAAGGTAGTCAAATAAAATACAAAAATACCGACGACACAAATCCTTCCTGCGCTTTAAATACGTATATATATATGTGTGTGTGTGTGTCCTTATAAGTGTTTTTTTTTTTTTTTTTTTGAGTAGTGTTTGATCAACTATTGTAAACTGGTTCATTAATTTTTGTATGCCAAATGCAAGCTGATATATTGATGTCCAAGTGACATTTTTAACTTTTGAGTTTTTGAAAATTATTTTAAGATTTTATAAAATCAAACTTAAGAACTGTTTCGAAACCAACCACAGTTTCTTAGCAGTAGTTTGGATTTTTCTTATAGTTACTATGGCACACAGTGCGTATCGTCGTGTATTATTTATATAAAGCGTGCTTTTTAGAGCTGTAGAACTTTGTATTGAAATTAAATGCTGAGCTTACATAATTTCAAACTGAAAATTGGCTTTATTACGATAGAAAGCTAATTTTATGCCATCAGTGTTTCAATATAAATTCGGACATGTGGGTGCCGCGACTGGTTCGAATGTGCTGCATACTGGAAGTACAATTTTCGAGCACTTTCTTAAGCAGTGGCAACAATGGTTCCCACAATGTTGTCTTCCAAGTCGTCCAAAGTAGCTGGTTTTTCCGCTTAGAGCAATGACTTCACAAAACCCCAGCGAAATTAATCCAAATGCGTTAAATCGCACCGTTTCGGAGGAAGATTGACTGCTCCATTTCGAGAAATAATGCGTCCGTTTTCTTTATTAAGTCCATTGTATGACGCGCTGTGTGGCATGTGGCACCGTACTTTTGGAGCAACATGTCTTCAATAAACATTCCAATCCAACCATTGCAATTAAGATTCCTCGATACCACCGGCCCATGGTTTGACTTCCAGTTGATTTTCAGTCCATTGTCTGGCGGAAACGATGCTCCTTAGCCTTTAATTTTAGCATCAGCAGCAGCTTATAAGGTCGTAGGCCGAGATCTTTACGAAAAATTGTCCACAAAAAGTGAATGCACACAGCTGGAATTGCTGAGCTCGATGGCTGATCGCCTCATTGTGATCATCTATCATGCTACGCTCTACAGCAGCAATTGTTTCTTTGTTGCGCACTGTACGACATTTTTACGTGCTGCGAAAACGATTCAAGGATAATCGAATTGGACCGTTAAATAAATGTAGTGCACGGTAACATTGCCGAAGTGAACCACGATTTGCCAAATGAATTTTCACAATTTGTAAGCATTGTTAGTCTATTCATTGCACAAATGGCAAACCAAACTGAGCACAAATGGCAATGTCGTGCAAGATCTGACCAATTTATGACAGTTTCATCAATGTTGGAAAATGAAACCTCTAGAAAAAATCACCCTGTATATCTTTCTATCTATATATTCGTCAATGTGAAAATAGCTAAAGCTCCGCAGAAAATATAAAAATCAAATGCGATTAGTTGCACGTTTTCACACTGTTCTGTGGCACGTGTACTGCTTCAGTTTCATGTTTTTATTTTACGCGGCATCTATGCTATACGAGGGGTCTAATAAAAGTTCGAACAAATTTTAAATTTTTTTTTTTTATATTCATTATTTTTTATCTTCTCTATATAATCAGCTTTAATTTGAATACATTTCTTTAAATAAATTTGAATATATTTCTTTAGTCTGTCGATTTACCTGCCAAAACAGTTCTTGCAAATAGTGTTTCTCTAAATAGCTTCTCAATTTCTACGTTAATCGTTTATCTCCGCATTGCTACTGAAGACTTTTCTCCTTTAATTTTTGAAAAAAAAAAAAATGGTGGTTATATTCACAAATCACATGGCGTCGAACCCGGAGAATGTGGTACTCTACTAATTTTTTCGATGCCAGAAGTCGCAATGAAATTTTTAGTTCTTTGAGAAGTGTAAGCTAGTGCATTATCGTGTTATACTCGTAAAAAGAAGCGATGAAATTTTTCTTTCAATTTTTTTTTGGTTTTCCAAGAAGTTTTCAAAAACTTTTGGTAAGCAGACTTAACAATACCATTTTGCAGCTACAGCTTTTGCTCTAATGAAGCAAATAATCTGCATTCATTTTGTTGCTGGCTTTTATTGTTTTGCTTTAATTTTTGGATTTGCTCCTTATCTGTTCTATATCATGCACTGTTGTTTGGTTTCTGGGTCGTAAATATTTTAGAAAGCTTCGCTTTGGCGAAATTCCATAGCTCCACCACTTATATAGGCTAGAAACGCCAAATTTGGAGCGTATGCTTCACGTATACATCAGTAGGTGTGTCTCGCCCACTTTTAGGGATAGACTCCCTATAATCGCATAATCCGCTTTCGGATTTTTGTATGAAAAATAAAAGAAAATTTATAGTAATAGGAATTTCTTATGGAAGCTTTACAACATTACATTACATTAATGGGTGTGTCCCATCCAATTTTTGCGATAGCCCTCATAAAGATCTACCATTCACGTTTAGATTGGATCACGTCTTGGTCTTATATTTTTTCTTTCTTTTATGTTTTTTTTTATAGTTAAGTACACAAAATTAAGCTACGTCTGAATGGTAACAAGTTCCACCGAAGTTAAAATTTTTGTCTGTTCTTTTTAACTTTCGAACGTAGTGTAAGCCGTAAAACTATTTGAAACACCATGAAAATGGCATTAAAGAACTCATAAAGTGTCCATTTTCATTACCTGCTACAATTTTATCAAAGTTTAGGAGAATTTTTTTTTTTTTTTTTTTTGGTAAATATTGGGAAAAAGCACTCGAACCTCTTTTTGGGCCTCATTCGAAATTCGCGGAAGCCATCGCGCATATTTCTTGGTGTATATCAGATATTTTTGCATTATTCGCGACATAATCATAGCGATCGCGGATCTTCGTCAAATGCAGCCATTACCAAGGTCACAATTCACTCGCCGGTTAAAGATTTTGGCCGATCTTCTGTAGACTTGTCCTCTACCGAAAAATATACTCTCTAAAATCTACGAAGCCACTTGTAAACAGTTTGAAGAAATGTTGCATTTGTTTCATATGCAGTTGGGGGGCATTCATTGAAAATTTATACCGGCTTGCGTTGACGCCGAAAGTCGTCAATTTGTGGATTGTTTAAAAGCTATTAAAACACCAGCAACTAAACGAACTTTTGTTAGTCCCCACGCATTTACATAGGTATATATATATATATATATATATATATATATATATATATATATATATATAATTCACTTAGCATGCTGTGCTCATTCCCAAAGCGATAATAGCTTAATATAACTTAGACAAAAGCTAAATAAGCTGCTTAGCTTAAGCTAAGTAATGGTGTTTGTATGCCAAAAGCAGTTGAAAAGTTAGGAAAGCGATTAAATTTACAAAAAGCAGCACAATTCGCTGTTTTAGTGCAATTGTACGAGGGAGGTTTTAACCAACTCCGGTCTTATGAATGATTTTCTGTTTTAAATATTTTGGCACTAATCGAATTCAATTGTTTTTACTAGTGAATTGAAGTACCAGAAATTCTGCTAGCATTGCATGCAAAATTTTAAGCTAATAGTTGTTATACGAGGGTTGCATTTTAAATTGTCCTCCTATTAATGAAAAATTTGATAATTATACAATGAAAATGGCTTTATGGTTCTTCAAAATATTCTCAATGAAGCACTTTTGCATCTCAGAAGTAAGTTCCTCCAAAACGGGTCGAAAAACGTTAACCTTGTAATTTATTTTTGATGTGCGGGAATAAAAAGAAGTCATTGGCTGCTAAGTCAGTGCTATAAGGCGAATGACTTATCAATTTGATGTTCTCAGTGTCCAAAAATTCTGTTTCTATTCTCTATTCTGTGAAACGTTGTGTGAAATCTCTCACTTTCGTTGTGGAAAATCATCCCTCATCGGACGTTGGTTTTCCTCAATTCTCTGAAAAATTCTGATAAACAAATGATTCTGTACAATTAAAATTTTTTTCTAGTGTATTATGATGGAGGCATGTTCCATGCATGATTATGAAATGTACCAATAAACCGAACATTGAAATGGAATAACGCCAAACACTCCTTCGCAGTTTTTTTGCGATGCCGTTTGTGTTCAATTTCTGTCCACTGTATGCTCGTTTTAATTGCTGTGTGTCTCTTTAAATAACTATCAAACACAAAGCTAATTATGCATATTGTTAAAAATTTGGCAGATAATAGTTAGCGGAGCATTGTAGCATTTGTAAAGTACTGAATTTTAGTTCCGCCCTCGTCTTTAAAAGTAGCTAAATGAGATGAGATGAACATTTTTATTAATCAGAAGTGTCTGCCGTCAGATTTGTTTTTTGCTCTGGAAGCGGTAAATATTTTAGAAACTTTTACTTCGGCGAAACTTACTAACTCCACCACTTCTAGCTAGGCAAGAAACAAAATTTTGGAAAGTATGCCTTACATATATGTCTATTAGAAGGCATGCTTCAACTACGCTTAGGAATAGACACCCTATAAACCCACCACCCGTTTTCAGGTTCTTGTGTGAAAAATACAAAAATTATGCGAATGGTGGTTTCTTATCGTGGTTTTCTTATAGAAGTTTTGATACCGAAAAAACTTTTCGCCACGAACTGTTTTTCATTGAGTACTCAGATAACAAAAATTTTTGCTACCGAAAATACTGCATATACTTAGAAAACAGGTGATAAAGAATGTGACCTTTTGCATTTCCGTCAGAAAAAAACAAAAGTAAAACCAATATTTATGGACTTTTCACCTGATTTAGTATTTCATGTTGATTTGGGAACACTTTTTTTTTATTTGAGAAAGCAGTAATTATTTACAATTTCGGTAGCAACAATTTTAATCGGTCTCAGTATTGGGCTTAAGTACACAAATTGAAACTTCGTGAGAATGGTATTAAAGCTTCGGTTCAACTGGCTTTTCCCGTTTCGTTCGTTTCACTTTTAGTCTACATTTTCAATTCGATTAGACAAGTAAAAATTGCTGTGTGCTTCTGTCCGTACGTCTGTATGTCTAGCGGGTGTAAGTGTGTTAATGCGGGGACTTGTACGAGTATCTCAGTTTTTATATTCTGTAGCCAAAGGCGAAAAGCGTACATTAAGTTTCTGCAGATGTATGTAACAGGTAAAAGGTAGACCTCACAAAGTTCAGCATAGCAAGCTGAGCCTATATAGCCATGTATGTACGTTCGTCTGTCTAACGTCTATTTAAACGATATTTAACATCTTGGAAAAATCTCTCTCTCTCTCTCTCTCTCTCTCTCTCTCTCTCTCTCTCTCTCTCTCTCTCTCTCTCTCTCTCTCTCTCTCGCTCTCTCTCTCTCTCTCTCTCTCTCTCTCTCTCTCTCTCTCTCTCTCTCTCTCTCTCTCTCTCTCTCTCTCTCTCTCTCTCTCTCTCTCTCTCTCTCTCTCTCTCTCTCTCTCTCTCTCTCTCTCTCTCTCTCTCTCTCTCTCTCTCTCTCTCTCTCTCTCTCTCTCTCTCTCTCTCTCTCTCTCTCTCTCTCTCTCTCTCTCTCTCTCTCTCTCTCTCTCTCTCTCTCTCTCTCTCTCTCTCTCTCTCTCTCTCTCTCTCTCTCTCTCTCTCTCTCTCTCTCTCTCTCTCTCTCTCTCTCTCTCTCTCTCTCTCTCTCTCTATATATATATATATATATATATATATATATATATATAGAGAGAGAGAGAGAGAGAGAGAGAGAGAGAGAGAGAGAGAGAGAGAGAGAGAGAGAGAGAGAGATGTAGAGAGAGAGAGAGAGAGAGTGTGAATCGGCTACGCCTTCTTCATACAAAGTGCATTAAATGAATGTGCTAACGTGGAGTAGCCCCCATACAAAATCTGCAATTCTTTTGTGTTTGTTGTTAATTAAGCTAGAAACGCCAAATTTAGTGAATCTTACTTCAATCCACTATTTTTCGAACAACTATGGAATATTGCTCCCATAAAAATCTATGGTTCAAATAAAGAGCCTCAGACAAGGTACAGGATATTTCGAAATCGTTCTTTATGGTTTTTTTTTTATCGAGTCGATCTAATATCATTATGAAGATTATTTGGCGCTGTCATTCGTTCAGTATCCCTACGTCGGTGAGTCACGTACACTTTTATGGGTAGTTCCTGCCGTTGGTTTTTTGTGGTCTCTCATTTAGTTACATAGCCAAATACCTGTTGCCCGATCTTATTTATTTGTTCAGTTGACCAATTGAAACATGAACTACTTGAAGACTTAACCGTAAATATTTTCATGCGATTGTTTTACTGAAGTTTTCGTTCTCTCCTGTTTTTTTTCTTCTCCTTAACCGTTATCTCCTTAGGCGTTGACATCAGTCGATCTAAAAGCTATTATATGAGTAATTTTAATATCTGATAGGTCAGTTAAATGCTGCGTACCGTGCAGCTAACAACCAGAAAATTAAAGAGTAAATGATTTAAAAACTTCTTATGAAATATCAACATAGTTTAGTAATAGTTTAAACTAGTAGGTCCCCGCGACGTTGTACGCGGTCCTCCCCTTTCCCCTGTCACTCCTTCCCCACCTTCCACATGCTCCTTCATAATGAAACATCCATTTTTATGTATGTAGATTTAATTGCATTACCTTCATATCATTTTTTGCTACCTTCTTCCATTTAGTTTTTGTTGTTAAATTTTTAACTTGCCGGCTTTTTTAGTAATTATTTTTGTTTTTTTTTTTTGATTTTGTGCTTTAATCATTTAAAGCAGCTTTCGCTGTACTCGAATGCGCAGTTACATTTTTTTTCGGTGTAATGTGCCATGTTAATGCCAGTTAAACGAAAGCTCAGCATAAAAGCTCTTATTTCGTCTGTTAAATATTCAAAGCAGCAGAATAGCTGAGCAGCAACAGAATCAGCAGCGGGGTGGCAACGCTTTTGCATACATTTACAGTTAGTCGCTCCGTTGCATGAATTCATAATAAATTCAAAACTTAAATTGAAAACGCATTCGAGTCGCTGAATATGCTAAAACTTGTTGAACAAATAACTTTTTTTTATTTTTAAATACTATATTTGGTGTGGGAAGTTTGTAGTTTTAAGAAGTTAAATTGCGCAAATAGTAGAGAATTATTTAAGAACTTTGATCTAATAATAAACGAGGCATGGAAATTGTTTTTGGGTTGAAATTGATGCAATTGGGAGATAGAGTAGCTGTAATGTTTAAATTTGCTTGTAGTTTATTGATTGCTGTGTCATAAAAACTTTTCAAGCAAATCAAAGTGACAGGAAATATGACATTTTTTTTTTTTTAAATTTTTGCAGATATTTGAGTTCTATGTACTTAGCTGGAAGCTAAATGGTGCGTGCACAAAGTTTTGACGTCCATTGACTGTAACAGTTTGGTTAGAATTGCGAATAACGAAAAATGTTGCATTCGGCATGAAAGCCATACAAAACTATAAATTTTCTTTATTTTTTTTTTATTTTTTTTCTTTTCTTTTTTGATGAAGTGACGTTTTTGATGCATATGTGGGTTTGAAGCTATCTGATAGCGCATATTTTGCTTGTTGTCATAAGCATTTAGACAGAAATGAGTTTTATTTCTAAAAATGATTTTGCTCGTAAAGTTGCGTCCATCGAAACCTCATTTTGGTAATAAATTTAATTATTTTGTAGAGATTGTTTGATCGTATATTGAAGTATGATGAATGTAAAGCAAAATAGCATTGTCAGTTCAAAATAAGTTTAACGAAACATTTTTATTCAGGAAAACAAAGTGGGAAGTCAACACTGGAGGAGTTGGCGTTTAAAAGTTCTAGAATCAGCAAGATTCATATAAACTTACAGCGCAGATAACAACCTAGCTCAACTTGATGTGCAGTATGAAGTCTTCCAGTGAAAGGTCGCTTCACATTTACATCGTGTGAGGTCCAAATATATACTTAGTCAGTGCAAATATATGTAGTATGTATGGGAGACCCTATAAATTATAAGTATATGTATATTCTTGTTCAGCGTCAACTGTCGAGCCATGAGCGTCCGTTATTGATATGTTTAAACAACTAGATTCCGGAAACTGTAGATAGAATATATAGCCTTTAAACTTGAATTTTTAGAATCGCCTGTTAAAAACGCAGGTAAATATTGGCAACAATTTTAGATGCCACACCTAGCTCGCGCAAAATAGATTTATTTGTTTCCTATTTGCATACTCTTTTGGCGCCATCTAGATGTCGTATCGTAGAACTAATAGGATTTCATCATTGGTCATCTACCTGCAACAGCGCCATCTAGTTTTTTTTTTTTAAGAAATTATGACTTAAAAATATGCAAGATAGTTGGCAAGGCATTTCGAAGTCGAGAAATCGCGTCTACAACATGCTTATCTGTTTTTTTTTTTTAAATACATATGCAATAATTTTTTCTGAACTTCACTTTTCTTCAATGTATCGTTTATGATGCCACAAAGATAGATATATGTACACAATATCTTCTAAGCTTGAAGCTCGCTTAGGAGGAGTAGTCTTTTCGTATGAAGTTAACGTTCAAAACTCCTAGCTGACTCTACCAGTCTGAGATGGTTGCTGAGATGGTTTGGCTTAGTAGTTTTGCTGTTAGTACCATCTCTAAATGAGATAGCTAAGCACTTCAGAATCCAACTCATCTGCGTAGCCAGCCACAGGCAACAAAAAAGCGGATGAACTTGCTTGGCTGTGAACAACTATGCAGACTACTACAGTGAAGAGCTGGATTTAGTTGCCTCTGGCCACTTGGTATCAATCACTTTAAGAATATATTGTAGTTTAAATACGTTGGGTCGGATTGAATATCTGCGTTTTATCTAAGTTCACATAACTTGCATATAATCACGTCGCTTATTATTAATCTTAATAGAACAGAAATCTTAACTCAATCGTAATCGACCACTATCTGATAGGCAGGCATGCTGTCAGCCCCGGCATCAGCTAGAATGATATACATACAATAAGATTGTAATGATATACATACAATAGAAGTTATCGTAACGAAGAGGAGAAGGTATCAGTTCACCATATCATGTGCATCTGTCCAGCCTTAAGTAGAAGAAGACTTTTTTTGTCTGAAGAATTTGAGCTAGTAGAGTCATCCAGAATCGATCTGTGATCTGATTCTAAAGTGTGTCATAGTGGTACACTCTGCAAGATAACTATTAACATTATGACATCACAATGAGCATATTAGTGAAGCAGTCAAATGTTTGTCATTATATTCTAGCCTAATAAATCGTTTAGATAAACTATTCAGACTATGCAATAATTGTGCCATTTTATATTCTCGTTATCAGCTTAAACCGTTTTTTAATATACGCACACTGCTACGCCTTCTATGGTTTATACAGAATCTCATTCATTTCCGTCAAATAGTTAAATTTGAGCAGCCAGCCCGCCAACTTTCCTGTCTATTCGCAGTGTTCATGTTACGAAGTATCGTAAAACGTGAATCGCATTGTTGTTCAGTTTCATATTTTCTTGAAGTAGATGAGTTGGTTCTATTGGTTTCAATTTTTCTATTCTCCATCATTGGCTTGATATGCAAGTTTTTTTTTTTTTTCAAGTGAAAAAGGACATTTGGATTTAGAAAGTTTCTGCTGCCATTTTAAAATCCAAGTCATCTAAAGTACACGACCTGAACGAAATTTCAGTGCTGAAACACCTTGGTCATATAGCAATAAATATTTTACTTACGTGTTAAACTCCTCTATTTCCCAACTAATTGTTCTAAACATCTGGAAGGTAGCAAGGTGTGTACCACTTTTGAAAAGTGACAATGAAGCTGATCTTGGGTCATCTTATACGCCCATTTCACATCTTTTACCAATTGCAAAAGTTTTCGAAACGTTATTTTTACCTATTACCTTCAATGGCAGAACATTGCCTATTAGCGGAGCACCAGCATGTATTCAGAAAAGGTCGCAGTATGACTTCAGCATTGCGTGAAGTCACCAGCTTTACCACTGATGAGCTCAACATGACCTGGATTCCACCACACTACCTGACAAAACAAAATGCTGGCTAGTAAACTATCTTAATGGTAGAATAGCATATGTTGTGTTCAGGGGGGTGAGGTTGGGGTATCGAAAGCTAAAGATCGAATGGAGTTGTATCCCCTCTCCTGTTCAAACTGCATTTGAACAAGATGCCCTACCTCCTTCCTGTATAAAATTGGTGAGCTATGACTGTGCCATTTCAACGTCGGGAGTGAACGTCGATGAAATTTGTGTGAGAATTATTATCTATTTGAAGAAGACGTCGGCTTCTATCTTCACCTCCTAAGGAGTTTAGAATGGATGCTAGGGGCTTGACAGTACCGTAACCTACGGTACTTAGTACAATTTTTGATGCCCTGCTTAGATTATCGGTTTACGCCACCAAAACGAATAATCAAGAAAATAAGGTCTGAATGCGCTTGCAGGGTCTTCTTGGGGTAAAGAAAGGAAAGAGACAATCATTACCACCCATAAAGCTATTGAACGATATGTCCCAAATTTCGCCTGCAAAGCGGTAAGAACAGTACTCTGAGTACTGCTACTAGTTGTTTTCAAATGACACATAAGAACCAGCTGTATGAAGAAGCGATAATGCCTTTCGTTCACCAACATAATGAATTACTTTTGAAACAGTTGTCATTAAATGCATATAGGAGCAATCATCGCAATCATGCCACCCTCACGTGAGCTGCTCCAACTCATATTCGAGAAACGACTCACCTTTTCAACTGTCCTTCCTGTCCGACGAAATGGATCTATGGAAGCGTACAGTTGAGGAACAACAACAACCACTGTACTTCACAGTATATATTTCCTAGCCTATCTGAAGTTTGCATACAAATTTCAGTTTAATACAATATCTTTCGATTTTATCTATCTTTAATACCATTTAAGTAAATTCTTAAATGCCAAATCTTAAACAAACCAAATGCTGTGAAAGCATCAAATGCAGCTTTAAACTGCTTAGTCTCATTAGTAAACTTTGAACTTTATTTAGTTAGATACTCAGCCGCATAAGTACCTATTGTAGTAGTCAATTATTTGCCAGTAGTGCACTTTCTTTTGGAGGCTTGATATATTTCGTGTAATTGATATTGCTGTTCTCGAATAGTCCTTTACGATGCTAGATGCATTGAAATTTATTCATGTAAAGATTAAAACGCTCTCTACTATACGCATATGTACATGGAGAGATGTATTGTATTAAACTAATTTAACTGCTTTTGATGTTGGTATCTAATGAATTGCTCCTAATTGAACCTAATACAATACGAAATGCATTTACAAGCAGCTTTATATGCTTTTAATTTCGCACATGAAGAACGAATGCCTTTTTCAATTATCTAAACACTTAAATTTCAATTTTGAGGAATTTTCTCATACAACTCGTAGCATCAACGCAAAAATGACTTATTTATTCTATTTTACATACCTACTTACATATCGTACATAAAACCAAATGTATCTTTCTTTACTTTCTGCCGCAAGGCGTACACTTATTCAGATACATTCAGAGTGAGAGAGAGAGAGAGAGAGAGAGTAGGGCAGATATGCTGCTGCTGCTGCTGCTGCCGGTACAAAAATTTAGTTGTTAAATTTAATTATATAAATATCTCAGTGTCTTGCTGCCAAAATCGCTGTAATCCCGTTTCGCAGCCGGGTAGCAAATTTAACAAGCAATATAAACGAGAGTTATAAAAACATCAGCAGCAGGACGAGACTTTGAAAGTGTGAAGTAACACAGATACGCAGTGAAACATAGCCAAATACATTTACGCACACACACACACACACACACACACACACATATATATATATATTTATATACTTGATGTAGAACCGACATTTTCATGTACACATATTTTGAACATATGCCAATTACCAGCGAAAAAATACTCGGAATAGGTGCAAAAATGAGGTTTAGCGCAAGTGTCAAAGTTGCAAGCGTTTGAGGTAAGCATCTGGGTGGAGAATGTTCTGACAAACCGGCGAAAGATTTAAAATGCGCAGCGAATACCACATTGACAGTTTTACATGCACACGGACAGATACACTACTACATGGAAATGTAAGCAACTAACAGCGAAAAGTAGCTTAAAGTTGTCGGCAGCTTACGAGGGCTGATTCATGCATGGCCGTACATAGAAAGGAACGCCAGCCACTGTAGTCTAAAGGTCCATTTGTTGGTAATAGTTAGTTTGCAATGGTCTTCTCAGACTTGGTGTTTCCGAAGTAAGCTCAGTCTTCCTCTCGAACGTTGGCCACCAATTAAATTTAGGTTCCCCATGTAAACCGTCCGTGTTGGAACTCAATTATGCATCCGAATATTATGAACCTATGATGAGCCTAGGGCAGCCGCTGAAATTTGATTTGCTTGACTATGTTACTCTCATTATATAGCTTATACAGCTCGTGGTTAATACAGCTCAGAAACTCATCGCCAACTATAACATGTCCGAAAAAACTATGAAGACCGGGATTTTCAGCGTCTTAGAGATTTTCACCTTTGCACTTGAAAAGATTGCTCTACTTCGAATTTGCATCGTAGCATCGATTAACATGTGTGATTCCTCGCCTAAACTTATCATTGTTGTTTTAGTTATCTCTGTTTCCAGGTAGAGAAAGTTTTCTACAACATTCAAGTTGAAATTCATCATACTCACAGATCTGATGATGATGATGATGAACCCACGAGAAGTAACTGTTTTTCAATCACCGAGAACGCCATGCTAACATGCCGCTGGTATTAATATCATCAGCATACGCGAGTAGCATCACTTACTTATAGAAGATCGTGCCCTGCCGTTCCACGTATGACCAGTGGGGTGGGAAAGACTCCATCAGGAGTTTAAAAAAGTCGCACGTTAAAGCATACCACTGCCTGAAACATTGCTTGTTATCAATGCGCTTGAAGTGATTATTTTCTACTCTGACGACGCTTTTTATTTGTAATAGCTTGTAGTACCATGTAAAAACAAACGATCTTTGCTGGCATACCAAGTTAAAAAAATGTTCGATCCTCGTTTCTTTTACAAAATAATCGTTTTTGGCCATTCCCAAGTGAATGTCAATCAATAATTTTACCCACTTATGTGAATTTCTGCAAACGACCACATCGCCCAGAGTTCCAAATGGTTCGTAAAATTTGCAGCTATGGAGCAAGAACTATAGTGCATGGAACTGTCAGTGTGAAGGTCGTTTTCGCTAACAGATAAAGTCAGAAATATAGTTACTGCACCATTCTACACATTTCTGGCGCTATGAACATGTGCAAATTTTCTTTGCCAACTTCCTGATGAGCCCAGGCAAGAACTGTTAACTCTAAAATGTTGCAACAATATTCTGTTTAGTACACTTTGACACTTTCTGGCACAAAACTCAAAGATGTTTTACCAGTGGTGCCAAAACCGGCTCAAAACATACATCGAAAAAAATTGTTTCGCTTGACTAAAAGGCTTCGTTTTTTTACGGTTATGGAGTTCTTCAACAGTGAACATCTACTCATCTGAGAAAAACAATGTGGAGAGGCCGACATCTTTCAAATTATATTTGTAAACGGTTTGCACAACACAAAACACACAGACAACTGCACACAAACTGTCTAAATTGATCTGTCTTCTAGAGTTAAACAGTTTTTTATGTAAATGCGAGGCTTGTCTTTTATAGAGTGAGCCCAATGAAAGAAGTCATTAGATGCCAAGCCAGCGTTGCAAGGCGTGTGGCCCATCAATTGAGAGCTCGCATTGTCGTGGTGAAGGCTCATCCGTCATCGGCGGTTGGTTTTCCTCAAATTTCCAAAAACTTCTGGCAAACAAATGGCTGTGTACCATTTTGTACAGATTTGACCGTTCTACATTGCTCTAATAGAACCAGATTTTCAAAAAAAATTAAAAAGAAAGGCGATCATTTGCTTCGAAGTGTTTCGTCAGTGAATAACTTTCGTTGGATTTGGCTCGTCCTGGAAAACCCATAAAGTCGATTGCTGTTTCGTTTCGGGTTCATATGCATCGATTTTAAACGTGTTACGATATCATAGATATGGCTGTCTTTTTTCAATGGAAATGTCTTCTTACAGCTAACAACGCTTAGGGTTGTCAAGGCACGCAAACCATCATACTTTAAAACTATCAAAATCAGTGCTGCTAAAGATACTTTCTTGCCTTAAATTCGTAACCCAAATCACAGTTTCTTCAACCTGCCCTCGTAACGCAATCTGTGTTACTGTGTACAAAATACAAAAGCGGAATTGCTGCTTTTTTGGCAATGCTTTCGCTTCGTTTTTTTATTTGGTTTTATTATTTTTTATGATGACTGCAAATATAACCTTTTGACAAAAGGTGCAAATACAACAGTTTACAATTCCAATTTTTTTTTTATGCGAAATGATTTTTTGTTCGCGTTTTGTTTCCGTTCGCAATTGGTGAAATGGCATAGTAAGGGAACGAATGGAAAGTGAAAAAACTAAATGGAAAAGAACGGAAGGAGTGAGTAAATGTAATCCCTCTTTTGCATTGTTCATGGTTTGTTTGATAACTGCGTATGCAAAAGCAAGGATAGTCAGCGGAAAGTAAAGGACGATTCGAAGCTGTTTTGTAGGAAGGAAGCGGTACAGTACAGGTAGGCTTTCATTCAACTCAGCAGATATTCAAATTTACAGGCTGTCGTTTCTGTATGTGTGTGTAGTAATTGAAGTGGATACCGCCGAATATTTTTTTAGTACGCCATTGTTCTGTGTGTGTGTGTGTCTGTGTGTGTTGGAGTGTTTGCAGATGTTATTGTATTGTATAAATTTTGTTTTTTTTGCTGGAAAAAAGCATTTCCTTTGAAACATTATACAATATTTTGTATATTTACCACTTTATACACCCGCCATACTATACTCTATACTTTCTCATACTACAGCTCTATCTGTTTGGCTCTGTACTTGCACTGCACTTACTTTGCGCTATTTAAGTACTTTGTGTGAGGCGTGGCAATGTTGGCAGCACTCATATTCAGCTCATAAATTGAAATGAATTTCATTCTTTCAGTTATCTACTCGCCTGAGGCTTGATATAATTAACAAAATTATTTCAAGGTTTTTTCTTTTTCTCATGTCTACCACTGCCAGCTCTAGTTTCATAATGTTGGCTTACAAAAGGATGCACAGCATAAAAATAAAATACAAATAAAAAAAAGTGGAAAAAAATCTATCGAGAAAGTTGGCAAACAATTCGATGTCAGCAAGTTGGCCAAATTTTTTCTTCCACTTCAGATAGTTTTTCCTACTTTTTTCAGAACAATTTTTTTTTCCGATTGCATAAAAGTTTTTGTATAACAGAAAAAGAAAAAAACGAAGAAATTAGTTCTTTGCCACTTATTGAGTTGTCATTGATCTGTCAGAAAAGTAGTTGGCGATAATAATTTTCCCCATTTTTTTCCATTTTTTTTTTCGTTTTCTTTTTTTTTCTATACAACTTCATCATCCTGTTCAAGCTGCTTGAAGAAGTATCCATAGCCTAAGACTCCTTCACAATTTATACGCTGATGCTTAAAAGTTGCTCTTAGTAAAGTACAAAGTAGCTCAGCTGTCTTTTTATAATTGCCAACAATTTTGTTTAATGATAAAAACGCAGCTAAACAGCAGCATTGAAAAATTAAATATATTAAATTCAGGACACTGTTGTAGTCAATTTTCATGGAGCATGATTAATTTTTGTTCATTAAATTTTTCACTTTTTTGCTGGTTTTTTTATACACCTTACAAAAAATATTTGTAACAGGGTATATTGGGTTCGTTGAGCTGTCAAAATGAGTAAAAAGTTTGTCTGTCTGAGTAAAAAGTTCTCCATTTAAAGCAGACTTAGACAAACTAAACTAACAATATACGGTCTCTAGGTACCGCACTGCTACAAGAGTATAACTTGAAATTTCATAACTCGATTTAGCCATGTTCATCTGGCCGTCCGTCTGTCTAGATGTATGAGACAACAGATCTCAGGAACTATATGAGCTGCGACTTCAAACTTGAACATTTATATATTCCTTGCCTAATGTTCTTGGATAGAAGCCTCTTTCAGATTTCTAAAGTACTTCAGGGTCTATCAAACCGACAGAAATACAGGAAGCTATGTACGTTTTAACAACTCATCCGATGGAAAAAATCAAGTTTTCTCTGATAGTTAATCAGCGCTAAAAGCTCTAGATTGTTACACAGTAACATCAAAAATCATTACTAAATGTACAGCATTATAGTATTTACCTCTTCTAGGTGCCAGGGTACAGTGAGGGAAATTGAGGGAAACTGCTTAGCAGATGAAATGGCGCACCAGGGTACCATCGCCCAGATCATTTCCAGTAAGTAATCGGTCGGGATTTTATCAGAGTTAAAATCATCAGCACGCTGGTTCAGTATAGCCACATGTAGTATCTCCAAACAAACTTAGCCAGATTACGACAAGAGACGAACTCGAACAATTTTTATGTTAAACAGAACCGCAATTTCAATTCTAATCGCCTAATAAGCAGACATACCATCAGGCTAGCAGCCAACCAGCCCGAAGAGGAGGAGAGCGTTCAGCACTTGCTGTGTCTAAATAGAAACAATATATAATATAGTGTCTTAGAAATCTACAACTCAAAGAATATTGCCTAATAAGCTGAGTCAATTATGCGTAAATATGACAGACTGCGTCAAAAGTTTCCCACGTAAATAAAATATTTGCGAAAAGGTTTTTTCTTTTCGTTTCTCGTTATTGCATTTTCGTCAATTGTCCAAACTTAGCATTCGGTGCTAATACATTAGACTGTAGTGCTTCTCTTGTCTTTGTTAACTTTTTAACTTTTCTCTGGGGTTTTACAACAGAGAACATGCCAGAAATTACACACAATGGCCGGGCTTCTCGATGAAAGCACTAAAATTTTTTTTTTTTAATGATATAATAAATAGGTAGGAATTATTGTAGATATCTCTACGGTGCTTGTTATGCAACCTTTCTTACTACAACTACAACGTAAACTTCAACAAAATATGCGAATTATAAAATTTTATTAGAATTTTAAAAAAAAACTTATAGTTCGCAAACAGTTTAAGCAAGTTATGCTTTAAGTTAATGGCAGCAATTGTATGTAAATATTCTTTAGCCTTATTTTTCTATTTATTAGATTTTTTTTTTGTTGTATTTATTTATTATTTTTGTATCTATTTATATTTTATGTGATATATCCAAGTAACGTACATCCGCTGACCAAGTGCCTTTCTGTTTGAAATGAAATGTTAATCGTGTGAAAATCGTAGCAACTTTCAGTTTTGATTTGTTTTAAAAACGAGAAACTTTATGAAGACGAGAATATGTCAGATATGTTGTTTGTTTCCTTTTTTTTTTTTTGCTATTTGTATTTCTAAATGATTTTTAGCATATATATATTCACGCACGTAAATTTCGTTTCAAGTCCGAAAATTATATAGTAAGTTCGAGATATTAGTGTCAATATAGAACTTATGGTTTGTGTGACATCGCTTAATTTGGATGCTAAAGCTCTAGGTTCAAAATTTTGCACTGTGTTCGCTATATGTATAGTCGATTTAGCCATGCCCGTCTCTCCGAAACTATGATACAACAAATCTGAGAAACTATAAGAGATTTCAATCTTGAATATTTAGAATCTTCTTGACCATATATAATTATTTTGGAATGTGTATCTCCTTTCCCCCCTCTTAACGTCTTCCAGAAATATGTATGAATAATTTGATGGTTTGTGCTCGAGCCTGTATGAATGACGTTGCAGTTGCAGTTGTGTGTACATAGATAGAGCTTATTTTTGTTTATATTCTGGCAACTGATAATGAAGAAACCGAAAGGAACAAAAAAGCCAGCAGTTTATATGAAAAGTGAAAAAGTGATGTACCAGACGGATGAAACAAGTACTATAGAAAGCTCTGTTTGTTTGTTCATTCGGTTTGCTCGATTGATCGTATCGAACCAAGTTAGCAAAAGTTACAACTGGTTGGAGCTTGTTTGTTTCGTTTGAAATATGTTTCATAGAACCAAGTGAAAAGAATAAAATAATATATTTGAGGCACTTGCCAAATGAGAGAGTTTGCACAATGGTCTAGTTTATACACTAACATTTAACAACAGGCCTCCCAATTCACTTGGCTGGTCTCTTTTATGTGCCTATATGCTTTCAATTGTCAGTTTCTCAATGACAACGTTAAAGAAACGGACGATAGAATGAATACCTCGCCCATGGTGGATTAATGTAAATCGCCGTATACGCTCCAAGACAAAGATAGAGAACCAGAGAGATAAAGAACCAAACCAAATAAGAGAGTAATTGCACCGCTCTCAATACCGGCCACCCGACTGTACCCATAGAACAGAATAAACATATTTTTCTCACGGCTTTTGACAGTTCGTATTAATTTGCATTAATTTGTTTGTAGAAATCATTTGTTTTACAATATAAAATCTTTTATATATACAATATAAATCTTTTATAATTTTAGTATGTCAAGTCTACGCATTTCCTGTGGCTTCCTAGTGCTGTTTTCTGATTAGCCATGTAACTTATCTTCCATAAATAAGGAGCGTTTTCTAGAGCCACTTTCAGTAGTAGTCCCCATACAAACCTGTCCCCGCATTTATAAGATTTTTGTGCGTAAATCTTGTTCGTTTTGTTGTTAATTATGCTAGAAATGCCAAATGTGGTGTTTCTTACGTAAATCTTAATAAAATATACCGCATACATAGGTCCAGATCGAGCTACTATATAAAGGGTAGCTCCCATACAATCTTACCCCTTTATTTTTAAGTTTTTGTATGAAATTTGAATGTTTTTGTTCTTAATTAAGCTAGAAATGCTAAATTTGACGTATCTTACATCAATTCTTATAAAATATTCCATTTAGATCCACATTGGATCACTTTAAGGCACAGCCGCTTGCGAACCTCTCTCCCATTTTTGAGTTTTTGTATAAATATTTCTTATAAAATATGCTGCATATGTTCAGATCGGAGCACTAAACAAGGTACAGGCCATCTCGAAGTCGAGCACATTCGACTGCAGCGTACTTTCTTGTTATTTTCTTAATTTATGATGCTGCTTATGGCTCAAGTGTATTGTAAATATTTATTAGATAAATAAAGTGATACCAAAAATAAAATTGAATACTTTTAAAATTTCAATGACGCATGCTAAACTGAAAGTCACCGACCGAGTTCAAGGGTTATTTCCATAAATTGGTTTATGCAGCAACAGCATGACTGGACATTGACATTGGCTCAAGTTGCTTGTTTCGTCCCTTTTTTATATGTGTATATTTTTTTTTTTTGTATCTTTTAAGCTGCACAGGTCAACAAAATGGGATTAGTTGCGATTGAGGCTTATATTGATTAAGTTTAAGCTTTAATTTATATACTAAAATAAGCCATATGCGCTGCATATTATTTTTACTTACCATTTAAAGTGATAAAAATTTAAAGCGATAATATTTGCGTTGCATATACTTCAGAATAAAATAAATTTATATATGCATGTCGTCGGAAAAATGTTACGATTTTATATTTACAGGCATGCGATGCTTCAATTTCGATTTTTTTTTTCTTTTTGTTTTAGTCTCTACTGCGTTCCAATTTTGATGGAATTTGCATGAAACATTTCGATTGAAATTGCAATTCGAATATTGCAACTTTTCGATCGAAATTCATCACATTCCTGTTAATGGAACAACGAACGTTGACTTATATACTTCAATGTATAAATAACTAAAAGGCTCAATCTGTTTGACAGCGATTTAATTAAGAAATGTGTTATCTGAAACACTTCTTTTTCGCCATATAAAAAAAGGAAGTTATGTCTTATAACAAAATCCGTGTCCGTTTTTCCTTTCTCTCTTATTCTACGCAAATTTAACTGTCAGTTTTCGGTACTAAACACACCGCTTATTTTCAAGGTTTTGTACTATTTAAATTATGCTTAGGAAATATATTTTTTAAAATAATCAAAATCAATTAAATCTTATCATTGTGAAGGCATTTTTTAGTTATCCTATACCATATACGATGCTTGGTTGAAACTAATCGTATTAGACAAGAAATCTAAGTTTTTTTACCATTCACATTGGAATTATGGAGACGAGTCGATCTAGCTAAGTCCGTCTGTCTCTCCGTCTGACTGTATGTTACGCTTTATTTGGCGTTCAATTTTTTAAGACATCTCGTAGAAAGTCAGCACCTAGACATCTTTTTATTACAGTCATATAGAGTATCAATATTGATATGCCATGCCCACTATTAAAGGTAGCCACAAAACAAACCATCACTTTTTGTATAAGAAACTTTATTATTGCAGTCAATATCAACTTAAAAATATTATTATTTGACTGCATATTTTGGACGGACGCATCACATATATACAGTGCGTTTTTTTTAAGTGTTATACTCGTAGAACTTAAAATTGAAGTGCAGCACACAAATAAATGAAAGGAAAATGAGTCTTTTGTTCGGTAGATAAGTTTAACGTCTGACGAACTGCATTCTAAAGGTTCAATTTTTCAAGCATTTGAGACCGTATTTTATAAACGATTTCAAGTATTCCCACAGAAAGTAGCTCAGTGCTGTCGAATCACACGATCTTGTGTGCTAAGCAATGTGTCAGTCTCTGGAGCTTATGTTGTCGTCTAACTCTTAACTCGATAAGTTGATGGTTGCCACAGAAGTATAGCACAATCCAGTATGTTCAAGTATGTTTGGAAACAAAAAATAGTAAAACATGGCTCGATTTAGAACGATATTAACGGTGACTGTTGCATTTTCCTCGTTTTTGAAGCTCGATGATGCCACCAGCCTATAAACCTCACCACCCGGACATTTTTTCCATTATATTTCTCTCGTACCCTTTATAAATACTTGTGTTGCTCCCAATTAGTCGTTTATGGCATCATCACTGATCTCTTTATTGGACCCAAATCTTTTAACACTAAGCCTTTCTTTTAGGTTTGGAAATAGAAAAGAGTTGCCAAGTCTGAAATATATGGTGAATGGGATACCAATGCAACAGCTTCTACACCTTTTACTTCACGGCCCAGAAAAATAACAGCAATAAGTGGTTGTGAATCTGTGTGTTCTATCTTTGCGCTGTGTACGTTCGCTCACTTTATGTTTTTTGTTAAAATTTTACTGTTTCTCAGCTCGTGTCGTTGTGTCCGGATATTAACCTTGGACACATATGTACTATGGATGACCGGCCGCCCTGCAGTAAATGCTCAAATTTCATTCCTAAATCTTTGTGGCGAAAGCGTTTTTAGCGTTTTTAGAAAGGCAATGCACAATCCACTTCAAAATCAGTTGAATATTTTGGACGTTAAATGACACATAAACCACATGTTATAATTTGCAAGTAGTTTATGCAGTTACAAAGTTAAGACTTAACCTGATTAACCTGGATTGTGCACTGCCTTTCTTCGCAACTTTTCCAACAAAAAAGAAATTCAAGCGCTTTTTGTAATTAATTAATTAATGCAATTTTGTTGGTTTTTCTCTTCACTCTTTCGCTTCACTTCACTCCTTTTCTATTAATATTTCAGCAACAAAACCACGCTCTCAAATTTTGCTCCCCAACATGTTGGCAAGTGTGCCTACAACAGTGTCGAGCCTAACGGTAAGCTGCTCGGCCGATATGCTCTACAGTGTAAATCGCTCTTTAGAGCGTCACAGCGATAGACAATGTATTGTTCTCCAACTTGCTTTAAAGCAAAAGAAACAAAAAAAGAGAGAGCAGCTATGCGGAATACTCTACATTATTATATTAATCTACTATGGGCTAAAAGTTAAAATGCAAATCAAATTCGTCTTTTTCATTGTGTGTCTACAGCGGTGTCACATCAAAACTACACATATTCGCATGTTGTTTATTTCTAGGGCGTCACTCACTTTGTTGTAATTGTTAAGCAAGCTAAGAAAGGTGAAAGAGAGAGTTAAGTTCTTTATAATTGGCCAATGGCGTTGTATGGTTCTTACCTACTTTAGATGTAATACTTTAGAAAAAAAAAATGAAATTCTTTTCTACTTCTCTTCACAACATTTTTCAAAAAAAAAAAAAAAAAATGAGAATATTGTGGGGAGGGGGGTTTTGGTTTTAAAATGGTTGTTGGCGTTTTGCACTTGATTAATTATATAAAGATTTCTTTCGTTTAATTATTTTCAAGTGCTGTGAGTTATATAATTTTACTTAAAACTTAATAGCACTTATAATTCTCAAATAGTTTGTACATATTATTTCACCAATTGATTTATGGCTTAATTTAATAACGTTTTTCTATGGTTATTGCTCAAGGCGCACGTAAATAGCTACGCTACAAATAATTTAATTCTCGTAACCATATCAAATTATTTCCTACAACTATTTCTAGTTACACAAATCCTTTGTACATTAGCACACATGGAAAAACCTTTAAATTGATACAGTTTATTGTTACATATGTTGAAATTAAATTCAATTTAATATACATGTAAAACAGCAGCTGCGCACATAGACCCCTTTTGAAATTGAGCACTAATTTATTTTTCCAAAATTCGCGCGTCTGCTCAAAGCAAATTTGTTGGCTTTGTTGTAAATTTCGTTTGCGGTTTCTAAATTGTCGCTTAAACGTAATCTATAACAAATAACCACAAAACACAGCTAAATAAATTAATGGCATTTGGTTTATACGTGTCTGTATGTACTTCCTAGATACTTTCTATACATATGTATATATATATATATATATATATATATATATATATATATATATATATATATATATATATCTCCTTAGATTGCCTGCATAACTCTACCTACTTGTACTCGTATCTGTGTGTGTAAGTGTGTGTGTGTGTGTTCATATAGCTTACATTTTAAATATTTGTCGTAATTAATCAATTTGATTGATCATTTTGGTTTTTGGTATACCATGGCGCGCACATTTGGGACCAATTAATGATTAAATGAATCGAATGCAAGAGTGATTGAACGAAAAGAAAGAATGACAAATCTTATAGCAATATTATTGAAAATGAATGAATAATGAACTGAAAAACTTCAAAAAAAAATTTTGACAATTTTTAAATTGTCAATATTATCGCGTAATAACATTTGACATTTATGCATTTTTAAAACGAAAACGATCGAAATTTAAAAGCAATCTTTTTTTCTAACTTATTTCTTTGCAGGTAAGTTATCTATGTAAAATCTTTCTATTTCAATGAAACTGTGGTAAGTACTAAAATTGCAAATTATCTTTTTTTTTTGCCTTCGAGCTGTGCAAAGTACAACTGAAATATGACAAAATGTATATACGAGTACATATATGTATACACAATAGAAACTTGCAAACGAATTGCCATTAAAATCCAAATATTGAACGTGCATAAACATTGAGAAATGGAAATAGTCTTGAAGCTCTAACTACAATAAATGTATCTATGTATCTACAATATATATCCTAGTATGAAATGACGTTGGCAAGTGGACTTTTAGCTTGTACTTGAACGGAAATCCGCATGCAGGCCATAACTCAATAAGCCATTGTAACTAGAAGATACACAAACGATACAAAATGATACAATAGGGATTCATTCGAATGGGAAATAAGAGAAAATGTCAACTTCATTGGTGTCGAAGCACGAATACGCTTTACTATTTAGTTAAAAGAACTTAACTCAGAATAGTTTACTTTATTCTAAAGGCTACTATCTGTACTACTATATATGTAGGTATATGATACAGTGACAAAATCTGTTCCAATATTGCTTAGTAACAGTCATACCAAGTTTGAAATTTTTCGCTTGCATATTTAAGACTGTAGAACTGATGCAAACTTATATTGCATAGTTTAATGCAGTAAAACTGAGAATACCTATATAATATACATATATAAATTTCGATAAAGAGAAGTTTGCCATAAAGAACATGGACTGTTTGCAGGTATACCGTCGACGATTTGACAACTGCTCGAAGTTGGATGCTAGAAATACTTATAATATTGAAGCTATACTAAAGACAATATAATTTTACTTAACAATTGCTTTAAATAATCTAAGATAAATGAGTTTAACCGCCTGCATTGAGTGCAACTCGAGTGCGAATAGTGGCAACCAAAGAAAAGTGCCAATTGAAACACACAAACGAAACTCAGTAATTAAATTAACTTAAATTAACAGTGCTGCTTTAGTTACGATTGTATTTTTATATAGCGGTTGCAGCTACGAATATAAGAAACCAACCCACCAACCCCTCACCCCCCCCCCCCCCTCTGAAAAGATTCTCTGAACAGAATAACTGATCGAATTAATGCTCAGCTTGATCTCTCGCTTAGTAACGCCAGTAAAGTTGTGAAGTATAACCACACTGGCGACTCCATCACTGCCAGATCGGTGACTCTTGCCAATGTTCACTTCAGTGGTGGCTAGTTCTTGTCATTAACCAACGCAACATCGCTGATTTTTATGTCAGGCTCTGGTGTATGTGACTTAGATCGCTGATGCAAGTGTGAAGATATTTTCTGTAAGAATGAGCAATAATGGCATAAGTTAGTAGATAATTTTTGTTCAAAATAATTGGATTCTGAGCCTCATATTAGCTATGAGTAATTTAGACTTCCACTCACACGACCTTTGGAGAACCCATATTAACAGATCAAAAAATAGAATGCCTATAGTGCTTTCCAGTGCACAGTTGGGTTGTAAATCAAAACAGATAATTATTCTTGATTCATTCCCAAACTGGGCTAAGGGTTTTCGTGATTTCACTGACGTCATCTAGTTGAAGCAATGTTTCCTTTTCGACTTATGTATATTCCGGTATAGGTATTACGCAATATATCACACTCTCATAGTACCATTTTGTTAGCTAAAAGCCGCGATTGCTAAGTAGATCCATAGTTTGCTGCGTAACGACCTTAAACGACGTGCGAATTAAGTGACCAGCTGATGCACATGCATCGTTCTAATGGCTAATAACGTTGTTAAATTTTAAGTGAAAGCTTATAGCTCACATTATTTTAAACAAATAAATATTCAAAATGAAGCTTAATGAAAACATTAAAAACAATGTTGAGGAGAGAAGAGAAAAGAGAGGGAACATCAGACATAACAGCAAATGGGATGCGAGTAACTCTAGCAACAATTCTCTATGTCTGTCTCTTTATTTGCTTGCAAAAGACGGCGCGCAGGGATCAGCATGTGCCGTTGTTAGATTAGTGCGTGGCATAATCGATTGTGAAGAGAGAAAGGGAATGAGAGAACAGCAGCATATATTACTGCTTTATTAGTGCTTTTCGTTCGTAGTATGTATGCATATCAATTGCGTTGTATTATATTTGCCAATGAGTCGAGGGCTTGGCGCATCATTTAAATGACGAACATGTCAAATACTGCAGAATTTTCTACGTGCTACAGTCGCTGAATTACCGTTTTTGTAAAACTCACGAACGCACAACGCACGGTCCGCTCCCGAGAAACGCTTCGTAGCGACTAAATTCCCAAAAGCTAGGCTACCGATTGACATACCCCCCGCGCCCCTCGGAATAGTTGCGTGAACTTTCTTTTGAGACACCCAGTACTATATTGACGCAAAGTGAGAATGTACATATGTATTGGTATGATAGCTAACTTTGCAGTTCAGACGTTCTTAATGGTGGCCAATTTTTATATATAGATTTGGTACTACGCACTTTCCGGGTGTCCCTTGCCATCTTAAATATGTATACGTTATGCTGCCTGCAAAGCCACCTTCAATACGTTACAAGCTTTCCAATAAATTGACCACAACCTGTGTGAAGTGTATTCTAAAATGGCGGATGTAAACTAAAACTTTGAAGCAGAAAAAATTGCAATAGCAAACTTAGAAAATAGCAAAGACAAATAGAAAAGCTGAGCAAGACAGAGAAACACAAAAAAGCGTGAATGGCAAAAATAAATATTAACAGTAATTTAGTGAAGCATTGTTTACGCGCCTTCACGCGCCACGCCCTGCGCCGCCTTCTTTTGAAATAGCATTCACAGGACGATTGTTTCTGCCACCGCTCGCCGGTAAATTATTGCCAGGAAGTTAGTTTCAACTGCAAAGAAATATACGAGTATGTTTGTATCTATGTAAGTTGTCTAAGGATGCAGACAGCAGACAGCAAGTGGTAGCAAGGATCTGCACTATTTCTATTGTTATATGTACATATATATCGTACATATGTAGTCAGTCTACTTCAAGGCGTTACTGCGTTATTCGTGAAAACAATTGCTGATAACTGCCGCTGGCTGCTTCTTTGGTCGCTTCGCTTGCCGCTAGCTTAGCAGGACAATTAAATGGAATCTGCTGCTGCTACTTTTTCTGCTGCTGTTGTTGTTGCTGCTGCTGTATCCCATAGAATAATACAAATACAAGTACAAATAAATATAGCATGCGGAAACGCTTTCGAAATTGACAATAATATAAAGTCAACAATAGCAGATACAAATATAAAATACAATACGTATTGTATCTAGGACTATATATATAGTATAGTTAAATATAAAGCAAATGCGAAGAAATTGAGTTTAAGAACAAAAGGCTCAAACAAAACTAAAGCGGTCACTACTAAATATATCGATTGAAGTTTGCCAGTAAATACAACATAGATAAATCGTTCGATTGTTGTTTATATTTTTCTTTGCAATGATTGCAAGTTAAGTTAAAAAGCAACAACAACAACAACCAAACCAAACCAAACAAAACAAAACTATTTGAAATACAATGAGCTTTTGTTAGAAACAAATTTATGTTATAGTAGGATCCTGTAGTAAGTACTGGACTTGTACTTGAGTTGTTTAGTTTTTGTTTCAAATTTAAAACTTACAAATAGCTTTGGAAAACTAAATCACTTAGGCTCCAAATACAAAGCGATTACGAAATTTATTGACTTAAAAGCAGTAGCTCAGAAGTACTCTACTATACTGTTTGCCTATACTTGTACTGTCAATAAAATATTTGTGCCGATTCGAGTTTAATTATCAAATCTAAACTTTGATAAATTTGGCCATAGCAAAATCCATATCATTGATTTTAGCTAGTCGAACTTCGGTAACACTAAATCGTTTGTATATATTAATTTCTCGTTACAAAGTTACAAATTCTGACTTATCAGAATAATCTACAACAATTTATCACTTCATCTCGGAGCACATTTCTATCCACACGTCGGTTCGCATTCCAACTAGAGCGCTGCATGAATGCGCCCAGAACGGTTAATGATACATTCACAATGAAATGAATTTGAATGAAGGCGCACAAAAGCCTTCGGCTGCTGAAAGTGTTCGTGTTGATATCGTAAGTGAACGACAACTGAATTTATTCAAAATTTTCAATGCATTCGAATGTATGAATGAATGTTTCGGTTAAATGTGCATTTGTAGTGAAATGAATTAACATTTCATTCAAAGTGAAAGCTGGTGAAGTTGCATTTATTCTGCATTGAATGAAATGGATGTTGACTTTTAATAATGTCTTGCATTCATGAATTGAATTTAAATGAATGTATGCTCATTAAACGGTCGCAATGAATTAATTCATGCACCACTCTAGTTCCAACTAGCGTTGCCTGACCTGCTTTTACTGGAAAGTCATCCACTGGAAAGTGGAACTGCAAGTTATTGTCGTACGAAGCACATAACCTTTTCATTACCATTTTCGCCCACGGATGTTGGTGTTGTTAAGGCTATATTGAGAAAGAAATTTGTAATTGTTATGTGATCCAAAGACATCTGTTTACAAAATTTAACTTTGATTCGCTCTGTAACTAACCATGTTTCAGCGCCATATATTCATTTTTTCCATATATTCATTTTTTACTGAAAAGTTTGTTCCCGTGAATAACATTCCTTCTGCAGTTTGGGAATGCGAATTTGTGCGTCGGTCCAGGCCCGTTCGTCTCTAGCAATATTACTGCCAAGCTAGAGAAATTGATAAATTTCCTCGTTGGTGATAGTTCTGCGTTCGATCTCCGGACTGAGTGTGGACCCGACAGTAGTCTGTATGCGCATAAGCTTTGATTTACCGTAGTTGATTTAAAGGCCGTCTTTGTGTGCGTGTTTTTAGAACGAGATTAATTTAGCTGCATGACTACTGAGTCAAGAAGCATGACTGAGTTTAGAAAATGTAAATGCAATGAAATTTACATTTATATTTTATTTGGCAACCATAACAAATATTGAACGTGAAATAAATAATTTTATGATAACTCTATTGTTTTGAAATGTGCCCGATTGTCTGTGAATGACAAATTACAAAGTTCTTCATTAAAGTTAGTAGACTGAATTTAGAAAACCAATTGTTAGACAATGTAAATATTTTGTACCATTCATAGTACCAATTTATAGTACCAAAAACAAAGCTATACATACTTCAAATGGCCAATTGGTTGTAGGTCCCGTGGGGTACCTGAAAGTAATTAGCACTTACAATACGAAAAACTTCTACCATTGAAACAACTTCATCTATTCGGATTCATTTTTGTTAAGTATTCTTTGCCACGTGGACCGCTTTTGATGCTTCTTTTTTTAATAGAAAGGAGTTGTCTTTAATTTTAATAAGACTGGAAATGCCTATGCTTTAGTCTTTGGTTCATTTTAGTCTATATATTTATATATATTAACAAGAAGGAATTATTTAAACAACAAAAACTGTTAAATGTTTTAATCTTTACTGCAATTCACTGTAAGACAGCTGCTAATGTCTGCCGGCCTTATGTCACAGGAAGTGCAATTGTGAAAATCAAAGCTTAAAAGACGAAAAATTACAACTTGATATAAGCAGAATTTAAAATATTAATTTTGCTATGAACTAATTCTATATTGCAATAATATTTTGCCTAAATAATTTAAAATAATATTTTGCCTAAATAATTTAAAATAAATTGTCATTGTCAATTACCATTTAAATTGCTAATAAAATATTTTATCCTATTAAGTAACTCAAAAGTACAAATATCACTTTTGGTCTTATTAAATCTACACAGCTCACATTTTCGTTCTATTCCAGCAAACTGCTACAAAACATATTCATAATAACTTAATTTCAACTTCATGAAATAAAAGCTATACACAGACGCAACCAACTATGGTCAATTTAATTTTATTGTAGACATAAGTATATTACATACCTAAACATGTACACTGGCCTAGCACAATCAAAGTAAACCACTTTGGCTTATTGCTTTGCAATATTCATGCAATAAAACCTTTTTTAAGACAGATTCACGCTCAACTCAATGCTCGAAATGCATAAATCATATATTTTAATATGCGAAAACAAACCACTACGACATGGGCAATCAAATCTATAGATGAGTTTAAGTATATACACTTATAGTAGCAGACTACTACTATACTATTCTATACCACTTTTCCTAAATTGCACAAATGAACGATTTTTCCTTTTATACTAGATTTGACCTTTTTATGCGAAAGCGGCCAGTTTGTTTCAACCCAGTCGGTTGGTCCACTCTATAATTTTACGCTAAAGCAAACTTCTTTTGCTGCTTGTCATTCAACCCAAGTTATTTGTAATAATATGACATTTAAATTCTGAGTACATGCGAAATGCAAAGCGGCTTGAGAGCAAAAAGGAAAAAAAAAAGAAAACTAAAATCAGAAGAAGTTTTTAATGCGGTGGCACAGAAACTTTAATACTCTGAAACATAGACATACTCTGAAAATAAGAAACATTTTATTTAGCTTAGAAGAGCTAAAGTAATATATCTCTGTATTTTACCAATGAACTTGGCTCGATTGTCTTCTACCATCGAAGTTATCAAGCTGCTACTTTCAGTACCATTTCTTGCTTACTTAGCCCATGTATATTGCAAATGCATACTTAAAATAAGAAGCAAATAATAAAGCATACAACGCTGTACTAATTTTTGCTTAATAACAATAAACAAGTTTCATTAATTGGCGCCCGAGCAGGGACCGCAATAAATAAACTCATATCTAGCTTTTCTTTATGATTGTTTGAGAGCAGACTAGACTTCATATTAAGCCAAAAATAGTAATTCACACATTATGTGCTAGCTATTGTAGCAATAAACTACTTATACAAATAAGCAAAGGAATTTTGTTACAATAGAAAAATATAAATAAAAATATACTTGTACTTTGTGGTATCTTTGACAAACTTTATAATAAACTGCTAATACTCAGTTGAGATATTATATGTAAAGAGTATGAAAATATAAAAAAAAAAAATCAAATAGAAATAGAAGTAAGGAGGCCGCTGCACAGCTGGACGAACAGTTGAACAAACGCAAGAGAAGTGGGGGTTGAGCAAAGCTGGAGTGTGAGAAAAATGTTAAAGCAATTACTAGTTAGTCGCCACATAGCATAATTTGAACATGAGCCAGCCAAATCAGCGACAACCAACAACAACTACAGTGTGGAGTACTACTACACGTACTAAGAAAAAAGTAAGCACATTGAGACTAACTTTGAAGACGATGATGATGATGATGATGATGACGATGACGATGTTGATGTTGATGATGAGGACGACTATGAAGACGTTGAAGATGACTCCGACAAGTGTAATAATTTCTGTGATGTAGCACAGCCGAAGGCGAAAAATGTGCTCGGCTGACTGACTGTATGGTTGGATGGTCGGAAGGTCGGACGGTCGGACGGTTGGTTGAATGTTGCGCTCACTCTTAAGTGTAGCAAAACATTCGACGCCTTGGCTACATGACAACCACAACGACGATGACGCTAGCAGCGCTGTTGAGTATTTGAGCGCACAAATCTCAATAGCACAGTACAACATTTAAGCAAATGTTTTTCAAATGCTCAGAGCTTAAGCATAACAACAATGCTGCACGTTTTCACCACGATGTGCAGCAAACCACAGCAGCGACATGTATAACACATTTGTAGCACACACAAAATGAGAGCGAGTGAGAGAGAGAGAGAGAGAGTTTGAGAAGCTTGTGGCTGCCGTTATACGAGTATGTTGCACGATACATCGGCAATATCTGTGGCAACTTCATACAGCTTCACAGACAGTCTGTAGCTAGGCTACATTCAAGAAAGTACGCAAGGACCAAGCCGATGCAAGAATGACAGTCAAGTAGCCACGAAATGCTGCGCATATATTTATTAAAAAAGTTTAAAAAAACAAAAAAAAACAAAAAATATTTCACAAATTATTTGCATATACTCTCCTCGTATGTAATATTCATAGCCAGGACACATATAGTTTCAACTACTCAACTACAAATTGTTGTAAAATGTTGCATGCGTTTTACTATATACTATTAAGCTATTCACAGCTTAGGGCGCGCCTTTTTTCGCAGCCTGCTGCTAAAAGCTTTTAAATACTTCAACATTAAATGAAATAAGTTTGACGTAAAGTTTTTGCATAAAAATTTTTGTTTATGGTCAAGCAGCTAGTCAACTAGATTAACTTTAATTTAATTATTTAAACCATGCACACGACAATGTTTTACGCTACAGAATCCTCTCGACCAAAATTGGCTCTTGTTGTTATTTTATTTACGGCGCTCTTGGTTTTGGCTGTTTCATTTATGCCCTTTAGCTAAACTAAATTTGAAAAATGAATGCTATCAGTTTGTTGGACATACGCTGTGAATTAGCGTTAAGCATAGATTTAATGGATTTGTTTAAATAGAAGCTTCGATCAGCTTGATCTAGCCATAAGTTATTTGTCTTTTACTATAAGTTTAATTCGTTCCATCTTTCAGTTAGCAAACGGCAACTAGACATGAAAGTTTCTATTAGTGTTCGCAACTTATTGTTAATTTATTTGACACTTAAGCCCAATACTGAAATCGATGAAAATTTTTGATGATGAAATTTTTAATTATTTCTGCTATGTCAAACAAACGAAAAACAGTGTTCGCAAATCAACATGAAACACTAAAATCAGATATTTATTAGTTGAAAAGTCCACACATTTTGATTTTTCTTTGGGTTTTTCTGACGAAGATACGAAAGGTCATACTGTTCATTTCATTAATCGGCGCCCGAGCAGGGACCGTAGCAACTAAACTCGTGCATAGAATGACTTTTAGAGTGTAATTTTAACATTTCTGCCAACCAACCCACGTTTACGAACAAATAATTTGACCAATAAGAGCACAATATCTCCCTTTAATTTTTATATATCTCCTACATATCCAGTTTTCGAAGAACTTTAACACAAATAATTAGTATTTTTTGAGTCTTTTTTGTCCTTTTAGCTATATGCCTATCGGAAAGATATCTGCCTGAGTTTGGACCACACTCGCGTTAAAAAAAAGACACACACACACACAAAAAACATTTCTACGCTCCTTTTGTATCGTTTCTTTCGCCACAAGGCAAATAAACAAAAGTTAGGTTAGGATTTTGTGTGACGAAAAAATTTAATTTCTGAAGAAGTGTAAAAACGTGGACAGTGAAATTAACTGTCTCCAAATCGAATTTATTAACTCTACGAAGTGTAAATAGTTCAAACGCTAATAAAATTTGAAATGTTGAGTAGATTTTAACTTACTAAATTTTCAACAACACTTGTTCAATCTGTAAAACCTGTGCTTTTCGTGCGCAAGAACTGTGTTAACTGGAGTTTACTTGTGATCCATGCTCTGGCGCCGATCAATCAAATCAAAATTAAACGTTTAGTTACGTTTAACCGGTGCTTTTCACACCTTTAAAAATATATTTTAAATTCTACACTTCGTTAAATGTTGAAATACATTTTATACTTTTGTGAGAACAATAATACAAGTTCGACATTTTCAATTATTTTAAAAAATGACAAGCGGGAATGACACAGAAAACTTTTTCGTCTCAGTATCTTCTAATTTCATTCATAAAACTTACTTTTATAAATGAAACTTGGAGATTTTGAGGCGATGGAGATTTTCAGCAACGTACGCCATAAAAAGAATTCATAATTCTGCACAGTGCAGATAAGCCAACTGGTATATAGCCTTTTGTATGGCTTTGTTTTCCGTTATTTTCAATAGTTTTTTAGTTATTCGTGCTTAATGAAATCTTCGAATGGAGCAAAGGGAGCACAAATCTTTTTTTTCACTCATCTCAAATTATATGGAAAAAAACATAACTTTTTGATAAACCCATTTGCTTGATCTTAAGCTCGTTGAAGTTTTCTTGACGCCTCGAAGAAATAAGTTTTGTATCATAGATTCTTCAAGTCCCACAATACACACTGCCGGTAGTTTATTCAAACGCTTATATTTCGAACTGTGGTGGTTCGATATCGTAAATATATGTAAAAATTTTAAATACCATCTTAAAATATGTCTTAATCAGACTCATCAGTAAGAACTTCATATTTACGCTTATAATACGAGTATAATGCTCGTTTTTGTGATTGTCGATTTTGTGAATGGCGTAAACTGCCATTCACAGTGTTATGCATGACTGATCTCTAGATTGGCTCGAAATAATTTCTATTTAATTACCAAATTTCTGCAAAAACATAAGTTCCGCAAAAACTGCGGCTAAGCAGCGCATATGTAGCGTATAAAAAACATTAGTTATAAAGCATTTAATATTATTATTTGGTTTTTTTTTTTTTTGTTTTTCGAATTATTTTTATACCGAACACGCTCTGCTGCGTTGTTCAGCGCAGCTATTTGTGGCACAACGGCTGAGTTTGAGTGCTGCAACAAATTAAATTTGCCTTTGTAATTGGATTTCGCAAACCCTTTTGAACACTTGCGCCTCAGCTCCGGCATCCAAGCATGCTGCCGCCAAGTTGTGGCATGAGTGTAAACGAGTTTAATACTCCTGCAGGAGCTTTTCTCGGTTTTTTTTCTTTCATTTTTTAATTTTTTTTTTTTTTTTTCATTATGTTTTTCATTTCTCATTGCTCTTCATTCACTACACTGCTAAACTAAACCTCGTTCATTGTTGTTCTGTTGATTTCTACTACGTAGCATGGCCATGAGCCATGTTGAAGCTGCACAGCGCCCCGCTTGCCAATTAAATGCTCGCAGAGCTTTGGCCTAGAAAACTATATTATTCAGTTAAAAATTTCGGAAAAATAAATAAAAGGACGAAGCCTTCGAAAAACATTGTAAATAAATTTTTCAATTGAAAACGCTTTGGGACAGAAAACAGCGCAAGCAGTTACACAAAAAAAGAAAAAAAAAAAAAAAGAAAATGGAAAAAAAGGATGAAATTGGGAAAAATTATTTCAAATACTCATATTCATATGCGTATGTATTTATTATTATTATAAAAATTATCATCAACGAGATTTGCAGTACTGATTTATTTATTTATTTATTTATTTATTTTTTTCTTGTGATTTTTGTTAGTTTTTGAGCTCGTCGTAGAAGCTTTTTGAGCGTAAAATATAAACCGCAATTTCAGATTTTACAGAGTATCTTTCGGTGCTCCCTCTCTCTCTCTCTCTCTCTCTCTCTCTCTCTCTCTCTCTCTGTTTGTAAATTTAAGAGATACGTTTTTGTAGCTTGCATTCATGTTGTAATTGTAATTTACACAGACAACAAAAACAACAACAACAACAAGGATAACGACTAGTAGCACGACGAAGAAAAATGGCCTAAAACGTTTTACTGACGTCATGAAATGACTTTTTCCCAATGTTTTCTTATACACACACACACACACACACACATAGAGATACTCACACACATACACACACGCATAGAGATAGAGTGCGCGAATACATGCATATATGTATGTAGTATTTCATATATGTAATTTGTATGCAACCGAGCAAACCAACAACTGACAACTTTATGTGCGTTGCGCAGCTCTAAAGATATTTATTTAAAAATGTGTCTAAATTTAAATAAAGCTGCACAGCTACAGCGCTAAAGATATTGCATCTATTATAAATGTATCTACTACAATGCTATATAATATATATATATATATATATATATATATATATATAAATATATATATATATATATATATATATATATATATATATATATATATATATATATATATATATATATATATATATATATATATATATATATATATATATATATATATATATATATATATATATATATATATATATATATATATAATGTTGCTGAAATTAAACAGCATCAACAGCAACATGGGGCTTTAGCAGTGCAACAATAATAGATACATATGTATATGCAAAGCATTATAATTATATTTAAAGGCAATTCTTTTTTGTATGACAGCCGCAGTGTCCTTGACCGAGTTGGGTTTGCATTTGAGTTACAACAGCTGCGGGAATGTTGTCGGAATGGGCAGCTTTACAAACTTGTATGCAAATTCAATGTGCGTTTGCAGACTTCATATTTTAATTTTTTAGGATCTTGCAACTACTTTTAGGCATTTTTATGTTTTCTTAAAAAAAAAAAAAAGGCGTAAGCATTTGGAAATGTGTAAATGTATCTGAATATAAGCTTAATATAAGCTTCAAACGCATTTTTAATATACGTAGCCATAACTGCCAAAATGGTATAAGCGACAAATTTTTGAGATTTTAGTATTTTTTTTTTATAGTGTTTTCTCTGCGAAATTATTAATACAAAATTATTTGTGCGTAATAAAACCGTTTAGACGCCAAGTGCACTATGGTACACTATGATCTCCAACACTCCAAGTAAATCTATATTCAAAAATTTCTAAAAAGCACCTTATTAAGAAGATTCAGCAAAATGCTTTTTGTATTAGACGAAGAAACAAATGTTCGAATTTGTGGCTGCTCAGCTTTGCAAGGAGAAGGGTCACGTAGCTTTGGCACACTGTTTTAATTAGAACTCTGTTATTGCTAACTCAACGCATCGTTTTCAATTTTGCACACTGCAAATCATACAGATACATTAACAGTTTTGTTTGCTCTCTTTTCCGATGTCTTTGTTGTAAGAGAGAGATACGCTTTAATTGCTTTGCTTTACTTGAAATTCGAAAAAATTTAAAATAAGTTTGTGCGAATGTATGTAACAAGAAGAAAACTGTGGAGTATATGTATTGTTCATCTGCATCGGAAGCTGAATTGATTTAGTAATATATCCGTGTGTCCGTCTAGCAGTCTCTAGTATGAAAAAACAGCGGTTATAGACCATTTATTTCGGTACTATTTATCCATGTGCGTTCCACGATCACAAGCAAGGGTGCAGACTATTTCGTAGTCGTAAATATAACATTGTTCCACTCTTACTTCATTTAAACTATTTGGTTCCACTGTCCATTACGTTTGCTAGAACTAAAATTATTTCAAAGATGCGTTTTATGTGAAACAGCCTAACCTAACCAAACCTAACCTAACCATGGTTAAAGATATACTGTCAAAGTTTCAAAAGAATCGATTAACTTGTTTAACTGGTTGGTGAATTCGTATAAAATAGTTTGAACATTTGAACTTCGATAGAACCGAAGCTTCAATACTATTCACACGCCTTCATGATTACAGAACACATCATTCAGTATCAAGTTAATATTGACTATAATGAAAATGTTTTGCATTAAAAATACGAAAATTGGGAGATGGTGTGCTTGTAAAAGTAGGCGTGGTATGTTAGTTGTCATATATGATCAGTCTAGGAACATAGAAAGTCTCAACACTCGATTTCAAACCGATATACTAAAAATTTGTGCGATTAATTTCGATTTATACAGACAGACGGGCAGACAAACAAACATACAGCCAGACAGACAGACGGACATGGCTAGTTAGAATCGTCTCGTAGAGCTGATCAAGTATATCCGATGGGTTGTCCCATGCTAAATCAGGCTCGATCAGCCTGTAACGCTAACTAAGATTCAGTATCAGAGCTAGAATGTCTGAGGGTCATCCTTGAAGGTGACGGGCACTGCAACAGAAAATTATGTCTTTTGTAACCTATACCGGATATGGTTAAGTTAATTAATCTAGGATCTTCTCCGTCTCTTTAATGAAACGGAGAATATCCTTAGACGAGATCTCATCAGATGTAATAGAGTCTATTCATCTGCTCAATTCTGAGCCTGGCCAAGGCCGGGTAATCACAAAGCAGATGTAAACTAGTTTTAGCATCCTCTAAACAGAGTCTGCACTCTGTGTCTGAGCAGAGACAGAGTTTATTGAAGCGATATCTCAGCGGATGATGGCCGGTGAGGTGGCCCAAAAGCAAGCTCAGGTCAGTTCTATTGAGATGTCAGTTTGTTGTTGGGTATATAGAGGACGGCTTAGTAGCTTGGCCTGGAGTATACCCAGATATTGTATACCAGGATATTGCTCTTAAACCGATCTGCTTTGAAAGATTTTGACTTCCAACCTATAAAGGAAGATGCCGAACCAGTCCTGGCTAGTTCATTAGCACTTTCCTTGCCCGCGATGCCCTTATGGTCAGGTACACAAAAAAATTGTGACTTTACTGCCGACTGAGAAGAAATTCCAAGCGTATAAGATATATTAAGAATCTCAGCTTTGAAGACGCTTGCTTTATTAGGGGAAAGAGTTAAGTTTGTGGCACATAATGCTCTGTTATAGTGTAAAAAAAGATTGGGATTTTAAGCCTCATTTTGCTTAAACAATAAGTAGCTGGTTATTTTGTATTACATACTTTTTTCTTTTATAGGCATTCAAATCAATGTATTTTTGATACATTGGCATGCTCAAATTTAGTGTCTATAAAAGATTTAAAGTGTCTTATTTCGAAAGCGTCTAATTTCACCTACTAATTTCTAATTTCTTACCTACTATAGTAAGTATGTAAGTGTAATATTGAAATGACAGAAGGTATAAAGCACTTGTGGAACAATTCAACTTAAGTGATAATGAAATATTCTGACAGCATTAATGGTGTTACAAATGGTAATATTAACTATGTACAAAATAATTATTAAACTTAAATTTTACAAGAATTGGTAAGTAATTAACTAATAGAAAGTTGAAAATTCTGTCCGCTTAATACATACAGCCATATTTCCAATTAAAATAAGTGTAATTCAACATTTAGCAAAGATTAATGCAGCCAGTTTTGAATAGTAAAGTAGCAATTATAAGTGCTAAATATAGCTAAATACTATTAATAATGTAAATTCAGCGAAAACTAAAAAAGATTCAGAGCTTCCCGTAGCATACCACAATGTGCTATAAATTTATATTTAACTAAATTATGTATCTAAAAGCTACTTCGAGGCAACAATGAGCGCTGAGATGATAAAGTTTACAAAATTTGCATGCAGTAAAAAAACCTTTATGTTCTTAAACAATTAACGCATTAAAATAATGAAAATTGTTTGAACTAGCAAAACTTGTTGAAATTACTTTCGAAACTACAATTTTATAAAGTAGCTTAACAAGCTGTTGTGCTGCATTTTCATCTGTTTTAAAGCTTGTAGAACGCTGCGTGTGAATAATGTTTAAATTGAATTTACTTTTACCAAAAAAATAACTCATACGCCCAGTAAAACAGGACAGAGCACGTGCGGAACTACCACAAAAACTTTTTACACAAAATGCCGTTAAAAAGAAATATAACAACAAAATATACATGATATACATGATATATATATATATATATATATATATATATATATATATATATATATATATATATATATATATATATATATATATATATATATATATATATATATATATATATATATATATATATATATATGTGTACTTACTTAGGTGTATGCGGGCTAAAATTAACATGGTAAATTTCCATGCAAATATTTTAACAAAAATATTTGAACACAGTGCGTATGATTTATATACTGAAAAAATATACATAGCTACAATACATCAGCAGAGAAATTTGATATAAATTTCGCCATAAAACAACATAAATTTCAATTTAAATTTGTGTATTTAAAAAAGGGAAATACGAACTACGCCAGCAACGAAACTTTAATACGCTCCATTTCAAATTGTGAATCGTATAGCAACTGCAAAGCGCCAGTGGATAAAATTATAGAAACATTTATAAATGATAATGAGATATTCTAGTAAATTGAGAACAGAACCATATAGATGCCGAAATATAGACCATGTAATTAAATTATAAACGGTGTAGGGTCTTTATACTATGCTGATCTTATCTGAAGTAACTTGTAATATAAAACTTGTACAATAATAAATTTTGATAAACTGGGACCCATTTTATGACCATAGCTTATGTAAGAGGCTACTTCTTTATCCAAGTGATAACCTTGCCATGAAGCATAACTTCTTCAGATAGTTGAAAGTAGAATTCAGTGAGAAAGAGTAATGGAAACATACCAGGTGGTGTGTCGGAAAAGAAACAGGACTGTTCGAAAAAAAACAACAAAAATTTAATATTTTGTAAAAGTGATTTTTTTTTTTATTCAAAATAGTTTCCTTGTGCTTCGATACCGCATTTTGCACGGTCAATAAGCATTTCGAATGAGTGTTTTAGGTCATGTTTCGGAATGTTCTTGAGCAAGCCGGTCGACGCCTTTTGAATGGCTTCAATGTCCTCATAGCGGTGTCCTTTCATTGGCAAGTGAAGTACCAATAGACACAGCTGTTTTTAAGAAGTCCTGTTTGTTTTGCAACAGACCTTGTAGACCCAATTTCTCTTCTTCTCAACGAAGATTTCGGCTCATTTTGAATATGAATTCACGCACTTTTCCAAAATAATGTTCTTTTCGATCACCACTGATTTCGGCCGACCTGATTTTTCATCGTCGCAGAGGTCTTCACGATCTACTTGAAAACGTTTAAACCACTTGTGAACATTGCTACGTGATAGACAATTGTCATCATAAACTTGTTTCATCATTTGGAACGTTTCTGTGCATGTTTTACCAAGTTTAAAACAGAACCTAATATTTGCTCTTTGTTCGAGATTCATTTTTCGACCGAAGCCTAAAAGATACTGTCGATAACTTTGCTTGTAGCGGTCCGATTGTCATAAAAGATGTCAGTGAAGGATGTACCTTTCCAACGCATGTACCTACCAATAGGTGGCGCCACCAGAAACAGCTATTTTTAAAAAGTTAAGTTTCTTTTGCAACACACCTGGTATATATGCTTATGCCGATCTTAGCATTAAACGAAATCAGGAACAATAAGCAGTTTTTCTTTACATGAGATACTTTGCATTAAATACTTTGAATTTCTAGGGAAATTTACTAGTTTATTTCGAGCAGAAATCTATGTAAGGGATATGTAAGAGGCTATATTCTTTGACGCCCATCTATATTCTTTGACGCTATCTAAGTTTTTCGAAATTAGTTACTCTAGGACTACCTAAACATTCTAGGTAGATACTATAATAATAAATTAATTCATCATCATACAAACTTGGATCTTGATATATTGACTACTTTACTACCCAACATAACATGCAAAATTATTCATCATTAGTCCATTGTATTACCATGTGATTCCATAATTTACCTAGTCATCTCGTTGAGTGAACCTTTTGTAGAATTTGACAAAATTCAGCATGGAGCTCAGGTTAAAGCTGGAGTAGTAGCTTTATCAGTATATTCGCATGACCTAAGTTGGCATAAAGCCACGCCAAGGTCTCTCAAAGTCTGAAGGCGGATGTTAGGACGCATTGTTTAGTCTTGCAAGTCGATGGGAAGTAGATGCAGAATTGTATTTAGTGCATCAGTAAAAGTGGTACGCAAAGCACCGCTAACACATAATTCTGCGCTTCTTTAGACTCACTCTAAACTAGTTCTGATGTCTCTTTTCTTCAATGCTGGCCACCAGCCTAACATTGTACAGATTTATAAAGCACTATAATAGCTCTTTTGCACGCATATACTTGTAAAGTCACGCTTACGTTTTTATGCTTTTTGCTACGTTTTTATTCCACAGTAACTTTTTGCCTAGTTCCTAATTACCATGACTTTGACGTTTAGATGAATGCTGTTCAGGCTGAGTATTGAAATCATGTACTTCCTTGCGAATAGTACGAGTTCCGTTTGGGTTAGCATCTAAACCACAGTATGTTGCCCATGGTGATAGTTGTACTAGAGCCGTTTGTATTAGAACGCAAAAGGATTGAAGAAACTTTCTATTTATAATGCCAACGTCTGCATAGGCGATCGCCTTAAAGACTGCCTCTTTCATGCCTGTTAACAGTTTGTTCATCACCAAGATTCATAGAAATGGTGAGCGGGCAGCACCTTTTGACAAATCTCCTAGTAGAAAGTCATCCTAAGTCAGAGCTTACTACCCTTCGTCTAAGCATCTGGCTAGTAACTTCTACAAGGGATTCATTCACTCCCAGATCTGTCAGAACAACGGTGCCAGTGCTCCTCAGGGAGCATTTTATTAAATGCACCTGCTTATGCAAAATTTTGTTAGCCTTGATGAAGGATCTACAATTTATGCGAAGATCTTCTATTTTCTTTGACCATCAAAACCCATTAATTTACTTTTTTGCTTTGCTAAAGAAAAAAAAGAAATACTTGCTGAGAGATCAAGTTGTAATGAGAACAAATAAGAGTAAACGAGCGATATGCTTGAGTATATTGAGACTATTTTTTTTTTCTCACTATTCTGCCAATTGAAAAAAAATTAGCCTAAAGGAACAAAAAAAAGAGAGCAGCTAGGCTTAATACGCCATGGAACCTGAACTAAAGTGAGAGAGATATAAACGAGACATGCAATGTTAATGAATAGTAAGTCAAACGAAAGACTGTTGCGTATGTTTTGCTCATTTGCTTTGTGCTTTTGTTCGGTTTGGTCGTTTCTTGTATCAAATCAAGTTCAATATAATTTACTACTTGTTGAAACTTGTTTGGTGCGTTTGCAATATTTGTAAAAAAATTCAAGCAAAACGAAGATTGGAAATTATTTGAGGCATTTGTCGTGTCACAAATGAAATCAAGAAGTTAGTTGGAGTACATGTCCAAACAGCATGGCATTAATTTGAGAGGTGAAGTAGCGATATCAAGTAGGTGTTGATTGACGCTTAAAACGAAGACACGGTTGTTGAATTATTACTTGCATAGAGTACATCTATCTAGTTTGAAGACGATCGTATGAACAAAAATGTTGACCATAAAACCTATTTTGACTAAATATGTAAAAACAAAAATAAAATGTTTGAATGTATAAAGTACAGCGTAATGGCCAATCACAGACAGACGAACAGACTTGGTCTGATCATTTTATCTTATAGAAATATGCATTGCATTACAAAGTTTCTGAAATATTGTTAACAACGCTTTCACACACTGTGTGTAGGATATAAAAACAAGTTTTATTTTACGTATGCTTAATATTATTTTAGCAAAACAACCAAATACTCGTACAAAACATACAAGTTGCATAGGCAACAAATTTACAAATAATTGGCTTAAAGTGTAAAAGAGAGAAAACTATAGACTGCCTGTATATATGTGTGCGTGTGCAAGAAAGAGCTGGCAACATGTACATATATATATATATATATATATATATGTATATATGAAAAGCAAATATAATTCATAATTTATGTGCGGCTGACGCTGTTGGCGTGAAAGTACAAAAACAAATCACAAAATACATAACATGCACTTACAACTGCGAGACACAAAACAAATTATAAATATTTTACAGCATTATGGCGAAATATGATTTATGTGCATTGCTCGCTCTCTCTCAGTCTCTCTGTCTCACTGTCTCTGTCTTACACCACTGCTGATGATGACGATGATGATGACCTACAGCTGCTGGGCTTATTTATATGCCACAGCGTTTGAGCAAGTGTTAGATTTATATCTACGCAAATACCTTCGAGTGCAATAAAACTGCATTTTGTGTGTTGCACTCTGCATTTTGCTACAATATCAAACAAACAAAAAAAAAAAACAAAAAAAACAAACAGAAAGAAGTATATTTATATAGCTACTCGAGTCGCTCTGTCGTCATTGTTGCTGCTGCGCTGCTGCTGTTGCTGTTGCTGCTGCTGCTACTGTTGGCATTGGGCGCGGAATTAAGAAAAGTAGAAGAGCGCAAGCGACATTGCAAGAGCGTGGCATGCCAATAAATTGCGCCTGTTTATTTTGATATTTATGCAATATATTTCTTTGCTTTCTTTTTTCTATTATAAGCTGCTGCTCGGCAGCATTACTGCTTGATAAGCGGCACACGAGCATTGCTCTCTTTTGTTCTTTTTTTTGTTTTTTTTTTTGCTTTTTTTTTTTTTGTTAGCTTCGTGTTGCATGCAAATAATGAGCTTTGACTCACTTTCACTTGATAGCAGCTTCGGCAAAAGCTTTTGCATATTAAACAGTCACATGTCTTGAAAAGCTGCAAAAGAGAGCGCAAAGATTTTGCGCACGAAAGTATGCTGCGAAAGTTGCGAGCTGCCGAACTGATTACGTAAATAAAGGCGAAACTGTTATAAACAATTACACTGGAATTCGGCAAAATGTTACGAAGCAGCTTCGTTAAATATCATGCACTCTCTCTTTCGCACGCACTTGCCGCTATGCAGCATCTACACTAGGATGCTGTCAGCTGAAAAGTATTAAAAAAAAAAAAACCAAACGAAACGAAACGAAACGAAAGAAAAAAACCATAGCATAATAAAAGGCGCACAACTTACGAAACCACACGACAACAAACGAATGCTGCTTGGAAAATGCTCTCTCGCTCACTCACTCTAACTCTCTCTCACTTGCATGCATGCTCCCAAAGGACATTCTCTCCGGCATTTTGTGCGTTCTCGTGTAACAGTGATTTTTTGGGCGCTACACGCGTTCGCAGCTCTTGGCCATTATGTGGTGAAAGTCAGTCACAACGGGAACGTCGTCGGGTGCTGTGTGCGTTTTAGGTAAAAACGGAATAAAAAAATAATATGTTGAAAATTGAAAAAATCTAAAAGCAGAAAAATATTCATTTGAAAGCTGCTGCTACTATATAAAAAAAAAAAAGATTGCTTTGCTGTATGTGCGCCGCGCTCTAACTGTGTTTCTCTGCGTGTGAGTGTGTGTGTGTCTGCCTGTGTGTAGTGTATTATAAGTGTTGTATAAACAGCACACACAAAAATATTTTAAGCAAAGCAACTAAATTTTAAATAATAATAAAACGAAACATAATGTAGCATAACTGCTAGGCGCTGTTTGAAAAAAAGTCAGTTACCAAAACACATACACACACACACAGAGACACACACAGAGACACACACATACTACTACGACAACTAGAACGACTACTATTAAGCCAAAGGACACGCGCGCGCAACGCGTATTATAATCATAGACATAGTCGTCATATTGAAAAAGCGTGAAAAATCGCAGCCGCCCAAAAAATCGCAGCAACAGCAACGTGCAAAAAATGAGAAATAATGATTTGTTTTTGTTGTTTAGGCTGCGTCTGTGTGTGTGTCTCTGTCTGTATGTTCATGTGTGTGTGTGTGTCCTGCAAGTGTATATAAATTAAATTGATATGCAAAATATATTATTAAAACCTTTAAAAATAATAATAATAATACAAAACGTATAAATTAAAAGCCAGCTGAGTGTTTGATAAAGCAAAAACCGAAAAGCTTGGAAAAACAGGCAGCAGCGCAAAAAACTAGAAAACTCTAACTAAGTGGAAAAAAAAACATTGAAATTGAACGCAAAACAAATACCAACGTACTTAACATATATTTACAATAACACACAGCCTTATAAACACATAGTAAAATAGGCATATATAATATACAAGCGAATATATATATATATATATAATATTTAATATATAAGTTAAGGCAGGCAGGCAGGCAGCATAGTAGCTCAAGCTGAAACGTACACTTGAAAAACAACATGGCATAGAAATATCTACGCTTTATGTAGATCAAAATATATATATATATATATATATATATATATATATATATATATAAACGATATATATGTATATGTATATATTTTATAGAATAAAAACAAATAGAAAAACAACATTTACTTCGGTAAAACCGAAAGTTGCATACATTTTACACCATCTAATAACAAACTGTATAAAGCAAAAAATGTGATTTTTTTTAGTTAAAAATAAGTTGCAAACACTCAAGTTTAGTAGCGCTCAACTCAGTAGAGTTTACTTTATAAAAGAGCTAAAATTTATACACATATGAATTCAAAGGTGGTAAAAAATTATTTATTAATTCAAAATAATTGGCTCTATGTGAGGAGTCTCTGATAGAAATTATGCAAAATATATCATCAGTTTAACTTAATTTTCGATAAAACTATTGCACACAGGAAGTTTGTTATAGTTCAGCACTTATAATACACAACTAGTTTAAACATAATTTGTGGTATAAAATAATGTTCAAGTTTTCAAATTACCACAATCGACTAAAAAATGTTCATCGTATCAAAAAAAATTGACTAAAAAATGCTCATCGTATATATATATATATATATATATATATATATATATATATATATATATATATATATATATATATATATATATATATATATATATATATATATATATAATATAAAATATATATATATAAAATAAACTAAATGAAAGAAATTTTTGGCTAAAAATAAACAATAAGAAAATAAATGAACAAAATACTACAGAATTCCGTTTTGCTTAATATTTGGGAAAAACATCTTCTCTCCAAATGTTTCACATAATTTTGTTTCGGTTCTATTCAACACATACGACCAACTTAAGGACAATTTTATAAGCAAAATAAAAAATAATACAAGTTGTTAATATCGAATGGCGTGCTAATATGTAATAATTCTTTGAGATTATTGCAGTATTTAGGCACGTTCAGAGCTTTAAATAATTTCCGAACATAAATTTTAATTCTCTGTCTACGTTAATTAACGCTCGATGGAATGGAAGAGCCAAATTTGCCATTTTGTTCTTTATACTTATGACAAAGTAATGCGAAGAATTAATAACAATCTGCGTATGGTATGATATTTGATTCAGCAATTACTGCTTTCATGCAGATGATTATCAACTTTGGAGATAAATCTTATCTAATTTAAGAAAGCATATGCCTGCATTTTAATACACTGAATAAAGAAGTTTCCGGTGTTGTAATATATGCATAGAACCGTAATAAAAATAATTCTGAACAAATATCCTTTGTATGAAACACTTCACCAACTTTGAATTTGTTAAATATATAAAACTTAATAAGTAAATATAATTATACTCTTCATACAGAGTGTGTATAGTATTATAATTTAGTTACAAAGTTTGCAACGTCTTTAAAGAAGCATCGGATAGTATATATATTTGAGAACAATACAACAAGACTACTCAATCTAGCCTTGTCCGTCTGTCTCGATGTGAGTGTGACAGCGCCTTTTTTAATTAATATTTATAGTATTGCTTGGGAATTTGGTATGGCGAACCAGGGCCAACACAAATAGCAAAATGACTGCAATTTAACAAATAGAAGGTAGCTACCATACACTTAAAACTTAATAGCACTTATAATTTATCAATAGTTTATACATACTATCGTATTCTTTGTTTTTTTTCCTTCTAACTCGTTTCGTGGCCTTAAATCGCAGCGCCGATAACTCAACTGTCTAGCGTGCTAAATCATTCTAACAATTTCCAAACATTTCATGCGCAACAAAATTATGCACAAATGTCAAAAAGGCGTAACACATGCTAAATATTGTATGTGTATAAATGAAATATACACCAAATTTTTAATCCCTTCAAAAATGTAAAAGTTGATGTAAAACACCAGCATTGCAGAGTTAAAAGGGAAAGTGTGTTTAGCTGGCCAGCCACACCTTGAGTATAGCTAGATGGTCAGCTAGTCGACTGCTTATTTGTACTGTGCATAGTGATCTGCTTAGAAATGCAGTGTATGAGATTGGTTAGTATATCTGATGTATACACAACATATAGCATAGGACCGTGCACGTTACCTTGGTTATAACAGCCTTGATTTTCGATGCTTTCGTTAAAAAGTCATAATATCGTACTGTGAATACTCTTTTGCTGAGTTAGAACTCAAGCAGCTTGTGTATATGTTGTATAAGCATCAATTATGTACTTGGGAACTACGATCCATACATGATCAAATCAAGGAAGATTGCGTAACAGTATTCTCGTTGCTCAAACGCAGTCTGCATCTCAGAGGTATTACGATTGACTTGCTCAATAGTGCCGTTCTATGCTTGATAATAAGCATATTTTAAAAGAGATTGGATAAGCAATCTAGTTGTATTGCCTGCGTTTTATACTTTGCTTCCAATGAATTCATAAAGAAGTTGTCGGCAATTGAACTGGAAACTGTTCCGTGAGACGCATTCAGCAAGGAGACTGATTAGTGATTTACGCTGACTATTTGCAATGTCTGCTATACTTTTGTTTGTTTTTGTTGCTCTAAAAATCCACTTGGTTCGAATAGTTTTACTAAAATTAGTAATCAGTAATCATAAATCAGCTAGCGATTAGTACTGCTGAATGCGCTCCATTAAGCATATGAATTACACAAACAATTTCAATGTGCTTCGTTATATCTCTTCCCATAGCAAAGCGCCTATATCAAAATGCACACACACGCAGTTCTTTGCATCAACCAGCAAAATGTACACAAACTATTTGATTGTTGCTTGTTATTTTTCTGCACACAACGCATAGGAAAGCACTAAAAATTGCATTGGTGAAATTTTTGAGTAACGCTGTTATAGATAAACCATATGGGCACTCCGAGGTCTACTTATTTGCACTACAAACTATCCGACAAACTAATAATAAGCTTTCAATATTTTATGTGAAGTGTATAAAAAGAGAAATAAAAAAACTTAAATCAGAACAAGTTAAATCAGAGGCAGGCAGCTAAATAAAAATAAAGAGAAAAAAAATACATAAATAAATAAATAAAATGAAACACTTCATATTATTTTTTTTTTTTAAACGAAACCAATCAGCAGCAGCAATTTCTAGCAGAAATATGAAACTCATTTCAATGCTGTTGCTAATAAAATATTATAGCAACAAAATGAGGCAATAACAAGGATAACAACAACAACAGAAACAACAACAAAAACAACAATAACAACAACAGTAACAATGTTGAACGACAATGTTGAATGAAACGTAAATGAAAACGAAAATGACAGCATAGTTTGCAGCGTAGCTTTAGCTTTGCAAGGATAACTGACAAACAGACAGACAGGCGGACGGACGGAAGGGCGGAAGGACGGAAGGACGGTTGGACGGGTGGTCGGACGAACAAATTTGTGCGGTAGGTGTGTCGGCATAGCAAACTCTGCTGCTGCAGCTAACGTCATACCGCAGCAAGGATATTAACAACGTCATGACTGTCGCTGACTGCCTAGCTAGCTGCTATGTATTTTTTGGCTAAAAACTGCTCCTGCTGCTGCTGCTGCTGCTGCTGTTGTCAATGTTGAATTAAATTTCAAGCAAAAAAAATTTAATGAAAATAATAATTTTTTTATTTATAGTAAGATGCATTTATAAGATACATTTATAAGATACATTTTCTAAGTATACTTTCTATGCTGCTCCATGCAAATAAACAAATATTAGTGCAACAGAGAATACTATGGAAAAGTTTTTAAAGTTTAGTTTTTACTAACGTCAGCAGCAACAGCAGCTGCAGCCGCACAAGGAGCATATAATCCTTTCACTTAACAAGCAGCAATATAGCCAGGAACTGTGTAGAGTGCAGAGTGTGTATGTTCTAACTTCTATCAAGAAACTTTAAGGTTGCAGTGCAAAAATAATACAAAAAGAAAAACAATAACAAAAAAAAAAGTAAATACCAACAAAAAAAAATATGGAAAAACAAGTTGCTTGTTGTCGTAGCTTCTTGCATAAACATGACTTATAAACATGTCTATGGCTGTGTATGTGTGTGTGTGTTCATATATGTGTAGTATGTATATATGAATATGTAAACAGTGACGCACAAAAATATCTTTCAACTGTAAAAATTTTTGCAAAAACAATTTATTTTGCTTCTTTTCTTCTTTTAATCGTTTTCAACAGAAGTTTGTTGCGAGTACGCATTTAAGTATAGTTCTGATAAGCTTAGTGAGTTTCTTCAGTTTGGTTCTCAAACAAAAGAGTAACTAATCATTGGCATAGATATTTTTAGCTACGCGTGCATAGATTTATGAATTACTGAAAGGCTTGTTTCTATAAAATGCTGCGAGTTTTTCTTAGTGAAAGTGTTTTTCTTAGTTTCTGTTAACAAAAGTTAGCTACAGCGAAATAATTAATTCATCAGTTACAATTCGTGTTAGTTTTCTATTTATTACACTAGTTTAAAGTAAAAAAGTAGTGAAATGTGCATTCTTATAAATTTTTGGTACTCTACTGATCTCGAGAAAACTTTATAATGAATATGTTTTCGCAGCATAAATATTGCATGTTGTTTTTGTTAGATACGTCCACTATTTTAGCTATATTATGCGTTAGAAACGAACCAATCTGACTGCAATTTATGTCAAATTAAAGACATACAAGGTGTGTTCAAAAAAAAGGACATGCCTAGGCATGTTTACGGTGTTGTTTTTGGTAAAATTGATGATTGGGCAATGGTTTCGACGTCATAACCATATACTTCTGTTTCGTCAAATAGTTTTGAAAAAATCTGAATCGTTGTTGATATCATTCATGTGATTCTGAGCGATGCTTATGCGACGATTCTTTTGTTCAAAACTCAGCCATTTTGAAACAAACTTGGCAGTCACACGTTTCATGCCCAAAACTTCCGAAAATATTGCATGGCATGAGCCTGCCGATATTCTCAGCCAACGATTCTCCATAACAATTTTCTTCGCTGTTTCAATGCTTTCATCGCTTGTTCGGCCGTCCAATGTATGCATCGTCATTAACATATTCTCGGCCTTCTGCGAAGCGCTTGTACCACTAATAACTATTTTATTTTGCACAAATTAGACTCGCAAAATGCCACAGTCAACATTTTAAGTGTGTTGTAGCACATAAGTTTATTTATTACACAATATTTAATACAGTTTCTTTGATCCATTTTTTTCGATAGCAAAGAAGAGTTGCCAAGCGCACCAAGACATGTCTAAACTTTATATCTGTCAAATAACAAATGCAAAATGGCTGATCATGTCAACATATATTGGGTGAATGTTTACCAGCATAAGAAATAAAATATCAATAATCGAATGTACATAGCCCGCCACAATGTTTTTAACAAACCCCGTACAGAGACACAGTATATGTTTCTATGCTTAGAAACCAAACGTAGCTTACCATTATTCTTGCAATTCAAGATCAATGATAGCGCCGCTATATGTACTTAATTTACTGCTGCAACCTTTCATCATGCTTATCCACTCATACCCCTGAGATTCTCAAATATTTGAAAGATAATTGAATTGCCACCATTTGGTTTTTCTTTTTTTTTTTTAATAATAACAAAATTAGCTAAATAAGCATATCACAACACTACAATTAAATTCTAGGAAACCTATTGAATGTGCACATTCTCTCCTTATTCCCCATAATCCCACTTTATGTAATGTAATATTTATAAACATCAAATAGTCGAATTTTATTACTATTTTTTTACCAATTTATGGTTTACGCAAGATATTTTAAAACCTGGGTAGAATACAACGAACTCTAATTTTCCTCATTTATAAAGTAATTTTCGTTTCTCTCATTTTTGTTAAAATAAAACCATGCAGCATTATTTCCTGTTTTAATTTGCTTACTTAATTTTTATTTACTACATAAAACACTTATGGCCATTTTCACGAATAGCTTATAGCTTATAGCTCGTACATTTCATTTCTTCCATCCAATATTATAGTTTTCAATTTCACTATTCAATAAATATTTAGGATATTTACGCCAATTTAGAGTATCAGCGTAACTACGATTGTTTATAAAACAATAGCAAAGTGTGCTGTCCATTAAACTTCTAGTTTATTTACGAGCTCTTATGAAATTATAAACGTATCGTTTAGTGTGCTGGAAAACGTAATAAAATAGTTCATAGCTCTGCTAGTAGTGCTGTAAAATAAATATTTTGTATGAAGGAATTACAAAAGTTGAGTATAACTTTTAGATACTCACGCTACAACGTTTGGAACACTCAACCAATTTATGCATAGACTTTTTAGACTTTATTTTTGGGATCTTCGTTAGCACCTGTGTCACGGCTGCTTGTGTGACTGGAATGTCATCGTAAAAAGCTCATTTCCTTGCAGTTTTCAATTTTCGGAAGAGAAAATAGTCGCACGGTGATGGATCAGGCAAATGCGGAGGGTGGTCGTTTTTTCATCAAAAATTCACTGTTGTAATGCGACTTATTTGGTCTTCCTTTGGAATATTCGGTCCTTACACGTAGAACTCTCAACTACAAACGATGTAAAATTTGTAAGTAATATTCTCCATTGACAGTTTGATATTTTGGAATAAATTCCTTGTGAATACTACACTTGCAATCATAGAAAGTTATCAACAATATCTTGATTCTTGATTTCTGAAAAACCAATTTTTAGGTTTTGGTTCGTCTTTTAACTTCCATTCTGCAGATAGTCTCTTAGTTTCAGGATCACATTTAAGAGTCCATGTTTCATCACCAGATTTGATCGATTTGCGAAAATCTTTATCGTTTTCAGCTGTTCAAATGAGATCTTTGCAATGCTCTACTCGAGCAATTTTCATTTAACTGATGTAGAACAAAACGTGCACACACCTTACTTTTACTCAAATCTTCAGTTAATATTTTGTAGATTGTACGGTAAGATGAATTTAATCCTTCTGCCAGCATTCTCACAGTGAAATTTACATCGATAGCGATTATTTCACCTACTTTTTCCACTAACTCAGCACGAACAGTCGTCCAGGTCTTGGAATATCAATTAAATTATCACGATCGTACGAATAGTGTAGACCACGTGTAAACTTGAATACGACTCCCACAATCATCAACATAAAAATTTATTTACAATTCGTAAGTCTGTAAGTTAAATTAAAATAAAATGTAATATTTGCGCTTTGCTACATTATGTTTTCACGACATAACTACAAAAACTTCTGTTATTAAAACGTGTGTCATTTTTATTAATATTGTACTTACCAATATACACAGTGTCGTGAATATCCTGTTTATTGTACATATGTTTTTGAACAACTGATTAAACCATTTCTCTTTCTGATGCTTTTTTACACCGATGCAAAGAAATTATTGGTCAATGGGGGTCTGGGTCGAACAAAGTGGTACCAGACTTTTTTATTGAAATTTTTGTTTATAGCAAAACTTTTTCCTGCATTTTCGCACTGTTGTAATGCGGCAATACCTTGTAAATACCCTAAATATTAAGTTTTGTTTTAAACTTAGCAAATTTTTTAACCAAACATTAATGAAACAAGCTAATTGTGAGTAATAATAAGTTGAGTAATAATAACCAGTTACATCTTCAAAACCGTTTACGAATTCGTTAATGATCGTTCGAAATCGTGAATGAAATTGGAATTTTATATTTCGTAACAACAATTTATTTGCAACTTTAGGTCCTAAGACATGTCTGTGCAAAGTTTGTTCTGCACAAAATGATTGATGCTCAAAAATTTAATCCATCGTTATTTCTGACTGATATTTTAAACAAAATTTTGCATTTTAACCGTAAAACGCGCGATGTATTTGCTTGATTTTGCATCAAATGACTGCTATCTGTTTCGAAAAAATCGTCTCTTGTTGAAAGAACAACGATGTAGAATCAAACTAAGACGCTAACTTTTACCGACATTTTCAGCTTAGTGAGACTATTTAAACCATATAATTAAAAAGTTTTTTGTTCACTTCAATGTAAATTCTCTTATAGAAAACTCAAATATTAAAACAAATTTTTAATTCTTACATAAATTCTATCATTTGCAAACCAATACACACAATTATAAAAGGAATCTACGAGAATTCAAATCAAATTCGTAAAACTAATTAAATATTGAAAATACTCCATGGAATATACTTGTGTATCACTGTAAATGTAAACATCTACATATATATTTTGCATAGAGCTGTTGTTGCGCGAAAATAAACTAATACACACACACACACACACATACAAAACACAATTTAAGTTTGCCAAAAAGAGCGAAGCTGCAAAAATACTGCAACTCTTGCAAAAAAAAATACTCGACATGAACGTGAACGACATCAACAAAAGAAGCAGCATGCAAGGGAAAGAAAAAAAAAAGAAAGGAGCAAAATATAGTTGCAAAGTATTTTCTGTGTCAGTTTACTTGTTTTCTTGCAAAGTTCGCGCAAATCTTGTGCTTGTTTTCACCTCAAAACTTACCAACGACAACGTCGAACACAGTCGTCAGACATGCACATTTAAACAGCAAAAGAGTGAACGAGTACGAGATACTTTATTTTTGCAGTTTTTTTTTTTTTGTTTCTCTCCTTTTTTGGGATTTAGCGCTACACGCTCGTACACACTAACCAAGCAAAAATACAAATAGACAGACAGACAGACAGACAGGCAGCCAAACAGAAAGACAACATTTTGACAAATATTAATTGAAATATTTGCGAATGTTTGTGTTTTGAGTAAACTAGAGTTGTGTGACAGTTTCTAAAAAGTTGTTGTTGCAAAATAGGATTTTGTGCAGGTAACGCACGAAAGGATTTTGTCAATTGCAACTTTTAAAGAAAAGTTGCAATCGAAAAAAAGAGATTGAAATAGTAAAAACAAATATATTTCAAAAGAGTTTGTGTTTCTTAGAGTATTATTTTATTTAACGATGATATATAAATAAGTTGTTATAATAAGAAAAATCGAACAAAAAATGCATGCAAATACTTATAGATACAACAGTAGTTTAAGCTATGCATTTGCTTTAGTGTCAAAGAAGTGTGTAGGAGTGGTTCAAAGTTGCATAGTTTAGCTAGAAAAGTTGGCGAAAGTTGGGCGTATAAGTGTTACCAAATTTCCAGCACAAGTTCTTACATGCTGATTTAAGAACGATTTAACTATTATACAAAAATCAACTTACTTATACCTTTTAAATCGAATGAATTCGCTGCTAAGAGAGACCATGAGTCCTTGAACAAATAAATTGCCATTCACAATAAGCAATGACTGTTAAAAAATTTCGGAATTGAATATGAAATATCTTAGTCAAACGTTGCTAATGTAACTTTGATCGTGCGTACAATATGTGACCAAGCATTTCAAGCTGGTACCTTAATTTGTCATGTCTTTCAATTATGCTTGCCAGCTTACCCCACAAAACTCAGTTTAATTGTAACAATTGTTGCTGTTAGCAGATACCAGTGCTGTACTAATGTAAGCTGTTTCAATCTAATTTAATAATTCTACAAGCTTATCAAGCGATTGATAGTTAATCTTCAACAAAATTATGTTTCCAATGTTCTCCAAAGACTCTTACAAGTCATCACAGCGTTTCAACTGCATTTTGTCGTAAATAAAGAATACGGGCTACCCCAAAAGGTGGGCAGGCCACACCCATTAGTTCATGTTTGATAAGCGACTATCTATAAAATGCCATCATATCGTATTTCAACCTAATATTGACTTTAATAAAGAAGTTTGTCTTACAAAAACACAAAAGTGGGCAGTACGTTTATATGGGGGCTACTCCCAACAGTGGGCGGGACATGCCCATTAGTCTATGTACGAGGTATGTTCAAAAAGTAAGGTGACTTTGTATTTTTAGGAAAAAATATTTATTTATTTATCAATATTTATGTTGTCCCATTCAGTCTTGGCTCACCTGGGCTGGCTCTTCCATTGGCTGGACGATTGGGCTTTGGTTTCGATGTCATAACCATATACCCATGTTTCGTCACCAGTTATGACCCTTTTGAGCAAATCTGGATAGTTGTTGACGTCATTCAATAGCTTCTGAGCTCGATAGCAGAAAATCGTCGAGCACGCATAGCACTTCTAACCATTATGCCTCTCACAAACAACCTAAACATGCTACATATCTGAAATATGTACTCATATGTTCGTGATGAGTGTACGTATCAACACAATAATCGAATAATAAAATCGAATAAGTTACCTTACTTTTTGTACACACCTCGTATGTTAAGCGGATAAACATAAAAAGGCACAATATTGCATTTCAACCTAATATTGACTTTAATAAAGAAGTTTTCATACAAAAAGTCAAAAGTGGGCAGTATGTTTGTATGGGGGCTACGCCAAGAAGTGGGCGGGTCCTACCCATTATTGCATATATGTAGCGTCCGTCTACTAGAAGTTACTATATCAATTATTAAGTTGATATTGACTACAATAAAAAAGTTTTGCATACAAAAAGTCAAAAGTTTTCGGTGGGTTTGTATGGTGGCTACCCCAAAAAAGTGAGAGTGTCGGGTTAATCTTTATATTCTATTAAACTGCAATAAGAAAAAAAGTTTATGTGCAAAATTGTAGCTGGGTAGCATAAAGATTGGTCTCCAACATACAGACGAACAGACGGACAGTGCTAGAACGACTCGTCTTGTCAAAATATGTTATGCAAATATTCGTTAGATTATTGGCATCCAATAAAACATCTTTGGAGCAAAAAAAGTATGGCAAAATTTCCCAAATGAATTCGAGTGATCAAGTACAAAGTTTTCCAATCAGTTCAAATTTAATTAGCGCATGTAGACAGCTTGACTATCACACTGTAATTCCTTTGTCATTCTAAACTACAAATGGAACATATGGAATTGACCAACGCTCGCCATCGCACGCTTTGGTTTAATGCACGGCTTCTACCATTTCAGCAGTAGATTGTTGTTCTCAAATCTGATTCGATAATTCTTCTCCATGACACGGCATCGGCTGCCTTCCAGGTTCCAATGTTGTGCCTGTCATGCAGAGTTACTATTTGAACTGCGACTAGTGAGGCTAATCTTCGCCACTTACGCTTCTAGATTTCTATAAGTGCCGTCAAAGGCTTCACAGGTTCCCATTCTATGCGGCCACCATATATTCATAATTTGACTCAGTTATCTACCAGATCAATGCCAGCAGTTTTATGTTTTGCAATCGTATTCTTTTCCACGGACTTCATGTTAGTGTTGAAAATACGAATTTTAGTACATGATGAGATTTGAAGCAGCAAAAGCTTGCTGTATTTCAGTGTTCTTATTGAAGTAGGTGGGAGAGTGCTTTCCGTGCTTCATTTCAGTTCAAGAATTTTATTAAACTAGTTTTATTGAAACAAGTTTGCATGTATTCATTTAAATTAAACTTAAACAAAGCACGTTTCGATCGGTCTTACCAGCAAAATCTTCGACATTGCGCTCGTGCTGCAGCTACACTGAGGTGAGCTTTCGTCACTAGCGTGTTCTACTGCCCAAAGTGAGAAAAGTATTATATCATTTGCTATTGAATTTGAACTCAAAAAACAATTTCTACAATAATTCAAATTGTAACAAGTATTTGCAATATTTATGTAGCTTATGTCAAGTCTTAGACTAGTTAGCATAGTGATTTTTAAGTTTTTCTGTAGTGCATTTAGTAACTTAGCAGGTTTTCCAACATTCTCAACAACATTCTCAACATTTTCTCTTTTCATTGTCAACTGCGCATTATCGTTAACATGTGACTGGCAAAATGACGTGTTTTTTTTTTTTTTAAATAAAACTGCTGTTTTGATTTGTTTTTCATTACGAACAATAAAATAGAATAAAAAAATGGGATATAAAATGCAACTCGCTTTATTATTGGAAATTAGAGAGCAAAATCGTCAAGCGCAAATGAAGTTTTACAAATGCAATCATGATTTCGATGAAATGTTTGCAGAATTCGTTGAAAGATTTGTGCATTCTTTTGTGCCGAACTGAGCGCTGAAAAACTCTGCTCTATCAGAATGAAAAGCATGGCCCATGGTAGGCTCTCCTTGCGCTGCATGTTCATCTGAAAAGTCTTTTTTTATAAGTAAATGTTGAGTTGTAAAACTAAAATCTGTGTTCTACATTTTAATCTATAACTTTCAATATAAATCACACGCCCAGTTTGCAATAATACTAAAATTTAATTCAATATTCGAAAAAGTTATAAATTATGACAGCAATTTTCAATGGTTTGTCACTCTGTCTGTCTGTCTGTCTGTCTGTCTGTCTGTCTGCCTGTCGGTTAGTTTGTCGGTCAGTTTGACTTGTCTCAGCCTCAATTGTGCGACGAAAGAAATATTTTCATAGATAGAAAACTACAGAACAAAACTAGCATATATGAATAAATGAATTTTAATTAAACAAACAGTTTTTATGTATCTACAAAATGTTCTTAGTCGTAGATACATATATGTATACTTGTATATTATTTAACCACCCGCTAGTTCGTATATGTACACACGTTGTATATACTTTTTTTTTTTGAAGGCAAGTGTTATGTAAATGTAGTTTAAGTTGTACGAAATGCAAAAATTTATGCACAACAAAGATATAACAAACAAACAGAAATATAATTCATAATTTGTAGAAATATATTTGTATATAGTATTGTACATATGAGGTTATACGTATAGCAGCATATCAAAATAAAGCACTCATTGGAAGCAGCATTTTTTTAGTAGGGTTTGCGCAAAACTTTTACAGAAAAAAAAGAAAAACTTTAAAACAACACAAACAGAAAATTTAAAACTGAATTTTAGGATGTTTTTTTTTTTTACTATTTTTTTTTTTTTGTTTATTGTATTTTTTGAAGGGCGTTTGGTTGAGCGCATGTGAGAAGTCTAGCTTAATTAATGTTGGCGCGCTTTGTGCAAGGATATAAACTGTTGGATAGTGTTGAAAAAACAAAAAGAAACCCCCTCACACCACCCCACCCCCCCACCGAAGAGAAAAGGGCTATGCAAACACATATAGAACTCAACAACAATATATATGAAATAAGTAAAAGCACAATAATTGTTGTCCTTGTGCCAAAAAGCATAGAATGTAGTAGATACTAGGATGCAGCTATCAAGCTGAAGCAAAGTGTTTTAAATTTAATTTCAATATTTTCTCTTTCAAGCAGTCAGAGGCGTTGAGTAATTGCATACATTTTTTTTATCAAATACACAATTGAAATAGTGAACTTAATGGCTAAATTTCTATGAGATACTTTGTATCTACAAGATATTAAGTATTTGAATTAATTCATAGCGTTTTTTTCTTTCGAAAATTGTGGCTTTATTGGTTGCAAATAGCTTATGCAAAGCATTGTACATTACTAGCCACTACTTTTACCCATCTTTGCTTAGTTATACGGTTGCCGCGTTGGCAGAACGTCACGTCTTGAGTAGCAATTCAAGAATTTAAATATATTTTGCAATATTCAAAAGTTGTGAATAGTTCCTCGGATAGGCCATTGCTCATACATCAAAACAGCAGGTAATTAGCTGGAGCATACGACTGAAGTATACGGCGGTTGGAGTAAGGCCTCCTATTTGGCAATTGTGTTGTACATTTTGACAAGTTTTGCGACGTGCCGACGTGTATTGTCGTGGCGCAAAATGATTTTGTCATATCCATCGCCATATTCCGGTTGTTTTACCTTTAATGTGCGATTCAAATGCATTAATTGAGTTGTTTACACTTCCCACGTAATCATTTTATTCGTTTTGTGCAGCTCATAGTAGATCACACAATGCTGATCACACCAAATACAGAGCATAAGCTTGACCGGAATTAATCCAGTCAAAATTCGCTGCAAAAATCTCTTCCTTTTCTATAGTCTAAGCAGCTGTTCACAGAAAGCGCCTTACCACGTCTCTTAGTTTCAATTCGTACGGCACCCAATTTCTATGCTTTTGGTTCTCGCACATGGCTTTGAGACGTTTGCTGACTGTTGATATAAATCGTGTACTTTCGGCAGTACTTTTCTTCATGTTAAAGTAATGAAGTAGAACTTCCCGAAGTAAAAAAGTGTTGTTATTTACAGTAGCTTTACGGGGGAATAGACTTTGGAAGGGAAATATTGGAATCAATTTATACACCCAATTCTCTGTATTTAAATAACACTGTATATCTATAGGACGCTTTACACTAATGTACAAGATACTTTATATCTAAAAAATACTTTGTAACTTTGTAACAAGATACTTTATATCTACAAGATACTTTGTATATGCAAGATACTTTGCATCTACAAGATACTTCGTATCTACAAGATAGTTTTTATCTGCAATAGACTTTATACCTACAAAATAGTTTGTAACTACAAGATACTTTATATCTACAAAATACTTTGTATCTCAACGTTATTTTGTATCTACAAGATACTTTGTATCTACAAGATACTTTCAAACTACGCTGCCTGTTTTTCTACTTTTACTTTTTTTTGCCTGCTTAACTAAATAGTTTTGTTTGCAGTCTGCGCTATAAAATGAATTAAATTAAATCGGACACCCTGAAATATATATATTTGCAATATACTAAAAATATGTGCAAAAATACTAAAAATACACACAGAGAAGCTGTATTTAATTGCTATAATTGCATAAATAATTAATAAAATTAATATAAACATATATTTAATATAAATGTGTTCATATCATTGGCAACAAATGAAAATTAATGCTAGTTAAATTATTCAGCATGTGAAATACAAAAAAAATAATAATAAAAATAAAAATAAAAATAAAAAAATCGAGAATTAATTACACCGAAAATAATAAAAACGTAGTTTTAATTAAGTAAATAAATAAATACAACGTTTTGTATGTGCAATGTATCTTATTGCAAATGAGTGTGGCATAAAGCAAATTTATAGCTATAGAACAATATATATAGCAACAAAAACAAGACAACTATACAACTACAACAACAACAACAAGAGTTAACAACAATAGCAACAACAACAAATGTATACCGGAGTGTGTATAGCAAATTTAGTGACTGCAGCAAAATGAGCTTTTAGTTTAATTAATCAAATGATAATAAGTATATAAATAATATAAGCAACTAAATAATTAAGTGTGCGTGTATATATATATATATATATATATATACATATATATATATATATACATATATGTATATATATATATATATATAAATAAATATCTAAGTCTTTGGATATATACAACAGCTACATAAATAAATAATTAAATAAGCAGCACAGTGTGCTGTGTCTATAATTCAACTATCTTATAAATACATTTATATTGTATAATAAAATACAAAATTGGCATATGTGGGAATGTGTTTGTTGGTTGGCATTAAAGCGTATAATATTGCTGCTGCTACTAGGACGACGCCTTTATTATCCTTAACACATCCCTACAACTATACTAGCAAAACAACCACAATTGCAAATCCTGCTATCACTTTAACAAACCAAACCAGACGCACAACAACAACAGCAACAACAACCACAAAAGTAGCTACACCAGCAGCAACAACAACAACGAGCAACGCACAAACAACACCAATTAGCAATAAACAGCAGCAACAAAAACAGCAACAGCAACAAAAACAACAACAACAACAACAAACAGCAACAGCAACAGCAACAACAACAACCAGCAACAATTGTTGTTACAACCAATTACAAAGCTTAAAGCACAGCAGCGCAGGACAACGACATCAACAACAACAACAACAAAAACAACAGCTTTTTACACGCTTTCTCAGTTGCTGTTGCAACCGACGTACGCATTCTTGTTGTGTTTGTTGTTGTAAAACTACTTATCGTCGTCGTCGTCGTCGTCGTCGTTGTTGTTGTTGTTGCAGTAGTAACTCATTCTGGCCGCCACACAAAATAGCGAAAGCGACACCAACAACAACTCTGGTAGCGGCAGTGGCAGCAACGCCGGCACCGGCGGCGGCAGCGGCAGCGGCAGCAGCAGCGGCGACCAGAACGCGAAGAAGACCTTCTCGTTGCATTGCTGTTGCGTGATTGTTGACATAACGCCCGTAACACACCCCGGACGTTTGACAACGGCAACAACGGCCTCGGGAAGGGCAGACGCTGGCGGTGGTGGTGGTGGTGTTGGCACCGCCGCCGGTGGTGGTGCTAGCACTTCCAGCGGTGGTATGCTTGGCGATGGTGTCTCACAGTTAGCAAGTAATCTATTTCGCTTCGGCAGCAAAAAACGTGGCGTCTGCATCTGTAATGCACAATGTCGTTTGCAATCGTTGGGCGAGAGTACACTCGGACCGACCATTAAAACGCATCATGGCTCGCTGGATCGTTTGCTGCAGCAACAACAAATACAAGCAGCAGAAGCAGCCGCACAACGGCAGCCAGTTTCGGGTGAACGTTCCATAAGTTGGGTTGTGCATGGCGATGGTGTTGGCAGTGCTGCGCTCTGTGGCACTGTTGAATCGGATGGTGATGGTGATGGCGATGATGAAAAGGATGCAGAACCGCCACCTCCGCGTCCACCGTCACGCACAAAACCAAGCATCAGCACCGCTGCCACCACCACTACCACACACACCGTAAAGGAGGAATTCGATCGTGGTGTTGAAGTTGAGAAGTTCTATCATCAGATAAATGGTGATATCTTTGAGATAACGCGTCGTGTACGTGCACGTGATGAGGATACCATCGAACAGAAGCTCATCAAGCGCAAAGGTTCAGTACGCCTGGCAGACCATGGTCATCATGTGCGTCTAGCAGATGAACCGCAGCGTCCACAACTGCCACCACGTCGACAGAAAAGTGCTGAGGAGGTGGCGCAAGTGCCCAAATCAGCACTGCGCAGCGCGGCTGCTGCTGCGGAACAGCAACTGGAGTGGTTTGATCGTAAAGCGCAACAGCGGCATTCAGCGCGTTCAGCAGAGAGCGGCACAGTGCGTGAGGAGACTATGGAATGGTTGAAGCATCAGCGTGGTCCAACGCGCACCTCATCTGGGCCCAGTGAAATTACTGTGCTCAAGGATGAGCTGCCCGAATGGCTGCTAGAGCATTTGCCGCGTAAACGTTCACTCGGTGAACGACAGTTGTCCGATTCGAAGCCAAGCAGCTCATCGTATGCCAAAGCACTGAAAGAAGAACTCTCGGAACTGCTGAAGAAGCCACTTTCACGTCAAAGTTCCGGACCGTGTGAGTTTTCACTACTCAAGACCGATATTGTTGAGTGGCTGACGAAAATGCAAACAACGAAGTCAACGCAACGTGATAGTGTCGATGTAAAACCGCGTCGCGCACATCATCGACGCAATGGCAGCGGCGAGACACCACGCTCAAATTCGCAGGAAGAGGCCAAACAGCAGGCGTCACGCAAGCGTCACTCGCTCGGCCATGCTGAGCGTAGTGAGGAAGATATACCCGACTGGATTGCATATCCGCTCAATAAGCTGCAATCGTTGGGCAAGCAGCCAACAGCAGCTGCTGTACAACAACAACAACAGCAGCAGCAGCAGCAGCAACAGCAACAGCAGGCAGTGGCAGCGCTAGAGCGACGCATAGCGCCAGCACATACACAAACCTGCTTGGAACGACGTCAACAGGAGCGTTCACGTGAACGCAAATTGCGTCATTCCGCAAGCGAAGTGGTGACAACGCCGACAACGTCCACGGTGGTCAGCACAACGCAGCTGGAGCGTCTATATGCCAAACCGCACAAAGAACGCTATCAGTATGTGCCTAAGAGCAAACCGGAGATGCCACCTGCGCTGCCACCGAAAGAATCGACCAAGACGCGTGAATCGAAACGTGAACGTTCGCGTCGACATCAGACGCAACGTTCCGCTACCGTTTCCGATATGTCCGGTGGCCAACATAATGGTGCACAGAAGCGTAAATCCTCGTCAGCCGAACGAGCGCCACGCTCACCCTCACCGTGCACCGATCCAACGTGTCCGCTACTGCCCATCTGTACTGATCCACACTGCCGCTTTCTCGAGTGCCAAGTTGCCAATCGTTGTGTAACCTCGTCCGCCTCATCGGTAAATCTGGCACGGCATCAGCAGATTGCGCAGGTGCAAATGCACGCAGTGCCTCCACATGCAACCTCGGATACAACGCCTTCGACGACAACACCGCCACCACCAGCACCACCGTCACAAATCGCCATACCTTCTGCTGATGCAGCAGCAGCAGCGGCGGCAGCTGCCGGCGGTACAATACAGCTGCCGCAACGCCGTCTTGTCATATGCCATGAGTGCCGCTCCTGTGCGCCGCTGCTCAGCTGCCAGAATCGTAAATGCTTGAATGCCGCCAAATGCAACTCACTGCCTCGCTGCGCAGCGGATTTTAATCGCTTGCGCACCACGCTCGCACAACCGCCTGCAACACTTGATGACATCGAACCGGCGCCGGAAATCGGCGTTGCTTACTCGCCGACACCCATGCGCCATGGTGTGCATTATCGCAGCTACTCACAGCCGAATACATTGCAACGCGGTGATTCTGGCTCCTCAGGAGCGGATGGCTGGCTGCCGCCAACACACATGGCACCCACATCGATTATAGCTGCACCGCGCTCCACACAACAACAACAACACATACTGTTGCACCACAATGGACGTGCGTTGAACGGCAGCATGGGTGCACATCTGAACGGTGCTGCTGCCAATGGTAAACTTATGAAATCCGCCTCAGCTGCTTCGCTCAATTCTCGTCGAAGACGTCACAAAACGGTGCACTTCGGTGAGAATCTGCTGCGTGAAGTTTGCCAGAATCGCAAGCTAATCAAAACCGAACAGGTTCCGTCCGGTTCAATGCCCATGAAGGCCAACATACAGATGCTGTACAACTTTGTTGAAGGTGTACTCAGCGCCTGGGTTGATGACGATGAGGATCAATACGTTCCGGTGCCGAATCGGAACCGGAACATGGTGCTATGGCACTTAAGCCTATACATCGCTGCAATCGATTGCGTTATCAGTGTATCAGGCGTGTCGTTGAGGAGGCAGCCGATTTGCAGGGTACACTGAAACTGGGCAACTCGCGCTATCGCCATCGACATTGGCGCAGCACGGCCAAGCAATGCAACGAAATGTTCCTTCGCAAGGTAGGCAATTGTTTTCAGCAAATTTAATGCTTCCATAAGATAGATACAATAATTTTGAAAGACATATATATCTCCAGAGTTATCTGTTTAAATTGAGTTCGATATACATGAGTATTGGTATAAAAAGATTATCGATGATTATCAGGGGTATGATGAATTTCGATCGAAACTCTCAATTTCAATTGAAATGTTTCATAAAAATTCTGTCCAAATTTAGACTCAGAACGCAAAAAAAAAAAACAAAATACTATCGAACTTGGTTCGAAATTCATCACATCCGTATAATCGAAACGTATGCAGTTTTAAATATTTTATTGATTTCCTTCAAATTTGGTTTTCTCTATTTGACCAAACTTCTTCTATATTCTAGCAATAGAGTAAAATGTACGATAAATTACCTAAAATTTGGTCATATAAACTATTGTGCAATTGTTCAGAATTCTTTCACAAAATTTCACAAAAGAAAATTTAAAACAATAAAAAAAATTGAAGACATCATAAACCGGCATGAAAATTTGATATATCTCATAAAAATCCATGGATTTATAATGAAGTTAAGCTGCAGTTCTTACTTGACAATTTTTGCTTGACATCAAGATACCCTAAGTTGAATTTATACTAAATGTGATGTATTTCTCTCAGCTGCGCTCTTTTTCATTTCTTATTTATCTTTTGTCTTAGGCTTTTTCATTTGTTGCGGCTTGGGCATTTCGTTTTTTGGTTCACGCACAAAGCATTTAAGAAAGTCACCACAGCGGAATACGCCGCATTATAGATAAAACCACCCTGCCCTATACCTTGTCTAATGCTCTTTAATTGAACCGTTATGGGAACTATATTGTGATTATTTACTTAGGTGGTGTATATTATTATTGTGGCATTGATAGAAGCCACATCAAATTTTGCATTTTTAGCTTAATTAAAAACAAAAATAATTCATATTCATACTATTTTCCTTTATCGAAAGGGGCTATGGAGAAGGACAGATAAAGTAAGATGTGGTAGGTGAAGGAGCAGAGGAATGAGTTCGGCATAAATGGTGCTAAGCGAAGTGGTGAAAGGGAGTATGGGTAGGGGAATGGGTGGTATGGTAAAGGGGCATTTAGAAGGAGAGGCAAGTGGAGAAGCAGAAACGCGCCGGGTACCAGCTAGTCCCTTATAATCTTCAAGAGTTCTTTGGCAGTCACACAAAAAGATAACGAACAGAGAGACAGAATCCAGTTTTAATGATGATCAAGAATGAATATATGATGATATATGATCTCTGCTGTGCCTCCTTTTCGCTGTTAATACATTTATACAAACTTAATATAGCTTTTTACCCTATGTGTACAGAGTATAAAAAATGTAATTAACTACTTTCACTCAATTATCCATAACTTCGTTATTTATCCATGGATTTGTTTTAACTATAACTTATTTCCCATGTTAATCAATAACTCTAACGCTGAAAGCATGAAAATTGATGGTACATTACGATTTCGGTGTTCCATAATGTTTTTACGATGTAATTGTTAGTGAATTTTTGTTGTGGAAAACAGAATGGTGTTTATAACATTAAAACAACTAAGCCGATTGATTGAGTTGTGTGAACTAAGTATAAACAAGTATAGGGCATTCAATTAGATTATATACAATCTTTGACTGCTTAAAACGATAGTAACTCTCTTTTACACCTTTTTTGAGTACTTTGGATGCGCTGAACACGAAAAATATACTCACTTTTTTCATTTCCGCCAATCACCTAGATAACGGTATATGTGCGTTCTTCTATGTATGATTACACTTATACCAGCGTCTAGTTTCTATGGTAAGCCCGAAAGAAATCTGATTAAATTACCCGTATAACGGTGCTTAAATCGTTTCGATCGAATTAAAAATGACGTGAGTTACAGCTTATCAAAGTGCAAGTCTCAAGCAATTTTTAATGAATATTTTAAAAACTTTTTCAATAATTTATTCAATTTCAAAAAGTTTCAAACACTAGAATACCAAAGTTCAGATAAACAGCAAAAAAACGTTAACTTCAGTGATGTTCACCGATGTTCTCATACCATTCACATGAAGTTTCAAGCTGTGAACTTAACAGATCTAAAAATATATGGGATATAAGCTTACCCCTAAAAGTAAGCATGACACGCCCTTTGATAATTACGCAAACCGCCCGTCCAGATTAGGCTACCATGTCAAATGGCAAATTGATTATGACTGAAATGATGCAGTTTTTCATCAAAAATTCCAAAATTGGGTGGGTGATTTGTATTTGGCTGCGGCTAAATTGAAGATATCACATCTATTTTTCTATATGGGAGGAGTTCATCCATACGAAGGCACTATATTACATTTTAAGTAGATATTTACTGTACTAAGAATGTTTTCTTACAATATTCCAAAATTGGGCGGTAAGTTTCTATGGGTTCTGCACCTCTATATTTATGTGAAACATTCGTCCATAAGAAGCCGTCGTGTCAAATTTTACGTCGATATTGACTTCAATAAAAACGCTTTATATACAAAATGGCAAAAGTATAGTGGCTACCTAAAAAAGTGGAGGAATCACAACCGTTGACAAATATGGAGGGGCTAGTTTTTATGAGGGCTACACTAAAATGTGGACGTGGCATATCCATTTTGGTTCTCCAACCACTTACAATGGGATATCTTACAAATTACTGCAAAAAAAAGGCGCAATTATCATTTCTCATTTAATAATTTTGACAGCAAATCAGAACTAATGAAGATATCAAGCATTACGATTTTCATGTTAAGGATATCCAATTTGAACTGAAAAAATAGTAGCAAGTACAGTAAGAATGACAAACTGTTTTTTTTTTTTCTTTTTAAGTATTCATAATTCGAATAGATACAACTTACTGCTTAAGTTTTTGTTGCAGAGCAGTTGACGGCAGCGTCGTCAAGACGTCGTCTTTGATATCCATGATGTCTACGTCATTGCATATTACTTTCAATCATCATCATTGACGACGACATCATTGTTCTTAATCAAGCAAATGCTGATATCCTTTTGAAGTTCCACTGCTGCTAAATATAGCTTAAGTACTACAGTAATGTGCGCCACCTTTTTACTACATTCTATTATACACTCTCCCACTCAGTCTCCGTCTCTGTCTAAGCACATCAACATGACACCTACTTCTGCGTTCGTTCATTTGAAAATCTATCTCTATATATAGATAGAGAAAGGCTCTTCAAAATCAATAGCATATAGAAAAAGACAAGTAACGTTTCCAATTTCAATTGACGAACTGTGCTCAAAGTTAATTCTGTATCTATTTTTTTATGTTTTCGCATTTACTCACTGTGTATCTATATCTCGCTTTTTCTCGCATTCTATGCCACAAAATGAAGTTGCTATTTATAAAAATCTAAAGCAAGCGAGTGAACACAGTTAATGAATAACACAACATTTAATGAATAGCAGGATTTGCACACAGTTTACTAAATGCGAATTTTCGAAATGCGTAATTCTCGGTATACTTTAGCTGATTTGATGTAAGTACGCTTCAAAAAAAAAAAAAAAAAGTATCTGAGTTTGTATCTTACATCAATGGTAAACGCGTGAGTGACGGCAAACGAGCTTTTTATCAATAGTCATACGACCGGAAATTGTTTTACAGCACTACAGTCGTTCTCGGCATCAACATCCTCAACATCCTATACTTCTCGCTGCTGTTGCTGTTGCTGTTCTTGTTGTTGACGATGTCGATGTCGATGTCGATGCTCTGTAGCCAATCAAGAGCATCAATGAATGAGTGAATGATTTGAAGCGAATCGATTTGAACGCAACCTGTGCCTGTGCTTCCAGACGGAAGTTAACGGACAGCAAAACCTGTCTAGAACAGTTGACAGTTCATCTTTGTATTGCAGCGTAGATACTAAACCTAAAGTGCAGCACTTAGAAATTTTGTTGAGAAGTTTAGAATGCCTTAAAGCAAAAATCTTAGACGACATATTATAACGCATGAAGCTAGATGACTTCCAGAGCAGTAATACAAAGTCGACAGCTAAGGAAGCCAGATATCTTAACGAAATGACTGAGCACTGTAGAATTTATCTCATTTGGCTACAAAGACTTTAAAGAGATGACCAAGGACCATCACCATCAGGGAAACAAATGGTTGCGAATCAACTAAAATACAATTTTATGTCAATTTTATATGAGTTATAACGAAATACTGTCGCATAACAAGACAAACCATTTGACTAGAAGTTGTGTAATTCTGTCCCAAAAGTTCTAATGACGTGTTGAAACTATTGATGAAACGAGTACAATTGAGAATTAGAAGATTGTGCAAAAAACATTCATTTTGTATATGCCTCAAAGCATTTCTATTCTACTTTTCACTTATTTCTTTTAAAAAGAATTACAAACGAAATGTTTGAACCAGTTCTAAGTTGTTGCGAACTTTCTTCGATACAAGCAACAAACAAACCGAATGAGAAGACAAGACAATTAAGCAAAACAAATAGTGCAGTCTTTCGACTCACTTAATTATCCATATTACTTTTATCGTCTCTCTCTTTCACTTTAGCTGCCGAACCGTTTGCAGTCTACGAGCAAAAAAAAACAGTTTTTTGTTTACATTTACCTGCATATGAGTATTTGTATGAACATGTGCAACTGCGTTACTTATACATACTAGAGCACAAACCATTAAACTCTAAAAAAACATAATTTTGGAATTTAAAAATGATCAAGACATCATTTGTTCTCATTACAACTCGAAATCGTCACCAGCAGTTCTGGTTTTGGTTTGTTCCGTCAAATGAAAACTTACGAAAACATGCAAGTCTATAAATGCCTTTATTGCCTTTTCGAATGCAATTTTGCAAGGCATTATTGAGCATATACTAACATTTTTTGCATTGTTCATATGAAGTGAACTTCTACTGGGACAGGCCATGTGTCATCGACCGGAACAAGTAGTAGTCGGAAGGAGCGATGTCTGGAGAATATATCGGGTGGGGTAGGACTTGCCATTTCAGCGTTTCCACCGGTTTTGCAACATGTGGCCGACATGCCATGAATATTCGGCTTTGTGAAGGATGTTGATGATTGTCCAGGCAAAACCCATTACTTTTTGCGCTTATGGATCCACTTTTCATCGCCAGTCACAAAAACCCAAAAAACCCTTTCTTTTTTGGGGTTCGATGAGCTATATGGCTCGTATGGCACCCAGTTTCCAAGGCTGTTAGGCGTTTGCTGACTGTCGACTCATCCACTCCCAATGATTCTGACAACTCCTGAAGCGTTTTGCATTGGTCCACATAGAGCAATGATTCCAATTATTCGTCTTCAAACTGCTTGGGTTCACCCGGCCATTCCTTATCTTAGAGCTCAAAATCACCACTTTTAAAGCGGCCAAACCACCTCCGACACGATTGTTAAGATAGATCATGCTCGCCGTAAACTTCTACTAAGATTCGATGACCCTCGTCCGCAATTTTCTTCATATTAAAGTAAAACACTTTATCTGGTACGAAATTCGACATGTTTGAGGCAATATTTAGTATTGTTGTTTACGTTTCAAACAAATGACACAAGCTGCCAAAGACGCTTACTGACAATAGGTTTTAGCAGCAAAAAATTGGCAACTCGAATATTGGTTCATATACTAGTGGCGGCATCTTGTGTGAAAGGCTCATTATTAATTCAAAGCCCCAGTATCTTCGATGAAATTGTCTACTAGTGTAAATCATTATCCAACTATTCCTCATTACCTTACAGCGAAATCATCCTAAACGCTCTATATCGAAGAACAGATAAGAATATTTTAGTGTAGTGCATATCATTAGACCGCTTCGCTATTCAAATGCAATACCATTTTCTACTTTATAGCTCTCTTTTCCCTGAAGTCTACTAATGAATTCTTACAATTTCTACTTAATTAAAGAAATCTTAACTGCTATTGCCCTTGAGCCATGTAATTGAGCCATGCCAATTTTGACTTGTAAAAGCACAACCAACGCTGACTGAAGTGTTCCTAACCTATCATTCTACGTACAATACTATGAAGTACTTTAAATTACACTAATTGGATGAGCGCTCACACTAAACTGCGTACTACATCCTGTCTAGAAACTATCTTGTATGACATTTCATAATTATTGAAACCCTCGTTGATTCGTTTCATTGTATCTTGAAATAGCGTGTTTTTTCACCTCTTCTTTTTCTGATTCTGGAGTTGCATCCTAAGGTCACATGACAATATTTCAAATGAGCTTAATTAACAGAATGAGTCACAAATATTGAAAACAAAGGTTATATTTAAAATACTGCTTCTTCGTTATAGTTCATGAACCTCTAGCTATGCATACATACCTCTTAATATGTTTTTTCTGAAAAATAGATCGATTACTTTTCTGTCCTGCCTTGTTCAAGTATCTCCATTTGTTGTGCATACTACTACCTCCAACAGCTCTGGGCATTCTTGCTCTCCGTTGCACAATAAAATAAAAACTATTTATTTAAATATCTTCATAAATATTTTCATATGTGCTTCAAATAAAAAAAATAGCTGCAGCTCTTTTTCCTTTTTTGTAAGTTGGCATGCTGTGGACATTGTTTGATGCGTTTAAGCTGCTTTTGGTGATGTGCAAAAATTTCTTTATAAAAAAATACAATACAATCCGTGATTTTTTCCGAATCATATGTGAGTTCAAAGACTCACACTGGGCATATGAAAAAAAAATATATATATCACTAAAAGTATATATGGTTTTATACGTAATTGGAAAAACAGAATTCATTTTTTAACATAACTCTATCTGGATTATAAATGAAATAGTACAACGCAAACGAATTAACAAAGTTTTTTGTTATTGTGCGTGTTTTTAATTTTAATATTATCAAAAAAACTGTCAACATCAAAGTTTGAAAAACATTGAACATTTTTTTTTTCTATTTATTAAAAAACAAAATATAGGGTAGGGTATGAGCAAGAATATAAAACTAGTAGCTGCATCTTAAAAAACCCACCTAATTCGAAATAATGAGCCAAAAAAAAAACAGCTTATCCAACTTTCACAATGTATTTACTCTTCGTATACTCGTATATGTAGACAAAATTCACGTAAAATATATCTATAAATACATGAACTTTTTTTCTTTACCAAATTTTAAAAACTAATTAATAATTATATTAATTACTGAATTGCAACGCTGCACAAATGCATTAAAGTTGTCATGCTGGTTGAAGTGTGTTGCCATTATTACGGAAAAAAAATACGCAATTTACTATCGCTTTCGCACTCACAAAGTCGTATCAACTGGTAATTGGCTGCTCACATACTGTGGCCTTCTACGTATTATTATACCAAGCAGATAGCATTCGTTTGCGTGTGTGCGAATGTATTTCATGTAAAGTCTATACATAGAATTTTTGTTTCGTTATGTGAGTAACGATTGTTGAAGACTTTTACGCACAAAGTATTCAAACGATTTATATAAAATAAAGATTGTAGACATCTGCAAATGAAAACCTATCAAACGGTATCTTTTTATTATTTTTGTAAAACCACTTAAATTAGATATTAAGTATTTTCTATGGCAAAGCGGCAGTCTACAAACCTAACTTCTCAAAAGAAGCTGGTGTATACGCAGAATTACTACTTGTGTAACAGGTTGACTCAAGTAAATTTTTTTGTGCTTACTATTTAGACAAATTTTTATTTTTTAATTGAATAGAAATCATACTCGCATTATCTTGCTACAAATACTACTCAGTACGGATTGCATATGTGTGTTAAGAGGAAGAGCTGCTTTATGGTTCAATAGTGCAGACGTGCAAGTGAAACCATGCCAAGAACAGCGAGTACTGTACCAAAAGCAAAAGACTTAATGGCAGAACATGAAGTATTGTATTGCTATCATTGGAAGGAAATCGTACTATATGTAAATATTATCGCATATTACTTATTAATTAAGAGCGTTCATCGTTAAAAGGTGACAACTTCTTGCTAAGGAATGCTTCGTTTTCCGCCAAAGCACATAGAGTGTCCATATCAATGTGTCACGAATCTAGCGCCTTACAAATCCACTGTCCACTTTTGGGTTTTTGTATGAAAAACTTCTTTATTAAGGTTAATTCAAATTTGACATTTAATATGGTGATTTGTTATCAACAGAAGTTCTACATATGTATTAAGGAGCATCTCTCACCCGATTCTAATAGTAGCGTTCATACAAACTCATATACCTATATTTGAATTTTTGTATGAAAATTTATATAAAATAATGTATTTTTAAAACAATATTTTAAACTTTAAATTTGATATGGTGGTTTCTTTTGGACGCTTCAAATATATATAAATGAGCTTGTAACAACTATTTCTAATATTAAGCCCTATACAACGACACCAAGATTTTTTTGAGCTTAATTATAACTTAAAATATGATAATTTAGTTTTGTTTTGGACAAATGCGACTAATTTTAGGAGTAACTTACAAACAAATTTCCCGTCCAAAAATAAGTCTTCAGTATCCAAAAAGAAAGATATACGATTTGAAATTTTGTGTGAATAGTATTAGGGCTTCGGCACCACTGAAGTAAACATATGCAATCTCATTCAACCTTATTATTTATTATTGCTTCAGAATTAATTTTGCCACTCTTACGTTTGATTCTCTTGATTATAGCTTGAGTTATCTTTCATTTGCGTTCCTTCGAACGAATTTTCAAAATAGCATACACAACAAAGTAGAAATCTCACGTTAAAAAAGAAAATCAGCGAAAATATATCGATAACTATGCTGCTTAAAACTTTTCTCACAATAAAATAAATTAATACTTGTAAACTGAATGCTAACTTAAAACTATAAATTATAAATCAGCTCTAGCCACTCGCAACTAAAATAACTCGCAACACATATGTTAAGCAATTTCCATAAGGATAAGCCAAGTAAATAAGTAAAAGTTTCAACATACTATTTACTTCTACGCACCTTTTTCCACAGCTAAAAGTTATTATATATGTATATGTGTAGATACTATAGTAGCAATACCCATATGTCAGCCCCAGGTAATTTAAGCAAGTGTACAACAGCAGATAGGTGAGAAATTCTTTAAAGTTGTCACAACTTCAAATTGCTTTACATAAGAAAATCGTTTGCACAACGACGACAAAGGACCTCGAGGGTAATCAAAGAATATGTTAAATAAAACTTTGTCTATCCTTTTTTGCGCAATGCAATGCTCTAAAGTAAAAAAAAAAAAAACAAAAAATAAAGGATATAAAAATAAATAACAAAATACACAGTGAAGTTTTATGTTCAAAAAGTATCTCAATGTGCTGCTAACTAACTAAGCGAACTGAAGATGAGCTGAAATATAGCAAAAACTTAACTACTTCTTCGTCGAAGTGATAACTTTGACATCAACGATTGCTTTTGGCTGCAAAACCCTCTTTATATGCTGTGATTTTTGCTGCTGTTGTTGCTCACTTTTTTTTGTTTTCTTATTTTTTGCCCGAATCAATTTTCTTACTAACAGCATTTAAGCATGCTTAAACACTTTGGTAACTTTTTAATATGATACTTAATCTATACAAGTTGCAACTTGAACGTGTTTAAATTGCTAAAGACCCTTTAGGTAAATATGCACATACAAATTTATTTATATACAGACTAAACTATGTGTATATATATATATATATACATATATATATATATATATATTGTATATGTATGTAAATAAACACACATACATACAAATGAACTCTATCAAATATTGTAATTTTTGGAAAACGACAAAAGTCAACTAAATGATGACAAGGTTTGGGTTTAGCATAACCGACCGACATAGAACATAGCATACTCCCCTGAGTGCATGAGTTGGCAGCACCATTTCAAGCTAACATTTGACATTCAAAAGTCATTGATAATTATGGGCGAAACGTGAACGACAGCCGCATCAAGGGATCACAATCAATTCTTGATTAGAAATCGCACAAAATGTTGAAAGAGTGAGCATCTCAAATTCAGATACAGATTCGATGCGAATCGAATCGAAACGAATCGAATCGAATCGCATGTTCGAATGAAATTTACTTTATACACCTACATACATAGATGGCTGTGTGTGTGTGTGTGTGTGGGTGTTTTCAAATTCATATGTTTATACATATATATATGCATATATGTACATATATACGTTATATGTATGTATATATGCCAGCTATACATACTTGTAGATACATATGTATCTACACATTTGTACGTAAATTGAATTTTGATTTTGCAATGATGTACGAGATTGAATATTAGGCTCAAGTAATCAGGTGCGACGTTATGCTTTACCTCCTTGTGTATGTGTATGTGTATGTGTATGTGTCTGTGTCTGTGTATCTGCATTTGAAGAGGTCGTCGCCATCAACGTACTCTTCAACACCATACCATGCACAATGTATCTGATTGTATTTCATAGTCAACCTACGTGTATTTCATGCGTTTCCTGTACATGTCATTGTTATTTGAAATTGTCAACACTTTGGGCAGAGTCTAATTAAAAATTGATTAATCAATTGTAAGAAATGTTCGTTCGTTCGTCCGTTCGTCCGTTCGTCCGTTCGTCCGTTCGTCCGTCCGTCCGTTCGTCCGTCCGTCCGTTCGTCTGTGTTGTAAGCAAAGTGGGCGTTTGAAAATTGCTTTAGGTTTATGCTTAACACAAGTGGAACAATTTAAGCACACAAAATTTGTTACCAAAAAATAACAAAAAGCTCAATTTGCATGAGCTACTTTTTCTATTCAAATTATACGAGTATACGATGCAAAGCGCAATTTTCAATTCCGTTTTGTAATCATTGTGAAAATGTTCATTTATGCGTATAATCGTTGCTAAATCGTTGCTAAAATGCAATTTCAATGTTTAATTATAAAGTACCATTTAATTCTGTAAGTCTTGTTACAATATATTCTCAAAGTGGAACATCAAAATTACAAATAAGTAGTACTGAAAATTTGTATCTCAAAGCAATAATTTTTGCTTGTGCTATAATTATGTTAATTGTGGCATGAAAAAATTGACTTACTTTTGTAATATGGCTCATTAAACGTAATTACTAAAAATACAAAACTTTAGCAATTCAAAATGATAACAACTCGAGTTGTAAACAATTTTGTATAGAGTCAAAGCTTGATCCGAAGTGTAGTTCATATTTTTGTTTGGTATTTAATTTTTATCATATTACTTAAATCAAACACTTCAATCAGTTACACTGCTTCAATCAGTTACAAACTATACGACAAATATTTAATGCATTTTACTGTTCATTTAGATAAATATTTGTTGAACTACGGGAAATTACATGTACGTGACATAATGCAGAATGTGCCGCAGTTTAATTTATATAAGCATATACATTCATTTGTCCGTCTGTCCTGTTATCTGCTTTTCAGAAACTATAAGACCGAAAGGCTATTCAAATTGTTGGTATACAATTAAAAAATTAAAAATAAAAGAGCCATGTTATTCGCTTCATTGAATAGATAATTGTATGCCTTCAGTGTCTAAAAATGATTTCGTGCATTTGGGCACATCAGACTAGATTCAAATATAGGTTTCAAAGTTGTACAATATCTCAGTCGTTCATCGACGTAGATAAATAACTTCACATATGCCTACATAAAACAATCTAAAGGTATTAAGTCACAGAACCTTGGAAACCAGTACACAGGTCTATTACGAATGTTTCATTCAATACCTTGAGAGCAGAGCAGTAAGTAATCAGTTCTGCATGACGACTTTAGTTAGTGAGCCAAACAAGCCTTCTTGTCCCACAAAGAAAGCGTGAGATGACTGTGGCAGGAACGGTTGTGCGTCAAATTTTGTGATGCATAAAGCTAGATGCCCAAAATGAAGATGTTTCAACATTCTGACTAGACGTTTTCGTGAACCCCAACACGTTCGTTGCACCTGCTGAAGAAGATGAAAATTTGCTACTCGACTACTCGACTACTACGGTCAAACTACGGTCTCTAAGAGTTAGAACCGCATACGTACCACACACAACCTGTAATTCTTTGTAAAGCTTTATTCTGGAAGGTCTACAACCTATTGCTAGTCAACGTTGCAGTGATACGCCAAATTTGAACTCAGTTTCTCCATATTTAATCGACAATTCGCTGGAAGTTGATTCTTTTCTTGTGCAGCGACAATTTACTGCTCCGATTAGAAAGCCAAAACTCTTTTCATAATTTGGCACGACAGATAGCTACGAGCAAAGTGCTAAAGGTCAGCCTAAACGGCCCCACTTATTTCGCCTTGATGACTTGGCGCATGGGTGTGCCGTCGAGGTAGATAGCAGGAAGGATTTGTCTCTTCAGAATTAAACTTACGTTTTAACACTTATCGCTGTAAGTTTGTTATTTCACCATTTAGCGCAGACTTCAAAGACATGCAGGTAAAGGTAATCTTGAAGTCCGTAAGCAGCTTTATACTCGCAACTTGAGAAATATGATTGCAACATTCAAAAATAACACATCATCTTGAACGGCGTAAGCTCTACATCTGGGTGTGCAATATACGCTGTGAAAATACAAGACGATTTGCTAATGCAGTGTTAAACCACGAACGTTTCACAATTTTTTGTTATATTCTAGAGACCTGTTTGTATTGGTGCGTGTCGAGTTGCAAGGGAGTCTTTAAGACAGTCTTATACTGATTTGTATAAAAATATACATACAAATGGACTGACGGACTAGACTATATTAACTTGTCACGGCTAGATCAGTGCGAAACTTGCCAACCGCTTTAAACGGCCGAACGTTTCAAACCGAAACATGCAGCGCTGGTGTTTCTCACAGAGTTATGCAGTGATCTACTTCAATAATCAATAAATATAGGTGAGGTTTAGGCTTTCTTTACGGAATTTTTTTTTTATTTTAGACTTTCAAGTTTTTGAAATGATTATCTGTTAATAAATCATGTTTTACACAATTTAAACTAAAATATTTTTACTGAATTTATAGCTAATCGAATTTTCGGTTGCCCTTTTAAGCATGTATGTAAGGTATTATACATATATGCATTGTTTAATCAAATCAAAGCATACACAAAAGAATATAAAACATGCATCCAGCTACCATTTAGCTGAAAATAATATAATCCAAAATCAAATTTCATTCACTCTCTGTGCCTATAATGAAATTTCGGTTTATGTAAGTGTCTACACAGGACATACTCGTACTGGTATACGCCTAAATTTAGATGACAATTTTGAACAGACCTAAACGCTGAAGCACACTTTTATTTCGAGCTGAAATTTGATTAAACGTTGCCCATCCCAGTGTCACTCCTCCGGCATATACTTTATTTTATATTTAGTTTAAAAATGTGCACACAAAGAGCAGCAACAAAATGAAAAATGAAAAGAAAAAAAAATTGTATAAATAAATAAAAAGCAAAATCGAACATTGAAAAAGCGCATATCTGTATGTTAACAGGCTCAGATACAGGATACAAATACAAATACAAATTCAAATAAATAACTTGTAAAACATACATAGTATGGGCAAAAATGTTTCGAAATTGGTAACAAAAAAAAATATATATATAAATAAATAAATAAATATATATTGTGTGTGAAAGGACGAGTATTAAGGATGCAAGGAATTACAAAGCGCTGCCAAGACGAAGTAGTAGAAATAAACACATTGTAAATTGATTTCCTTGGGAGCATCAATAAAAATGGCATCAAAAGCGAGCATCAAACAGGAGCAAGGCATGCACACTACTTTAGAGCGCACGCGGGCGGAAGCAGGGGCTAGAGAATATAATGTGAGGGTGCTGTGCTGTTTATATACAATATATGGTATTTAGTATTGGTAGAAGTAAGTAGTATGCATGGCGCGAGCAAGATGAATGGCAAAATGACGTTGAGATTGTTAAGCATGAGGTATAGTGACTGCCTTCCTGCCGGCCTGCCTGTCTGTCTGCCTGTTTGCCTGTCTGCTTTTCTGCCGATTGAAACGAATGAATGGGCAAACCAATTTTTATTGCCACGCGGGACACGTAGCTCTATTCCCACACGGCATAATAGAAAGGCAACAATGTCGCCGCTGCTGCTCTTTCGATATGAAAGCAAGCAGTTGATGTGGCAATAGCAGCAGGAAGCAAGGACACTGTGGGGTCTGCATACAAGGCTGTTGATGAGAAATAACATGACAACAGCATGTTGTTGTCCTTTTTGTCTCCTTACTCTATTTGGTTTTTTATATAATTTTTTTTATACCCTTCATACATAGTAGTGTGAAGAGTCTATTATCATGCATACAGGATAGATCTTATGAATTATAAAGTATACTAGCCGCTGACCCCGACACGTTGTACGCAACATTTTTTATATATTTACCAAATTTCATCCTTCTGCATCGAAAAGGTGATAAGATAAGATGAATTTTTATTTTTACTTATAGTGTGCAGCACATTTTTCTAAAGTCTTATATCTGCTAATCGATGGTAGCAAACTCTATTCACTTTTTAACGATTGGTCAAGTTGTTAAGAAGTTACACATCTAGCTGCACCAATTAAAACCAAACTCCACAGAATCATACTCCGCCCAATACCGAAGATTGCCTAAAAAATGGAGCTCAATCAGTCCATAGCACATATACAAACATAGGTGAGGAGAAGCTTACTGTTTCGTGCTGATTTTGGTCAGGCGCAATGTTTAGACTATACTTCTTCCGAAACTAGAATGGCCAGAGACCATGAAAATGTGTTTGTCTCAATTGGACGACATGGAGCTGAACGACATGTGATTACAACAAGAGGACGCAATACATTAGGCATACATTAGGCGTTACATAGGAGTTGTGGCAAGTAAAGTTCCCAGAATTCGATATTTCCAGCAAAACTTGATAAACTGGAGAATAACATAGTTCAAAACATTGGTCGACCTGCCAGATTGAGTGCTGTAAACGAAACCTCAGAATTCATTTCAATGACATAATTTTCAAAACTAAATGGTATTCGCTTTCGGAATGATTTTACGATTTGCTTTTACTTGACGTTGGGTATATGAATGTCATAGTGTCGTATTCCAATGAAATCAAATCGTAAAATCTAACTGAATTTTAAATGGGGCCAATTTAAACGAAAACGATTCCGAAGTCTAGAACCGGGGGCATACCTCCTTAACTAAGCTTACGTTGGGTGACCACTTACATTTTTTTTGCCACTTTCATTTACTAAAGTTTCACGATATATCTTATGAAGGATATTATAGCTTCGTTAAAACTGAACATTCTTTACTACTTTCGCATGCCACACCGCTCAACAAGCGTTGTCGTCTGTCGCGTTCTTGTCAACTAGGAGATAAAAGTTGGAGCAGCAGCAGCAGCAGCAAAAAATAAATGCAAGCAAAAAAGTGAAGAGACAAATTGCTTTATCGACAACATACGTAACAAATGTTGCGCTCTCGGCAGTGACAACGTGAAGCAACCATTTGAAAGCCATTGCTGGCTGGCTGTGCAATTATGGCAGTCCGCCGCCATCTTTACACAACACCGCCATTGCTTGTTGCCTTTGGCGGCTGCTGCTGCTGTTGCTGTTGCTGACTGGCGACTTCTGACTGACAATGTTGAAGATGACGGCGGCAGCTTAATAATAATTACTTATTTATATCAATTATAGTATGCTGTACGAGTAGTTGAAGTAGGGGATTTACTCTGCTCTCCCTCTCTGCGTTATTTATCTCTTTTACTTTATGTATAGGCAATCAGCGTGGTTTCTTTTCAATGTTGCTTCATATTTCAGCGAATATCTTAAAGATACACTTTTTTTTTATGCTGTACTTCAGTTGTACTACTTAGCTCGGGGTTTTTTTTTTCGTTGTGCTCTTTGTTGAAAGCGACTTAACTAAAGTGCGCTCTTTACTTTACGCGTATTTTACTTTGAATGAAATGAAATTTTTCTTTTGTATTGTACTTACTTATTTTAATATTCTTCACATTTTTAAATAATGTACTTTCTTTTACTTAAGATTTCTGACGATGATCGAATGAGCCTAACTACTGCTGTTTCGGATGAAGATGATGGCGAAAGTGTCATGGCGTCACCATACAAAGCAAAGGCAACTGGAACAGCGGCATCATCGTTTAATTGCACTGGCGCTGTACGCAAAGCGGGGTAAGTTTTGAGATACATTACATTTAAAACGTTGAATAAATAGTTTTTAAGCAGCGATAGATTTAAAATATGGTATGGTGAGTTGTATTGCATTATAAGGTGTCCTAAGTAGATATATTCAATTGAATAGAAGCGGTTAATCAAATGTATGCACTCGTACAATAACTGGCAGAAGGAGGCGTGATAACATATTGGGTATTGGAATTAGTTTTAAAGGATTCATAAGAGATGGCGTAACTAGCACGAAATCGCATCGGGTAAACATGTGACTATATTTGAACCTGTGAACCTGTCGACTTTTGTGGGAAGGTTTTCTTTTGTGCTTTCACTTGAAGAAAAAAGCATCGTACGCTTTGTGAGGCTTACATGGACTATGTTCTATAGACGTACAAACGAATCAAGGCCATGGGAATGATTCAAAAGCAAGAAAATTGGGTGCCGTACGAATTGAAGCGAAGAGACCTTGAAAGGAGATTTGTCACTTGCGAACAGCTGCTCCAACGCCACAACCGGAAGAGTTTTTTGCATAGTATTGTTACTGGCGAAGAAAAGCGGATCCATTACGACAACCTAAAGCGAAAAAACCATGGGGACCATCCGGCCATGCATCAACATCGACGGCCAAGCCGAATTTTCATGGTGCCAAGCTCATGCTCTGCATTTGTGTGGGATCAGAAGGGTATTGTGTACTATGAGCTGCGGCAACCTAACCAAACCATCACTGGTGAACGTTACCAACAACAATTGATGTAATGGAGCCGAGCATTGAAGCAAAAACGGCCGGAATATGCCAAAAGACACGACAAGATGGTTTTTCAACATGACAACGCTCGGCCACATGTTGCAAGATCCGTCAAGGAAACATTGGAGGTGTTGAATTGGGAAGTGCTACCCCCTCCCCCCACCTTATAGCCCAAACATAGCCCCTTCTGACTACCAATTGTTCAGATCGATGACCCACGCCCTGGGTGAGCAACGCTTTACTTCTTACGAGGATACCAAAAAATGGGTCGATTCGTGGATTGAATCTTCCGACGCTGAATCCATATGCTCCCAAAAATACGGGAAAATGTTGTAGCTAACGATGGACAATACGTTGAATAATATACATTGTAAAATCTGTAGCCGAAAAAGAACAAATCAAAGCTTACAATCTATTGGCAAAATAGCTAAGAAACTCGAGAGGAACCGATACTTTATATCCATATTTTTATGAAATGAGTCTAAATACGGAGAAAACATAAAAGCCCGCACACACAGTATGCTAACTAATGTAGAAAGGTGACTTATACAATGAAAAACGTCAAATTCGCATGACTCTTTTGCAAAAGTCAGGCAAAATTGTGGTATCAAAACAAGTCTCACAACTATGTGTCGTATTATTTCGAATCCTTAGCATATAAAAAGTCTAAAAATCAAAAAATTCCACCCATTATCCCGGTTCGAAAACCGCAATGCCTCACTTTTTGTCGCTCACGTGTGACTTAGACTTCGAAGAGAAGAAAAAAATTAGTTTGGAAATCACCGATGGCTGTAGCTACTATTTTCCTAACCTTCGCATGGAAACTTATCATTTGGACCGTCTGCATAACAGAGTTGGAGGTTTTATGGTCTCTTTCGTATTATGGCACCTGCAAATTACAATTTTTTTCATACACAATGAATGCGTTGCCTTACAATGTTATATTGAAAGAGGCCATTCCGTACTTTCAAAACCTTTGTGGACCTCTGCCTTGGATTTATCAACAAGACAATGCGCTAATATATACAGTCCAGGTTGTTAAAACGTATATAGAGAGCCAAAATGTGGAGCTATTAATATGGCCGCCCTACTCACCGGATGTGAATATCATCGAATGTTTAGGCATGGTTGATACGTCATGTATATGAATCAGGACTATTCGAGTATACCCGAACTAACCCATGCAATCAAATTAGGTTCAAGCTGGATTTCGCTAAAATATTTGGCCAATTACTATGTATCCCTTCCAGATCGGATGTATGCACTTTTGAAGCAGATAGATGGGTCGGCATTAAAATTTTTCTTTAAACTAAAATAATTTAGTTACCTTAAAAAGTACATTTTTCTTTTCTTTTTTTTTTTAGTTTATTATTTTTATAAGTGTACGAAATGTGACGGGGAATTTCGAAGTCGTGGATTTCAAGACTAGCGGGAGAAGATAAAGTATAGTGTCAAAAGCATCTGTTGGAGTTGTGCGAACGTTCCGTTGCTCGTTGTAGCTTGCTTATCTGTTTGAGCTCGGTCTTCTTTATTAATAGGTGGCCATACTCCGACCGCAAACATGAGTATTGGTCCGACAAAAGCGATGTATAGACAGTGAATATTTTTGAGTTTCTGCCCCATCTAAGTCCCACGGTCTTTCCATACGCATAGTGACTTTACATACTCGTTCTCCCAAGTGAAGGCTCCAATATGGCATTCTGTTAAGCATCACTCCCAATAAGTTCGCACTACAACTAAATTTCTTTTAAACTTGGTGGAATGCGAGCAGAAATATTGTTTCCCTGTTTTGGATATGTTTACACGTAAATCACATTTCTCTGTCCATAAGGATAGTTGGCTTAGAATGGTTGTCAGAAGATCACAAAAACTTTGAGCATATTTTGTCTTGTCCACTTGGCAGTCACTTTCCTCTATAGAATTTACGTCGCATTTTTACCGAAATTTAGATGTGGTTAGTTCAACAACTCTAAGCAGCTACTTAGCCACTACAACTACAAAATCCTACCAAAAATAACAATTTTCTCTAACTTTTCTTCAACAGTTTCCTGTCGGTAAAGAAATGGCTACTACGCAAAAAGCATCAAATCGAATTGGCACGCAAACGTGGCTGGAAGGGCTATTGGGTTTGTTTGAAGGGTACAACATTGCTTTTCTATCCATGCGATTCACGCGAAGGACGCAGCGTCGAGGCAGCACCCAAACATTTGATCATTGTCGATGGAGCTATTATGCAACCAATACCAGAGCACCCAAAGCGTGATTATATCTTTTGTCTGAGCACAGCATTCGGTGACGCGTATCTATTTCAAGCGCCCTGTCAGGTGAGCGACACTTTGTTACAAACAAAACCAAAACAAAAAGACGCAGTCGACCTTAAGCAGCAGGTATTTAACGAGGCAAAAACCTTGCTCACTTTCACATGCAGTGTATGTAATGTGTAACTCTGTAACCTGCAGCAATGACCACCATAAGATACATCAAAGGCATTAAGTTCAGTGCATTCATAAAGCAATTACAAAGAAACCAATAAAGAAAAGTCCTTGCGCGAATATATATAATGTGTGTAAGTGAGAGCGAAGTAGTTTGTCAACGCCGCGGACTGTTACTAAATACGCAATAGAGGGGTATTTTTTACAGGTTTCATTTTCTGTTCCTCAAGTGATTAATTTGTCATAAAATGGTCAGATCTGGCAACGGTATTGTCATTGCCATTTTGTCATGAATAAACTGTCAATAAGCAAAGTGGATACATTTGGATTGAAGAAAATCCACAATAGATTCTCGAGACACCGTTACATCTACCAAAAAATCACTGTTTGGTACGCTATATGTGCCGGTGGCATCATTCGTTCCTACTTTTTCAAAAAAAAGGACGTCGGAAAGGTTACCATCAACGGCGAGCGTTATAGAGCCATGATTAGCGATTACTTCGTGCCCCAATTGAATGGGATGTCTATTAAGGACATGTTTTTCCAACAGAACGGCACCATATAACGTACAGCGACTTACTGAAGAAATAAACCAGTCAATTGGTCAACGAAATTGTGTGATTTAACACATTTGGATTATTTTCTTTGGGGTTACATGGCGATGAATTTATGAGTACTCATAAAAACTGGCATAAGAAGCGAAAAAAGAGAGATGCAGAGAGGTGGCATCCTGCAAACACACAAAGGTATTTGTAAGGAAGATAATCTTTGTAAGAAAGACAATTTTCCGTTTGAAATTATGTGAGCTCAGTATTTTAATTCAATTCAAAGATCTACACCTCTAAAACAACACCCATTGCACATACTTGAGCGCATAGCTAAAGAAAATTGTTTGCATAAACTTAGGCGTTCCAGCAAAGCAAAAAGAATAAAGGGTGGGTCACCCGAGCAGAAAACAAGCAGCGGGTTCACTGCTCGCAGGCATTGCACGAATTATAATCTAAAGTGAGCTACAAGTTTGCATATGACGCACACAGACAACTCAAAAGAAGCTGCACCATCAAATACAAACTAGATACATAGCTTATCTATTTACCTATTTGAGTGAGGGAGAGTGTTTCTGTGAGTGTGTATCTATGTGATTGCACAATTGCTTACCTTGAACGCTTTTGAGTCCTTGTGCTTAAATTGTTATACGTCTCAGAGGCATTAATGCTGCTGTTGCTCCTGCGTCATTAAATTTGCATAACTGATAGCGAAGTGAATTGCATTGGGGTAAAGCAGCATTTCACTTGCTCTATGAACCCCTGCCCCCTCCCTCCCCTCTTTCACTACACACTCAGTCGGTCATTGAAAGCAAAATTGATTGTGGCAAATGAGAATTTATGACTGCTAACGTCGTCGTCGTCGTCGTTGTCATCATCATCATCAACAACGTAATAAATCGCGTTGCATTTAAGTATTAAGCAATTGTCGTCTATCCCACAGGTGGAACTTGAAAACTGGGTCAACAGCATACACAGCGCTTGCGCAGCAGCCTTTGCACGTCATCGCGGCAAAACAGGCACACTACATTTATTACAGGAGGAGATCTTTCGACTGGAGAAGGCAATTGAATCGGTGAGTCTTTTATAAAATTTAATATGATGCTGTAAGCATTCGAAATTAAATAGTTATTTATACAAGTATAGTACAATATTCAAAAGTACTGATAAAGCAGAACAGATAATTAAAATTTGCAGGTTGCCACCGCATAGCATTTTTATGTAACATATGTTGGAAAGCGGAAATAAAAAGCGTCAATCTTGAGCTAGAAATCGTTTAAAGTATCAAAAAATAAAAATTTTACAGCCATTTTTCAAAAGTATCTAAAATCAACTCCTTGAAATTTTGACTTGCAGGTTGTCACCCCTTGAAAAATTTTATTTAAAACACAAATGAAAACACCTGAAACTATAAGAAAATATATTGCCTCATAAAAAGAACTGCAAATTGGCATGAAAAATCAAATTTACAAAATTGTATGAAATCATTCCAATATCATAATTCGGAAAAGTGTAAACACTGAAGCGCATAAACATCACACAAACATGAAAACTGGCACAATAGTGTAAAGAAGCTAAAAAAAGAGTGAGACAGAGAGGTGGCAACCCGCAAGCACTCAAAGGTGCCAACCTGCATGTTAATGCCATTTTTGAACTTACAAGTACTACAAACATTGTCAATTCATAATATATAAATATTTAAAATTCGGTGAAGATTATGTAATTTGTTATTGTTGTCAGTCGGAGTTTAGTTTAAGACACTGAACTCGAAGTACAGCAGTGACGGCAACCTACAAGCATATCCCCAAACGCATGCAAAACAGTTCGAAGCGCTTATTCTATGATTTAAATTTCAAGAAAAAGAATAATTGTTGAATTGTTTTGTTGAAGTGAGAGGCTACTGATACTGAAAATGAGTTGAAAAATCGCTCTACCGAGAGAGCAAACGAGAGAAAAAAGCACCATAAAGTTGCCGAATGGCATACGTGTGTGTGTGTGTGTGTGTGTGTGACGCGAGTCGTCAAAGCACAGCTGACTCCGCTAAAATCACTCATAAAAATGTTGTTCTCAATGACACGCTGATTCATGACGTCCTTGATGTCATGTCATGAACATACTTGAAGCGCTTAAAGACATGTCATCAATTGCGGTTTGTGTCTTGAATGATACAATGTCATGTCTTGCAAAGCTGCGGGCTCGAAGACAACACTTCTGACATGTCATACAGAGGATCGTGCATAAAAACTAGCAAGATAGGTCATCAAGGGAATCGTGCACGACTCTCACGATATTTGTATAAAAATGTCGTCAAAGAAGCTTAGTGCGCTGTCAGCGGGCTAAGATGCTTAACAGACAGAAGAAATCTGCGTCGTTTCAGTAAAGTACAATTATCAACAAAAGCAGAGAGTCAATATATTTGCCTATGTGATCCTCTATTTTTTTTTTTCTATGGAAGTGGTCTCAGCGGGTCCACCACTGCTTGATCAGCTCGGGGAAGCATGTCGAACTAGTCATGTCAGTGCATCTGCCTGTACATGGTGCCTCATTTTTATGAACTACTAGCTTAACCGGCGTATGTTGCTACGCCCCCTATTAATATTTCGTTCATTGCAACGCTTGGTGATGAACAACATTTTTTGTCATTCCTTCTGGAGAGTAAACGAATGGCTTAGCGACTCTCGAACACGCCACGTACAACTGCTCATAAAAAAATCATGTCAATTCGAGACTTATTCCACACACTTCCAACGATTCTCCTTGCGATTTATTAATCATCATTGTGAATGCAAGTCGAAACTGTACACGTTTAAATTGGAACGGCAAGTCGGTTGGAATAAGTGTTATTCTTGGAATCGAAACATCCCCGCCTTTGAACTTACCTATGAATATCGTCGGTTCAATCACTTTGTTTAATTTGGTTAGTAATTTAACCTTTCCGCTAGGACAACTCAAAGCATTACAATGTTGGCGAATAGTGCTCATTGTTCAGAAGACGACCGATACATCCGCGGACCGATATATTCGTATCTGAACGCCAAACGTTCATTAAGATTTTTGACATTTTGCCGTACAGCGAACTTGTTCCCTGTTCCCAATTTGCTCAACTGTGCAAATTGGTTTGAGTTCATAGAAAAATTCCATTTTTCCGGTGGATTCTTCAAAAAATTTCTTTTTTAAAAATCTGACCATTACGAACACAACGAAAAATAAATTAGGCAAATCGGTAACGACGTTTTCAAGTTATAGAGGCCTTCATTACTATTGTGAATCATTTTTATATATACGAGTAGATGTCTAATAGCTAGAGATATAAGGTATTCACAACTAGTCGATTAGTAGCTTAGTTGATGAGAAAATGAGCATATGAGAAATTTCCAACAACACAACTCACTATGAAAAACTAAACAAACTAATCGACCTCTTCCCTTGTTTACAAATTTCATCTAAAAAAATTACTCTGAAGTCCTTTAAAACACTTACAATTTTAACAGAAATCGACACTCATTTTGGTATTTATTAGTGCGGAACAATGGAATCGAAACTAAAGACTTTTAAACCAGTTTAGCATTAATTTTTATAACTTATAGATTTTAATAGATATCGCTCTCGACTTAAATGCATTGAGCTCCTAATTGAACTTCAATTTGGTATGAGATACTTTTTCTACACACTATTGTAAACTAAAAGATCTGCCTTAGAAAATAAGCTTAAGAGCTACATGCAAAAGTGTCATTCAAAACAAAACATGACATTACTTCTTTCAATACAAAATGTAATTAAAAAGTGTAATTATACTGAGGAAACTTTTTGCTATTTGCAAATATACATATATAATCACATATGTATGTCTCTATGTACAAAGTTTCTTTGAACACATTGTAAATATAAAGCAAAGTGCTAAAACTCACAAAAATAAAACCTCTACCAATTTGTATCTATAGATGTATGTAAAAGATATTTATATAATACTTATACATTGCTATGTACATGCATGATTATCCGCTTTTAAGTCGGTCAACCGCCAAAAAGAGATAGACAGATAGACAGACAGACAGACAGACAGACATGCGGACAGATACAACGAAATCAACCACAACTGCTCAAATAAAATGCTGGCTGACACGAAACTTCACTCAGACAAACAAACAAAAGCCAAAATGGCGAAAGCAAAACAAAAACAAAAACAAAAAATTATCCAAACAAGAACAACAAAAACGCAACTACTGGATGCAAGCAACAACTTCAGCTATCTCATTCCGTACATCCTTTCTGCATCCTATTTCCTTTTGATTACTCCTGTTGCTATTGCTGCTACGAAGTCTCCTGTTTGAATTCGCAAAATGAAGTTTTGTTTGTTTATTCGTTTTTCATGTCATTTCCAGAGCAGCGTCGTCGTTGACTCTAAAGCACTCATTTCACTGGTATCTACTGCCGATTCAACTTACGAGAGTTGCACGATAAGACAAGATATAAACAGATTTAGATATATTGTAAGCAAGAGTTTTGAAGTCGATCAACTAGGCGTTCTTGCTGTGTTTGTTCCTATATCTGACCATCTGTCTGTCTGTCTATGTATACTCGTATAAATCCTAGATAAGAGAAACTGGTATTTTATGAACTTGAAAACATAATAATCTAAAGCTAGCACAGTTTGTAATGATTTCATTTAGTATATACTATAATTAAATTGACTACTTTAACGTGTGTCGTTGTCGTTAACATATGAGTGGCAAAATGACGTTCACTTATGAATGAAACAGCCTTTTCGGCTTATTTTGATTTCTGTATTTTTATAAATTGTAAAAAGGTTAGTTACGGCTACGCCGGCTGACCCATTGATTCAGGTCACACATAGACCAACATGATCCTTAGTGAGGCTGATAATGAAGGTTGTTCAGCAGTTTATAAAGTTCTATAGAATTTTACCGTTTTTGGCGAGTGCCAATCGCCTGTTGGGATTCTTCCTTCGTCTCTGCCAGTGACGCGAGCTCGAGTGTGTCAAGGTATATTAATCTTAATGTTGCGATGGCTGGGCAGCTGCTGACGAGCTGTTCTAGAGTTAACGAGACTCCCGATTCCTTATATTTCCTACAACTTTCTACATTAGTTATGCCTTGCTTTGTCGCATTAGCAACAGCTGGACAATGCCCTGTTAGAATGCCTAACAGCAATAATCAGCAGTCTCTTCTCTGGAGCTGCAGCAGGTAGTGCGCGAGTTTTAGGTAGTAAATAGTAAAAAAGAGAGCAAAGTCGGCAAGCGTAAATTTTCAAGAGTTCAATGAAGAATTGTTTGACATTATTGCAGAATTCGCTGATGAAGACTTGATAAAGCTCAGCTCCTCTATGCACTCCAGAGCCGACTCGGAAGACAAACAACTCAGTCGCCTTGACCTTTCCTGAAAACGTGCTCTTCACTGGCCTCTGTCGGTTATTCGTTCTTAAATTCTTAAATCTATCACTGAGAGCCTCAGAGCAAAATCAAATTTACTCTCTCAGCTGCTCCAATTTCTTTGCACTGGCAGTAAATAGGAAAAGAAATGGGTTCTGATACAGCTACTCCAAGTGTCGGGTGCCCGTTAGCCGTGGTAGTTCAGACGATGATACTTCGCAGTACCGTTGGCATGTGTCAAGGTTCGATTCCAGTTTCTTACACACTTTTAGAACAGCAAAATTAATTTCAAATTTTGTAAAAAGAAGAACAACAAAAAAAAAAAACTGTACTCAAATCAATTATATTTCTTCTTAAACTCTAGCTCTGTGGAGCTTGGAGAAGTCTAAATTAAAGAACCTCAGCTCCGTTTTTAAACCAAGAATTTGTACTCACCACAGTTTTGCTACCGCTCTCTAGCGCCAACGATTATCTACAATTTCAGAATCTGGAGACTAATTAAGGAGACGTTTATTTGATGTTATATGTATATTTAAATTTATTTTGTATTGAAGTAAATTTTGATAGGATTTAACACATGCTTTAACATTGGCTATGGGCAGCACACACAAATGCAGCTCTTTGCATAAACCAGCGAAAATTACACAAACTATTTCTTCGTTATATTTCTGCATATACCGTTAACAATTTTGTATGTATTGGTGTGTGCACTTCCGTTTGAAACTTTTGGATACCCCTAATATAAATAATTTATTTTTATACTCTCATTTCTTTACCGTTTTATGCTTAAAATTTAGTTAAATTAAGTTTAAATTAGTAAAATACAATTTGATACTTAAGAACTTGCATTGCGTAGCACTTTAACTAGCACGCACCAGTGTGAAGTATGCATTTAGGAAATATATACGAGTGAAGCTGATAAAGGACACCAGTGACCAGAATGCATAATGAATAGCAAAGCAAACCATGAAGTTTAGTGTAGCTTCTACGTTTTTTTCTTTTTTATCTCTATTAATAATGTTAGTTTTTATGCGCTGGTCGTTTACTGTCTTTAAGAGCTAAGGATTATAAGATGAATTACAGAAATTACGTGCACTACAATCTGCCCATCATACGGCGTAAATAACAACTGTGTAGTAAATAGCCGCCGAAGCAAGTATTTCGAAATCACTATGGTGGCAAATTCCAAATTAGTTAGCTTCACTGGAGATACTTAAAATATAATTATAATCTGCAACTGATTATCGACTTATCGCATAGCCCTCGTATATTGTTCCAGCAGCTCGAATTCTGCAATGCTGTGATTCATACTGCGACGTATTCAATGCAGTCGGTTTTTATAATTTTTCCGTTCTGAGACCAAAGTCGCTGCTCCTGCTGCCAATTCGTTATTGTATTAAAAGCGCCATGCCGCATTTGTTGCGCAGTTAAAACGAAACGCCAGCAGTTCTGCTCATTCCATTCCATATGCGCTCGCAGAGATGCAAACGTTTAAGCCAAGTTTATTTTAGTGAGGGCAGATTGAAGTTCGTTTAGCTCAGAAAAGTCCGTAACTTGAAAAGACAATTATGCTGTTTCAATGTCCGTCTGTATGTCCGTCTGTCTGTCCGTCCGTCTGTCTGTCTGTCTGTTTGTGTGTGTGTGTCCATCTGTCTGCTACGCTTTAGTAGTACGATTTGATTTTTTCTTTATTATTTAGCTGCCGTTCTTGTTATTCTTATTATTTTTACTTTTTTTGTTGATATTTTATTTGCTCGAGATAGCAAGGCGCGCGTTTTTTAATTTAGTTTCACTCATTTTCAGACAGTTGAAGTTTTATGTTATGACTCTTTCACATCTTCTTCATCTATTGCTTTATCGTTTTGTTGTTTGTTTGTTATTCGTTTCGTTATATTTTTTTTTTCGTATTTTTTTTTTTTTTATGCTTCCTCAATTCTTTTCTTTATCTTTTTTACACCGTTTCTCCTCTAACTGCTGTTCTATTGGATAAAACCATAATTACTTCCTTGAACGGATTGTTGCCGCTTTACTTGTTTTTAAACTTCAACTTTTACATTTTTTGATAAAGTATTAAAGTACGGGTATATTAGGTTTTTGCGCATTTATGCAACAACTAAAAAGGGGGCGTGGCAGACTTCATAAAGTATTGTTTATATACTTATAAAAAAAATGTAGTACTCCGTGCTTGAATTGTTCCATAGCGGTAGCAGAAGTATGGTCAGTACGAGTTTTCTATGCAGATAAATAAAATTAGAGTGTCTGTTTGTAATATAATAATGTTATAATATAAAATAATTTTTTTTACAATTTTTGTCTGTCTATTTGTTCCGGCTAATCTCTGAAACGGCTGGACCGATTTTGACGGGACTTTCACTGGCAGATAGCTGATGTAATAAGGAGTAACTTAGGCTACTTTTATTTTAGACATTTTATTTATTTTTATTAATTTTTTTAATTTATATATATATATACAACAACAACAAGAACGTATATGACGATAGAGTAGTCTGGACGTACGAACCATAGCACAAAGAAGAGACAAAGGATAGGGAAACTATATAGAAACGCGTTTTATCTCTTCCTCTCGCAGCATACATTTATAGTTGTCTCTATTTCGTTATACTTTTCGTTTCAAAAAATCCAATTCACACCGTGCCAAAAGAAGTTTCACTTCAATAATGCAGAAAAAACAAACGTGTCCAATAACAACTTTGTATTTCTTTCAACTACGCGCACAGGAAGGAGTGGCAGGGGAAAGGAGTGGCAGGGAATTAGGGACAAGGGAGGGCCACGTACAACGTCTCGGGGATCATCTAGTTCTTAAATAAATTACAAATTGACTGATTCAAGAAAGATTTTCTCAATTAAGATGTTCTTAAATTAAGCCCTGTTTAAGTTCGAAAGAATTTCATTTCAAGGCAAAAATAGGTTTAGGTGAGGTTAGCTTAAATGGTTACGCCAAGATGCTCGTTGCGGTACCACAAATCTTTAATTTTAGGAAAGAGCTCTCCTTCTACAGCCATTTAAACAATTTACTATGATTGTTAGACGCTGCAGTAGTTTGGTAATCAGATTTGAGTCGTCTGTATATATGCTTATGAAGTCGGTCACTGATTGTTGTTGGCTATACCTACCATTCAAATCAGTGGGAGATTTTTACTTTGTATATTTTATCAAAAACTAGTTTTGCAACACAGTGCTGTGGTAGATGCCTATATTAGTTTAGTATCGCTGATTGGGGTAATCTAGCGTTTGTCCATACGCTGCTATCTATATGCCTTACAGCGGCAAGCGGGCCTACTTCTTTTCCCACAATATATATATATATATATATATATATATATATATATATATATATATATATATATATATATATATATATATATATATATATATATAAGAAAAGAAGAAGTTGAACTATGTTTTGTGCTCTCATCAATGTACTTCACTGGCGCTTGCTTTGTGCCTTGCTAAGTTCTTTTCTGACTGTGACTTTACCAAAAGCTGTTCACCATACTAGAATGCCGTATGAGTATTTAAAGAGAGAGCGGTATATACTATTTTAACAGATTGCTATTGGAGAAAATCTCCAATTTCTGCGAATTGCTTTTTATATACAAAAATCTCTACATGCTTGTGGCTTTCTTCAATCTTTCTGCTGAGTCTTTGTTCCAGAAAAGTTTCTGTCAACTACAGTGCCTTCGATTCATTAACTCTAACCAAATTTCAATATTATGTCGTCCAGTTTAGAATGAAAAACGAGGCTTACTTAAAGAAGAAATTGAATTGATTTTAATAAACATGAGCAAAAAAATGGCCTTAAATAAACGTACTGAGTATATTATTCAAGAACTCGTTGAGACGAGTCAATTCTAGAAATGTTCGTCTATATGAAAGTCGAAATTTTCAGTACAATAAAAATTGCAGCTACCAATTTTAGATTTTGAGATGCTCCTACAATGATTAGCTTTAAATAAGCACCCACCTAAACTAGTAGCTAGAGTGTATCTCTTAGTCGAGCATACTTTTACTAAAATTTTTGATATTTCGTTCTTACTTTTAATGCTCCTTCATGCTTTCAGTTGCAAAACCATTAAACGGAAGTCTGAGATTGGCACCGAGTGTTGATAATTGTGCCGCCACAACCTCAACCTCAACTCAACTGCCGCCATTGGGTCTGTGTGGCTGGTTTGATATTTTCAATGGGTTGCCAAAGTAGCATGAAGTAAGAATTGAAGATTTCGAGCACACAATTCTTCGGAGTGGATAAACTGCTTCAGCATGAATATTAATTACATTAAGCTTTAAGCAGCAGCAGCAGCAGCAGCAGCAGCAGCAGCAGCAATAGCTGCATGAGTGTTTACTGTATAATTAATTTGAGTATTATGCAAATATTTTGCAAGATTTATATTTGATACAAAAATTCGAAAGCATTTATAAGCAAAAGTACTATCAGTGTGCGTAACAAACTGCATACCAAAAAAAAATAAAAGAAGATTTGTCTATATTTATTGTTTTGTACAATAATTTTCTACAAATTGTAGTAGAAGACCTCCTTTAGCTTATAAATGCGTTAAAAAATCATCAGCAGAGCAAAAAATAAAAACAATTTCGCAAACCATTTCCATTTAAGCTTAATGCTTTTGATTAACGAACTGACTTAGTTTAAAAATAGTCCTTTTAGAATTTTGACAAAACTAACTTGTCAAAATTTGCTATTTTAAAAACTGAGCTTCATAATCAGCAACATATTTGCATGAAACTAAAAAATTGTATCAAGATGGTAAAGGAATGTGAGAGTCGAAGAACAATTCGCATTTTCGGTTCAAGGCGGTTAATAGACTCGAATGCCATTCAGTATCCTCACGCCTGATTTGTCTGTCAGCATGGAGAAGTCTTTTCAAAAATATCAGCTGAGAATCCGGTTCTGCTTTACTACTCATACTAATTAAAACGGAAAATCCTATAATGCTTTTCGTTTCAACTCCACTTTATCAAATATATCAGAAGAATAAGAAAATACGAAGCAGCGAGGCTATGGAATGGGTGTTCAATCCATAGTCGCTTATAAAATGTACTAAGCGAAGAAGATGCAGGCAGGCATATGAGTATATTCCATAAAAACAATTCTAACGTGTCGTCAATATCATCCTAACTTTCCAAATCCATATGTAGATTTACTAGCTCATTCGCAAAAGATGGTAACAATTTATGCTTTGCGCCCCAAAAGTGTGTATACGCTCTAAATGCGATGTTCAATGGAATATGGTCAAAAGTTAACTTGCAGGTCTTCAGCAATAGCTAAGCTTGAAGACGAAACAACAAAATCAATCGCTCTGAGCGTTTGGTTGCTTAGAAAAAATGGGTAGGTTATTTTGTGGCCAAAATCTGCATATCGGAATAAGTCTGAAGTTATTCTGAAGTTAATAGTTTCTTGTTAAAAGCAACATTATATTTAACGCAATTAGCTTGAAAATTGTTGGCTATGAGCCGCAGTTCTTCTACGGTTATCCGGTTCCGTTCTAGCTGCAGTGATTTGGCCAGAACCTTCAAATTTAACTAGTACTTAGCACAGGCCCTAGTCTGTAAAACGGAACAAACCTTAGTTTTGGAAGACAATCAATATTGGGCCCATTCGATGGTTTTTCGAACGATAGTCGAAGCTATCGACAGACTAACGATAGTTGTTTGATATTTTTTTAGATGTAAGAATATCTAAATAAGTAGTTATATATCCCTTAAACATATGGTAAAAAGGTAAACTATCTTTTTGAAAATGTAGCAGCCAGAAGAAGGCGTGGCTGACCCCACTAAAATTTATATATTCTTTATCAACATCAAAAATCCAGTATATATAGATATGCCTGTCGGCCTGTCTGTCTGTCCGCTCGAATGAACGTCAAGATCTCCTCGACTATGAAAGATAGTGCATTAAATTTTGATACTAAGGCTCTATTTATTAAAAGGCGGATATAGTGTATAAAATAGTCGTGCCGGCAAGTCTATAAAGCGTAGCCACAAAAAATTTACCCCATTTCTAGTTTTTGTATTAAAAATAATTTGCCTAGAATTGCTTTATTTGGTGTACACGTTAAATTTTGTGTCAAGCCCAATCCATTCAGTAGAAGTGGGTCAAAATTGAGTTCCAAAATTTGAAAATAACAAGCAGAATTTTGATTTGTTATTTAATTAATATGCTAACATATTTTAAAATAGAAAACGAAGTCATTTAAAGATTATTTAAAAGAGCTGGAGTCTAGTAGAATTTTTTCTATGTATTTTGGGACGTAGATTCCAAAAGTATAACAATTTTTGTCAGTTATAAAGTTTGTATGGATGTGTGGATGTTTTTTACTCATTCACGCAAAAACTACTGAATGGATTTTAATGAAACTTTACAATAATCAGAATAACAAATAGGCTATAATTTATGAAGATATTGTATAAATGAGCCAAAATATAACAATAACTGTCACGTAATATGGAAAAAATTGTGCGGTTGAATCGGGTTGTTTCTCGGAAACGAAAACAAAAATGTTTGTTTTCGAAAATGGAAACAGATATCAAACGGATGAACGAATGCATAGAAAGAAAACCGGAAGCAAATGACCAGCAAACGCGTGAGGGCAGACGCGTGAAGGCAGACAACTTTGTGGGTGATGCTTGTGTCCGTTTTGCGATTTATCAAGGCACTAGCGATTTGTTAAAAATACACAATACCTGTATGTAATGTGATAGGTAGGTTAATTCGAAGTTTCTTTTATGGTTAAATACACTTACAACAAGTTATTTCACCCAATATTGAAAAATAAGATATACATTAAAAATTGTTAATATACAACAATAAAAAGAAAAAGTAACGTAGCAACGCACGTCGTGTTCTCTACTTTGTTCATATCTCAATCAATTATCTGATTTGTTATCCTATACTTCCATCACATCTTATTCGATCTGCCTAAACATGTATAATTTAATGCAACGACTTCCAAATTAGTGCTGTGAAGTGTTAGAGATGTGCAAATGACCTAAAAACCATCGATAGTGGTCCAAAAAAAAAAACACTATCGTTAATACTATCAATTGTCTTCCAACACTTTCAAACACTGTATTCCATTGCATTTAATTCGAACGATTATGAATCACTTGTAACGTGATAGTCAGTAAAATTTTGAGCTGCATCATTCCTGTTCGTTTCCGGCAACATAATGAGTGACAGTTCTGTGTAGCACACAGAAATACTTGGCTTCTAAAACACCTATACTTCTTGTTCGATTTGACTCCATCATAGCATAGAATTCATTCAGCATAGAATTCAAAGACACCAGAAATCAACCGGATTGATTATTTTAATAATGATTAATCATCTAAGAAATCAGTTTCTCGCTGTAGATACCTGATGTCCTATGTTGAAGAAGCCGACATCTTGCAAGTCTCACACGCTTATATTCCATGATCAGTAATTGGGCACATTTTTATAAAATTCGCAGTCACCCGCGCTTTTTTACTTTGCAGTTATTTTTTAATAATTGTATTAACATACGCTTTCTGTCTGTTCCGGAACAGTCATCTCCATGGCCAAATTCCTCGAATCGTTTGTGCCATTAACCAAGCAGCGCGAAATATGAAACTTTGGAAGCTTCCAGGATATAATAACTTACCGAGTTGTGCAAATGTTGAGCTATCTGAGAAATGGTATCATATGGCACATCAGCAGAAAGTGTTATACAAATTTGCATCTTTATCTTTTATAACAGACTAAAATTTATATAGATTAATTTTTTCTTTTCACCCTGTTCGCTGTCATCTAATTTATAATTTCTTCTTTAAATCAAACTTTCGGAAGGATATTAAAGCTGCGACCATATTGTAGTAAAAATTTATTCCTACGGTTTGTTTGCTTTTTTTTTTGTATCTACTCCCGCATATAGTTAAGATAAAACAAAGCCAAGATGAATTACTCACACGCGAACAAACAAAAAACTACAACAAAAAAGAGTTGAAAATAAAAATATTACGTATACGCCATGAATTAAGAACTCTATAAAATTAAAAATGATGTTGCCCAGCGTTCAACTCTGTAAGCAGAGATACTTTACTAAATATATTGCTGCACATAGTTACATATGTACTACATAGTTAGAAGTACAGGGTGTCTCAAATGAAAGTTCACATTTGATTTGCTGATTGCGTGAACGCAACTATTCCGAGGGGCGCGTGGTGCATGTCAATCGGTAGCCTAGCTTTTGGGAATTTAGTCGCTATGGAACGTTTCTCAGGAGCAGACCGTGCGTTGTGCGTTCGTGAGTTTTACAAAAATGGTAATTCAGCGTCTGTACCACGTGTTCATCCTTTAAATGATGCGCCAATCCCTCGACTTATGGGTAAATGGGTCGAGAAGTTTGAAGAGACCGGTTCAACGCTGGCAAAATCAAAATCCCTCGACTTATGAGTAAATGGGTCGAGAAGTTTGAAGAGACCGGTTCAACGCTGGAACAATCAAAATCCGGGCGTCCAAAGTCTTGGAGAACGTTCGAAAACGTAGACAACCCTGACCTTTCGATTCGGAAGCGTGCCGTTGCTTTAAACGTGCATAGATCATCATTTTTCCGCATTTTTAGCAACTTCACACGCGTCCAACAGGTCTCTACCACGAGTTCATGAAATTTTTCTTGGCAAATTGATCTCCAGCAGAGGTCACATAAATTGGCCTCCACGAAGTCCCGCTTTAATCCCTATGGAGTTTTTCCTGTGCGATTCCGTCAAATCTAAAGTTTACGGCAACAAACCGACTTCCTTCGCACAATTAGAAGGAAATATCCGTCACGAAATGGCAGCCATCACGGAGAATACCTGCCGAGCCGTCATAGGAAATTTTAGTGCTCGATTAAATGAATGCCGCGAACGCAACGGTTTACATTTGGACAATATCATTTTTAAGAAATAAATTCCCAAAGTGTGCATTTTAATATGTAATACTCGTAAACATTTTTTCAATAAACTACTTACTTTTTTTATATCGATTTTTTGTGAACTTTTATGTGAACTTTCTTTTGAGACACCCTGTATATACATATGTAGCTGCATAAATTAATTTCGTAAGAGTATACTATATGGCAGTATATACTATGTTAGCTTAGAACACTTACTAAGAATACTAAGTTTGTGAAAGCGCAACAGTGTTTCTGTAACTTTGTATCTTTTAATTTTTTTTTTTTTTTTAAATAATTTTTGTGCATTTCGTTACACTTTGCAGGAGTTTCTTTAGGTTTTTTAATGCTTTATTGCTGCACATTTTTTGTACTATTTACTTTACTGCAGTGCATATTACTGCATGGACAACATCCAAGCTACGCAGATACGGATACAGATACACACATATACGAATACATATAGATATGCATGCATTGCTAAAAGAAAGCTGCGCTGTCACCTTTTCGGAAAGGAAATAATCATATATGTGTCAGTAGACTTTGCCTATGTGCCGCAGTTGCAATTGCTACGTGAGTTTTTTTATTATACCCTGTACACATAGGGTATAAGAGGTATATAAAGTTTGTGCAAATGTATGTAACAGTCGAAAGAAGGCGTGTCGGACGCTATATATGCTTGATCAGCAACGGAAGATGAGTCGCTTGGGACATGTCCGTCTGTTTCAATGAACAGAACTCAGATAGTAAAAGAGATAGAGACTTCAAAATTGCTTACTTAGATTCGCAATTTTCCACTGCAGATAACTAGTATTAAATAAACATGCCAATCCCACTCTAAGGCATAGTCTCCATACAAATCTGCATCCAATTTGAAGTTTTTGTATGAAAATGTACTTGTTTATTACGCAACAAAAGTCAAATTTGTTGTATCTAACTTAAAATCTAATAAAATATCCCACACATGTTCAAAACGAACCACTAAAGAATATAAACTCTGATTTTTATAAGAAGTCTTAAACAAGATACAGCGTATCTCAAAGTCGAGCACACTTGACTGCAGCGTTCTTTCTTGTTTTTTTTTTTTTAGCAGGTTGCTGGTTTTTTTAAATTTTATTTTTTACTTTTTATACTTTTGTTGAACGCGAAATTATATATTGTACAATGCACACACAGTGTAGTATTGTACGCTGTACTTTGGGATGAGTTCGCTCTGGTTTTTACGCTCTAATTACGCGTACTACGACGACCGACGACCGACTACCGACGACGGACTACCGACGACAACGACTATGTGACGAGTAGTAGTACACTGCAGTTTCAACTGCAACTGCAACAAACGCTGATGTTGCAGCCACCGCCTTCATCAACGTCGTCACTACTGACTCTGAGTAGTACTCTGCATGTGCATGTCAGTTTGTGTAACTTTGGATGCCAATGCAGTTGCTGGCGCACTACTTGCTTTCAATTTAAGTTTCTTTTTGTAGATCAGTGTTAACTCACTCTTCTCCTGTACCAAACATACTACCTTAGTGAATGTCTTAAATTAAGTAGGTTGATAGTTAGTCGCCTGACTGCATCGCAACCATATATTTTGTCTCTCTGTCTCATTTTTAACTACATACATATGATTATAGTTGCTGAAAATTCCATTTTACTTAAAGCAACTTTAAATCAGTCCAAACTACGAAGGCAGCAGTAATATTAAAGCAATTAGTTATATTTGGCGCAGAATGTATCTACTTGCCACAGCTTTCAGTTCTGCACAATCCATGGCAAATTTTCTATTAATTTGTACGTTTTCCTGCAAAAGTTGGTCAAACTCAAAACTCTAATGGAAAAACTTGAAACTTTTCATACATTTGTTACGCCAACTGCTTTATATCTCATTTTAAACGCGCAAGAGGGCAGACTTGGAAATCTTGCAATCGAATCGAAGCAATACTAAGTTTTTCAAATGATGGTGAATGCGCAGCTGCATTTTGTTGGCTAAAAAACATAATTTAAGCGTACGGCTAAACAATTCAAATGTTGAAAACAGTAGACAGAAAAAAGACGGCATTGGTGAGTTACTATCTAATCTTGATGCATAAAAGCAAAGCATTTCAATTAGAGCTAGAACAGACACATTCCGTATTTATGTTCTAGTTACTTACACAAATCAATTCCATCAACATGTTGAAGGTTATCAGCTTTTAATCGAAACTGCCCTTGCAGCATAAAAGTACAGATATAAAAGTATCTTGCAGCACAGCTCTAAAACCAAATTAAAACCGTCCAGATCCTAAGTATCAGGAGTGCCACAGGAATCGTATTCGGTTGAATTTCGCTTCAATTTCAACTCACCATGCCATAGACCTCATTTTCTACCTAATTGCAAATCGCCTGTAATTGAGCTGCTGATTTGACGAAATACGTCTCTAAAATACATTTTGTAAATAAAAAGGACTATCGTTGCAGATAGGGTGTACAATTTCTGATTAATCTACGTCAAAACAGTTAATCATTTCATATAGTTTACCTAATAAATAATCATTTTACTAAATCAACTAGCAAATCGCTAGTTAAATTTGCAATTCACAGCCAAGCGATTTGCATAGTAGATAAAAAGAGCAACTCGACGACATGGATAGAATATATGGTTACTATCCATAGTCACCAACAAATTCAATGGCGTAATGATTGAATATTATTCGCGAAATGTGATATACTTAGATGGAACTTGTTAGATGGAAAGCCAGTATATTTTAATAGCTTTTGTTTTCAGCAAACAATTTTTACCAAGAATATTTTGCTTGTGCGTAAGATATCAAGATAATTTGCTTTAAATTTGTTGGTTTCGTTGTTTGGTTAAATTCAAGATTTTCCTCTTCTCAGAGTAAAAATGATATCTCGATTACGTTCAATTGCATCAGTTCAAAAGATATGTTAGCGATGTTAGTGACGTATCTTCAGCAGAAGTTGCTCAAGCTGGTTTATCTGCTCTGATGTACCATGTTCCTCTCTGAAACCGAATTGAGGCTCTGTGATGATGTGGCAGCAAACTTTTAATACAATTTGATCGAATGTTTTGGAGAATACTGGCAGTAACTACATTTTCTTCTTTGTTAGGCTTTGGCAGCATATGTATTTACTCAAATCAAAAAGAAGCAAACTGGTGACATTTTAATATGCATTTTGCATTTTGAAGTTACATGCATTTTGAAGTTACGTTCTATCAAGATGGATTATAGCAGCTAAAAGTATGCAACAATTCTCGGAATTCGTCGAAGTCTCCCATATTCCGGTTAAAGTCTTTTTGTAAAACGAAATTTCAGAAACTTTATTAACAATAAGCTTTAATTGTAGCATATTAAATTTGAATTGCATATGTGTTCTCCTAATTTTGCTGCTATACGTAGCAAAAAATTGCTTCATACCGTCTGTAATTGATATTGGATTCGTAACGGCATACGAAACACGTGTCTGACTTGCTAAAATAAAACTTTTGCGTACAAAATATTGTCGGTATTATTCTATTCGAATTGAGAAAAAATTTCTGTATTTATTAACCTCGAGTCAACTAGATAATTTCATATATTCTTAAAGAAGGTCGTTAAACATACTCAAGAAATCTTTATTGTGACTTTATTCTTTTGACAGAACACAACTTTATTACTAAAAGCAAACGGTAAGGTGAATTTGGTTGATTTTTCAGTAGAAGATTCAGATCAGAAATATGTATTAAAATAATTTGTCTATTACACAATTTACTGTTTTAATTTAATGAATAATGAAGATCTTTATACAATTGACTCTTTTTTAGTCAAATCATTACAGTGCCTGAATATCTTTATTGAATAATATGCTTGCATGGGTTAATTGGTTTTTAATAGAACCATATTAAATTGGTGTTTGAATACTGATGCACCATTATATTTTTTTAGGATCTGTCTACGTCAAAACGTCAGTCAAGGTTTAAATTTTTATCATGGTAAAGTTCTCGAAAGAGCAACGTTTGAAAATTATAAAAATGAATACCGAAATTCTGAGTTGGTGGTTGAAAATTTTTTGAATAGTCTTCTTCTTCATCTTTTTTTATCGGTTTTGTCTCTATTAAAAATCTTAACTATGTTAGAAAGATAACTATTTAATCTAGAACTTTACCCAATGATGAAAAAAGTATCCCAACTTCGCATTAACAAATCTTTTTCGGACCACTCTCGTAATATCACTAGCACTAAGATTGCATGATTGCAACTGAGTTTTTGTTTTTCGAATATTCATAGCGCACATCTACTTGACTTTTCTTCAGAAGTGAAAAAACTTTTCTGTGGCTGAAATTTTTCACTGATTATGACGACGATGAGGGCAAGTATGGCGACTCTTACGTCTAGTACTCGTACATAGGAGTAGTATTGCTTCACTAGTGGTTGTACTCGTTGTTGGTTTTACTGATGGTCTAGTAGTAATTTATGAACGTATGCCAGCAAATATTACATTGGAAAATATTTCTTCAAACTTTTCGACGGAGAAAAAATGTACATAAAACCAAACTTTTGAATTTTACAGCTTTGAGCAATAAAACCGACGAAATAAAGCAATGCAACGCAACCGAATATGAGATACATATAGGACCGATATATGTAAAACGCTACAGAAAGATAGCAAATAATGAATTCAAGTGTAACGATGCATAGCAACTTTTGAGCGGAAAATATGCTCCTGCAGCAGGACGATCTGCTACTGCTGATACACCATATACTGTTACGAGTATTGTTACATTTTAGTTGAGTTGCTTGTTGCATACTCGTATATTGGTTGGTAGAGGTTACTGAATTGTTGTTCTTCTTGTTGTTGTTGTGGTTGTTGTTATTTTGGCGCTTGTTACCAAGCTAACCATGACCAAATTCAATCCAATTGTCAACACCATTACGTAAAAGCGAAAAAACGAACGGTTGGCAGCACAAAAGTATGGTTAGGGCGAAAAAAGGCGTTGAAGCGAACGAATGAACCAACGACTGACTGACTAACTGACTGACTGACTGACTGAATGGTTGAATGGCTAAATGAATGAATGAATGAATGCTTGACTGAATGACTGCATATGCCATACCACTGAATGGATTTCGTAAACCTCACACGTTATACGTAATATGCCATCATTTGCGGTCAGCATTTATGCAATCCCGCAAAAGGACAATTCGGACAGTGAGCAGACAGTGGAAGCACGGGCGAACGTACGGACGGACGGAGACACAGACAAACTGGCTACTATACTAACAATGTCAGCGAAATTAAATGAGTGCGAGTAAGATAGCAGAACGCAAAATTGTCGCTGCTATATTTTAAACGAGTTGGTTAATAAGAGATCGATAAATTGTCAACAGTTTGGAAATAGCTAAAAGTTACTTCACTGCACATTCCAAGAAGATCGATAGAATTGAAGAAAAGAAATACTACTTACTCAAGACCGCACATAGGAAAGCGCACCATTCGGTGTAGTTTAGTGCGCGCCGGCTCCAATCGCTGGCAATCCGGAGCTTCTTCAGGTCATCATAGACCTGATCTTGCCATCTTAAGCTCGGACGTCCTCTCTGACGCCGTCCACCAATCAAGTTCAGGTTTCCGTCGTAAACCTTTAGTGCTGGAGCTTCGGGATTCATCCGGATGAGGTGACCAGCCCAGTGCAGCCGCTGGAATTTAATGCGCTGGACTATGTCAACCTCATCATACAGCTCATATCAGCTCATGGTTCATACTGGTCCTAAACTCGACGCCAACTCTAAGGAGACCAAAAATCCTACGAAGAATCTTTCTCTCGAACACTCCTAAAGACGCGGTATCCGTTGATGTTAGTGTCCATGCTTCTGCGCCATACAGCAGGACCGGGATTATCAGTGTCATATAGATTTTTATCTTCGTAGTTCGAGAGAGGGCTCTACTTCTAATTTGATTGCTGAGCCCAAAGTAGCAGCGATTAGTAAGCGTGATTCTTCGTCTGATCTCTCGGCTAACATTGTTGTCGCTGGTAATTTCTGTTCCCAGATTGACGAAGTTTTCTACAACATTGAAGTTGAAAGTCTCCATACTTATATACCGTCCAAGACGCGCTGATGGTCTGCGAGTGGACGCCAAGTACTTCGTCTTGCCCTCGTTCACCGCTAGGCCCATGAGACGTGACTGTTTCTCAATCTTCGAGAACGCCCTGCTTACTCGGCGTTCGTTGATGCCTATGATGTCTATGTCATCAGCATATGCGAGTAGCATCACTTCCTTATGGAGGATCGTGACCGATCGTTCTATGTATGGGCATTGGCGTAGAATGTACTCCATCAGGAGATTAAAAAAGTCGCACGATAAAGCATCACCCTGCCTGAAACCTCTCTTGGTATCAAAGGGTTCGGAGAGAGGTGTGATAGCGTCATCATGCAAAGCCGAACCATCTTTGCTGGGATACCAAGTTCAGATAGGGCGTTGAAGAACTTCCTTCTTATCGGCGTGTCGAAAGCGGCCTTATAATCGACAAATAGGTGGTGTGTGTCTTTATTGTACTCGTGGGTCTTCTCCAGGATTTGGCGTAAAGTGAAAATTTGGTCACTGGTCGACCTCTTTGGTCTGAAGCAGCACTGATACTGACCTATCAGTGCATTCGTGTATGGCTCCAGCCGTTTACACAGTACGCGGGACAGAATTTTGTATCCTATTGAAAGGAGACTTTTTCCCCGTAGTTCGCGCAGACAGAAGGTAGGACAAAGAACACTGAGATTCCAATCGTTGGGCATGCATTCATCGGACCATATTTTCCATAAGAGTTGGTTCATACGCCTTACCAACTCTTAGCCACCGGTCTTGGATAACTCAGCTGGCAACTCGTCGGAGCCTGGCGCTTTGTTATTCTTCAGCTTTTTGATTACTGAGTCAACCTCGTTATAATCCGGTTGCTCTACAAGAGAGCCATCATTGGTGGTTCGATGTACGCTTCTCTATCGGCGGTATTATTCTCTTCATCGCCCCCAAGTAGATTAGAAAAATAAATATGCACAGCGCAAACAGCTACTCAGGATCTTATATATTTATACTCTGAACTCATAGCGTTAAAGGGAATATTAAGTTTGTTTACATGTATATAACAGAAGAAAAACTCTAAGGTGGTCAAATTACACGATCTCAGTGGCCAGTTGACGTCACCACTGCGTGAGATAAGCTGGAATCGTACATCGTTCGCATCCATACCATCCAATTTGGGCCACAATAAATTGGTAATCATCGATTGGTAATGCTCTCGGTTGATTGTGTTGGCAATGCCATCCCCGTTTGCGAAGAACTACGATCAGGTAATGCTGCCGGCCTACAATCAACACCAAACAAGAACTGTCTGCGAATGTATTGCCACTTATTGGACCTCGTGTTAATTTACATCGTTCCCGATAAAGTATCCCATAGTTCCAAGTTGCTGTTTGGTGTATCTACCAAGACTTCCTTCTTTCCTTCCTTCCCTTTTTACATCTTACCACAAATGGTCTTTCCGTCCCATTGACCATATTGGCAGGCTATACTTTGTCAAAATCAATGGCAACTCTTCACTGTACCCCAGCGACAAAATAATTTCCACCAAGATTTTTGCATATCAATGCCAAATCGTGTTGCTGCATCCGCCGTATTTGATAGTTTTCCGGCTGTATCTAGGTGTATATTCTGAACTTGATTGTCGTCTAACACATTGACGAGATGCATTCCTACCATAAAAAAAAAATGTCTGTCCACAAAATATTCTTCCATTTCTCCAAAAGTCAATCCAAATGTTCTTTGGAGAGAATTTGAATCTGTTTTTAACGTGATATGAGTAATGACACTTTTCTCACACTTCGTGCTGCTGGATTATTTCTACGAATTGTTTCTATACTTGGTTCCACATTTAGAGGTTTTTGTATTAGTGTAGCCAATGGGAAAGAATCTCGTTTCGAGTAACTCACTAGTCGATTCGCTATTCTTTTATACATTACTCGGTGTCTTCCGTGAGTCATTAGGTGTTTTATTTATTGCTTTAAAAAATGAATTAAAATCAAATAAAATTAAGAACATGCAAGCTTATTTTGTTTATGTTTCAGTTTATTTTGAACCAATCAACTGAATTTTTGTTAGCTCGCTTATTGTATTCTGTTGCTGTAGTCGATGTTGTCGTCATCATTGTCAGTGCTCTAGCTTTTGCTGCTGTTGATTTTACCGCATTTGCGTGTCTGATTTTTAAAACACACACAGACACACGCACAGATACAAACGCACACAGGATATACTCTATGTGCTCTGCGGCTGCCCTGTACGCATACAGGATATGAGACCGCACTGCATACTTTGCTCTTGCTTCTTTAGCTTCAGTGCGTTTTTGTTGCATATTATTGCTTGTATAACTACTTATGCAGCAGTGTCTGTGTATGCGTGTGTTTGTGTTTGTGTATGTGTGTACGTGTGGTTTAGCGCTTGAGGTGCTTCACTTTGACTTTTGACTGCTATTAAATGAACATTGCCTGCACAATCATATACAAATACACACACCATATACCGTATCCATATAAGTATATACTCTTATATCGTAGATACATATTCATAGGCGGATATGGATATGCACTGCGTATACTTAATGCTGCTATAAAATCTCCGGAAAAATATACAAGCGTTTCACATTTTCGGTTCCTTTATCCGCAACATAAATTCTGCACTGGTAAATGACTTTGACACATGTATACCCTATACTATGTCAAGAAGGTGAAAGCCACTTTTGAATGCGCCAAGCAACAAAAAACATGAAAAAAGAAATGAATTAATATAGCCTATAGATGGAGTTCTATAAAAACATAAGGTTTGTGTAGATTAATGGAAAATACTAGGCATTTTTTTTTTTTCTTTGAGAATGTTTATTTGAGAATGTTTTGTCTCAATGTCAAATTATTTATCCAATGCAAATAAATTCATCAATAAATTTTATTCTTCTTTTCACTTGGTTCTTTGAAAAATGTTGCAAACGAAACAAACCAGTTCCAACAAGTTGTAAGTTGTAGTGTCTTGATTCGATACGATCAATCGACCAAACCAAATGAAAATACAATGCGAATCAACAAAGCACAGATCAGCCTTTCAACTCACTTACTATTCAATCGTGCATCACTTTCTCACTTTGAGAAGTTTGAAACCATGGCGTATCATTCAAGCTGCTGGCTTTTTTGTTCCTATCCTTTTGTTTCTTCATTATCAGTTGGCAGAATATAAACAAAAATAACTTCTATCTATGTACACACAACTGCAACTGCAACTGCAACTGCAACGTCATTCATACAGGCTCGAGCACAAACCATCAAATTATTCATACATATTTTTGGAAGACAATAAGAACGGAGAAAGGAGAAACACAGGCAAAAGTGCGTAGTATTCAAAAAAAAAAATTATATATGATGAAGGAGATTCTAAATATTCAAGATTGAAGTCTCTTATAGTTTCTCAGATCTGTTGTATCATAGTTTCAGAGAGACGGACATGGCTAAATCAACTCAGTTTCCCTTTTAGACACAGCAAGTGCTGAACGCTCTCCTCCTCTTCGGGTTGGTTGTCTGCTAGCCTAATGGTATGTCTGCTTATTAGGCAGAGTCCAGTTAGAACATCGATTAGAATTGAAATTGCGGTGCTGTTTAACATAAAAATCGATCGAGTTCGTAAGCTGGCCACGTTTGTTTGGAGTTACTACATGTGGCTATACTGTGGCTAACGAGAGTGCTGATGATTTTAATCCGACCGATTACTTACTGGACATGATGTGTTCGATGATACTCGTCTGCTCTGCAGTTTCATTCAATTGCCCTCACTGTACCCTGGTACCTAGAAGAGGTAAATACTATAATGCAGACCTATATCGTTAAGAGATCTGCGCCATTTAGTAATGGTTTTTGATTTTATTGTGTAACAATCTAGAGCTTTATGCGATGATTGACTATCTGACTAAAGGTTATTTGTGCCATCGGATGATATCTTAGTATGTACATAGCATCCTGAATGGCTGTCGGTTTGATAGACCCTGCTCTACTTTAGAAATTTGAAAGCGGCTTCCATCTGCATTTCTTGGGCGTAGACGCCTTCACTGACTGGAAGCTTAGGCACAGACTCATCTGCGAGGTTGTTGGCTATGCCATTCAAATACCAGTTTTGGAACACAGTGTTGTGGTAGTTGTCTACAGTAGCTTAATATCGTTAAATAGCATATTCTAGCATTTGTGCATGAGTTACGGAAATAGGCAAGAATTGACTCCCTACTAGATATCTGGGAGTCAAGAATTAGAATTGTGTATAATGCTTCCGTCGGTATGGTATGTAACGTTCCATAATTCAGCACTATTTTCAACTTGCTAAGTTGCTTTATGTTTGTGAACTTGTCTAGAGCTGGCCACTATACTAGAACGCCATACATAAGTATGGATGTTACTACAGCGGTACATATCCAATTGACTAATGTTGAAGAAAACACCAATTTTCACTCTTTTGTATTTCTTTTTTTTCAAACGGAAAGCTTACATCACTCACTCTTTCCGCTGAGTTTTTGCACAACAGAATTTTGCTATCAAGTATAGCGCCTGCGAATTTCCGTTCAGTTTCGGTTCTTAAATTATATTTTGTAAAGCATCACTAAATTATAAATGAATAGTTCTCCCATCTCAACAGTATTTCGTTTTATCTTGTTATTTTTGAAGTACTCTCTTTTTTAATATTAAAAAAAAAACTATTTTACGCACTCCAGACACAGAAGCGTATAAAGTACAGAAACGTTGCAAGCGAAACTAAAATTTTATGACAAAATTACAACATTGTTGTTGACAAGCAAAATGAGCACAATGAGAACATTGAAAGTCATAAAATTTAAGCTGTACTCGAAACCAATTCTCCGAGGAATCTGTACAGTGCAACAATCACTCAACTGTAATGAACTCTTTATGCAACGACAGAACTTATTGAAAAAAAGGACACAAAAAAAAAAACTGAAATAATTAATAGCACTGCTAACGAACTTATGCAGAAATCGAATCGAATTTTGACTGCATGACATTTATCAGATACTTTTTCGTTTCGTTTTTTTTTTCTTTTCGCTTTCTGACAGTAAGGACAACATGACGTATGAGTAATATGCACTGTGCTCATACATCAAATTAAAGCTGCAACAACTCTTCAGCTTTGTTTTTGTTGCACAGAGTTCATTTTTCTTTTCACTGCTTATACGCTACACACATGCTTACTGGATATCGAGTATTATAGGTTTCTTGAAGAGTTTGTAAAGTATTGTCGCAAACATGATCAGCTTGACAATAAGAGTTGAGTTAGAATCTATGGCCGTCTGTCTGTCTATGCTTTTAATGCATTCAGTTTTAAATACATATTAAGAGCAAAACAGTGTATAAATGCTGTCATGCCACGCCTACTATAAAGTGCGTATGTGCATCAAGCAAAAAATGTATTGTATCTTTATAACAAAAAACTTCCTTATAAATCTATGGTTCAATTATGAGTTTGTACAGGCAACTGCGTTATTATCCAAACTATCAAACTACTATACCATATAGTGCACATCTAAATCTGTAAGTACATAGAGATACTGACTTCATCCACATCTTTATTACCCAACATCTAACACCTCGGATGGTGCATACAGTTTTTAAAACAGAGTTACCAATAAAAATAATCAATAATAAATGTGGAGTTGAGATATCAACTTATTCACAATTAACACTTTAGAATTAATAGAACTTTCAAGAATTCACTAATGGCAAATTTGTAGCAATCTGCATCATTTAGATTGTGTTCTACAATCATTGAAAGCAGATATGAAAGGTAGACAGACGGACAGAAATCAGAAAGAGAAACAACCCACTGTTCTTTGTGATTCATGTTTCATTCACGGCCATGAAACGGTTCTAAAACTTGACCATATTGCGGTTACCAACACTAAAACACTACTTCAAAATTGTCACACGATTGCATCCATGGTCAGTTTCGCTAACCACCTGCTTTCTGTACATCTGTCTGCCCAACATGTCTGTGCTCAGTGTCTGTCAAACACAAACATAATGTGGCAGATTGCTCAAAATTTGACAGTTGCCTAATTACAGTTGGTAATTGTCAGAAATAAACTTGTTTAAAAACTGTAAACTCCATTCGACTTCAGGACGCGGGTACTTCTGGGAATCTTCATAAAGTATACAACATATGCTTCTGTTAGAAATTTTGATATAATCAACTCTTATATTATACAAGCTGTACGTTATGTTATTTATATGAATTCTGTTATATGAACTCTCATCCATAACGCTAAGAGGGATAGATTTCATATGTTCGACATCGACTCTATGGTCTTCAAAATAGAATTTTACAATTTGGTTGACGTTGCCTAGGGCGATTTTCAGCGAAACATTTTGGTTCAGTAGAGGCATAGAATTTTTCAACTATATTTCCAGCGTTAAAATTCTATTTCAACTCTGCCGACAAACCTTCAAACCTTCAATACTAAACGTTTTTATGTATGATTTCACACAATGCTACTTTTTTCTGCACATTCCTCTATATCATGGCAACGTACTGAAATTGAAACATAGAGAAATTGAAATTCGTATAAACTGCCTCATTAAGGTCATCAACATTATCGACAATATGACCAGCACATTACATGATGGAATCGAAAATGAATTTATGCACATTTCTGTAAGAAATATAATACTCGTATAAGCTAAGCTGCGAGCAAATGGAAACCATCAAGAGTGAATTAAATTTTTTTTCATAAATTCATCAAAGTCAACAAATAGACTGAAGCTTATTTGTTTTGAATTGACTGCAGCTCTTTCTGATCACAGACTACAAATATTTTCACTGCACTTTATACAAAAAAGTGTTTTTTTTTTTTTCTTTTTGAGAGAAAAAGTCTTCAATTTCTTACTATTACACGTTTTCAAATGGCTTGACTTTCGGTAAGGTGTTTCATTCCAGTATTCCTGCATAGAGAGAAAAATAGTTTTTGGTGACAAGAAGCACTTCGATGAAATTATGAATCTTGTACGATTCATTGATAGTGAAAAAAAAGGATGGCGATGAGTTTTATAATTTCTAAATCATGTTATGATAAATCGACCCAATAAATAACAAGTTGTGTTCCGGTTTTTGGTCTAATCGTTCTGGATACTTAAAGTATTGGTTTACATACTACTTAGACGAATTCTGGTTTAGATACAACATAGCATATAAATCCCATACAAAACTATGGTTCAGTTGGAGTTACTGATATATATTCAACTTTCTTATTATTCCTCTATTATTAGTAACAATGTTTAAAGTACAGTTATATTTAACAGAGTTCTCCCAGTTGTCGAAATTCGATCATTTATCTTAAAAGTATGCAATAATTAAAACGTTTTCGGCTCTAAATCAACGCTGTCCAGTCAGAGAGCCTCAGGGGACAAACACCTTCGTGTTTTCACACACATACGAACGAACGCATGCCGAAGTCGGCTACGAGAGATACAATGAGATATAAAAATTTGAATTACTTACATTGCATTGGTGTTGTAATTCAGCACACTGTACAAATTATGACTCACAACGATTCGCACAAAATATCGCGCAGTGCAAAGTAGACACTTTTGGTGCACTTTTGGTTTTTTGGACAGCCCTGCTTTCAATCAGTGCCGTCCAGAAAGAGCACGGCAATAAGTGATTAATTAATTTACAGTAATTAATTCACTTTTATAAAAGTATTTTTGTTGGTTTTTTATACACACTTTCGCTTTGTTGTATAAAAAATTTATTTGATTTCTCTTCTTTTAAAATTTTAACAACAAAAACACTATCAAAAACACACTCAACTGATGCTCGCCTAACGTCGAGCTGCTCGATCGACATGCTCTACAATGTAAATCGCCCTTTAGAACACAACAGAGCTAGATAATATTTTCTCTATTCTTTCAACTGATAGCAAAGTTGCCAAAAGAAACAGAAAAGAGAGCAGTTTTGCGGAATATGCTACATTATTATATAATTCTACCATGGGTGAAGCGTTAAAGTGCATAGAAAGAAGTAAAATTAAGAAAATTGACAAATTAAATTTCTCTTTTTCATTATGTGTATGCAGTGGCGCCGAACTAAAACAAAACATTTTCGTCTGTTGGTTATGCCTATGCCGTCACTCACTTTGACTTTTGGTGTTGTTATTTTTAAGCTATTGAGAGAGCTGAGAGAGTGTGAGAGCTCTATTCTACTTGCCTATTTATATATACATATATAAACAGATTAATATCTTTTAAACATTTCTTATAGTGTAGAACTAAATTTATTGTAACTAGTTTAATATTTTCATTTATAAAAATATTTTTCTCTGAAATATCTGCGGTATACTGATAGATCATGTGAAGTGTATTAAACATTCGTTTGTATTTGCAGTTAATATATTTTCCTACTTTTTATCAATAGTTTTTTTTTTTTTTTTTTTTTTTTTCTCCTCTGACGTTTTTATGGAGTACTCGTACTGCATGTACCAAACCACTCTACGCTCTCGACCATAACTCAATAACTTGTTGTTTCGTTAATTGATCGTTATTGTCAGAAATATTGTAGTGTTTACGCCCGGAGCGGTGCTCAACGCAACGCAACGCAACGCAACAGAACTCAACTCAAACTCAACTTGAATCAGGCGTTTCGTTTATTGGTTTGGTTGGTATGGGTTTGGGTATGGTTATGGGTTAGAATTGACACCCAGTCAGTCATGCTTTTGTTTCTTGTTTGGGTTGCGTGGCATGCGTTTCATGGCCCATTAAGAAAAACTCAGAATTGAAAACAAAAAAAAAAATCAAAAAGTTAGTAGAGAGCTGCAGAAATCAAACCGAAACTCCTTTGTGGCAAGTACGTTTTTGTTCCTGTAGTTGTAGTTGTTGTGGTTTGCTATTTGCGGCATCTTTGGCTTGTCATTTACAACATATTTTCCTGCAATGCTCGGAAAATGTACTGCACTGTTTTATTTTTGCTTGTTAGTTTGTTCGTTTTAGAGTTGACTTTTTATACTTGTTTTTTTTTTGTTTTTTTTTTTTAATTGTACTCTCGAGTAAAAGTCATCATCGTCATCATCATCCTGGTAGTTGTCATGATTCTGTATAAACATGAAAAACAGCTCATGAACTATACAAGTGGATACGGAAAGTGGGTGAAAATGTTTGAATGATTGCCGCATGCCACATGGCAGAGAAGGTCCTTCCGAACGACCAAAGGGACAAAATCAACGAAACCGCTTCGAATGAAGCCAAGCGCACTAACAATGTAGACAATAAAATCACGTTAAGTGGGGAATTGAGATAGTAGAACCGCACCGCCACAGCCGCCACCATTGCAGTAGATACGCTGTCACTTAGCGTGTGACATGTGTCAAAACAGCATAAATAAGTATAACAAACAAGAACTTCAGAAAACAAAATAATCATAATATCTACGTTTTATCTACGTGAAGGGTAGGGCTCTGGCATAGCGATAGGCAGCTTTGAGTACCATTAAATTGTTGTAACTAAAAGTATAAATGAATATATTGCATGTTTGTAGCGCATATCCGCCGATAGAGAGACTCTATCTCAAATATCTCATGAGTTCAGTTGTCGTAGGCTGAGAAGTATCTGTAGTACACTAGGCGCTGTTTCTGTTTTTCTGTATTTTTTTTTTTTTAATTTTATTTATTTATTTTATTTTTTTTTTGCCGGACGCTTAAATGTCAAAGGTATTTTTTGATTTTATATATTTTATAAGGCTACTTTTTTTTAATACAATAAATAACTGTGTTACTTGCGTGTGTCAAAAGTGACAGTTCACATTGAACTGGAGTTCTGTAAATCAAGTGTGCGAAAAAAATAAAAGGAAACATAATGAATTAGTTTTGAATTTGAGCATTAAATATTTAATATTAATTACTTTAAATTTTGAAACTTTTTTCCTTTTCCAGTTTCATTAATCACATTATTTATTTTGATCAATGGAACAAATGATTAATGGAACCGAAGCGGATTAAATTCGATAAATACCTTGAGTTACAAAGTTATTATTGAGCCTTTTTATCATTAGATGGCTTTGAACTTAAGAAATAGAAAAAAAATCACGAAGCTTTTAAACCATTCACACGAAGTTTGAAGCTGTGAACTTAGCAGGTGTAAAGAAAAAAATATTTGTAAAATCTAAAAACCTGAACGTGGAATGTAAGTTTGTTGGATCCTAACCCTAAAACCTGTGACATACTGCTTGCTAATTATGCGAAGCGTTCGTTCATGCGAATTCACCATGTCAAATGTTAACTTGATTTTGACTGAAATGAAAAATGTTTTCATGAAAAATCCCAAAGTGGGTGGTTGGTTTGTATGGGGATACTCCTAAAATGGGGATACTCCTAAAAATCACACATTTTGCACCAAATTTTGAACATATTCAATTTGAAGTTGATATTGACTAGAATAAGAAAGTTTTTCTTACAAAATCCGAAAAATGGACGAAAAGTGTGTATATAAGCTACGCCTTAAAGTGGGTGGGACACCTCTCTAGACATTTATGTGAAGCGTCCGTTCATAAGAAGTTTTTTAGTCTATATTGACTGCAACAAAAACGTGTTCCTTACAAAAAAAAAAACAAAAATTGGCGGGTGATTTGTATGGAGGCTACCCAAAAAGTTCAAGGATCACAACCTTTGATTTATATGTGAAGAGTCCTTTCATAAGAACCTACCATGTCAATTTTCAAGCTGATATACACAAAATTTTCATATAAAAATTTAAAAGTGCGGTGAGGGGGGCTGACCCTGAAGGTGGGCGTTTCATGTCGCACCAGCCGCTATAGTCACGTGCGCGCTGTTGCAAGTTGTTGTTAGTGAGATGTTTGCAAAGGTCTTCTCACACACTTGTTCATTTTGGTTTGGCTTCTCCATATAAACTCTTCGTGCTGAAGCTCTGTTTTCCATTCCAATAAAATGACCAGCGTTGTGCAGCTACTGAAATTTGTATTAGCTGAACTTTAGCAACATCATCATAAAGCTCATATAGCTCCTGGTTCATACGGATAAGAAACTTGTCGTCAACTCGAATATTTCCAAAAATTTTACAAATAATCCTTCTCTTCTCGAACACAGGAGTTTCAAAAAAGTCACGCGATAACGCGTCTTGCTGCCTAAACCTCTTTTGGTATCAAAGTGTTCGGAGAAGTTCTTTCCTACTCTTTGTGGCTTTGCGTGTGTGATAGTGCCATCATGTAAAGACAAACGATCTTTGTTGGGATACCAAATTCATACAGCGTATCGAAAGCGGTCATATAATCGACAAATAGATAATGTATATCTATATTGTACTCATGGATCTTCTCCAGAATATATCACAGTGTAAAAATTTAGTCACTATTCGACCATTTTGGTTTGAAGCAACATTGATACTGTGCTATCAAAGCATCCGTGTACGACTTCAGAATTTTGTATACGATTGAAAGAAGATTTAAGTCGCGGTTGTTCGCGTAAACAGCGTGGTCTCCTTTATTGAGGATAAGATAAATAAGACTGATATCTTAAGCGTTCGGCAGGCATTCATCGAACCACATCTAGCATAAGAGTTGCTGCATTTGGCTTAAAATTTTTGTCGAAACGCTTGAACTGATAAACCAAATTTATGGTGATGATTATTTATGCCATTTTAGAGTTCATGAGGTGTATACGATTAATTCAACAAAAAAACTATCAAAATCTTGACTGTAATTAAAATTGAGCATTTATATGATGATGATGATTGTGGACGAAGCAGCCAAAAGGTTTAAGCCGGCCTACTGAACGACATACCGGCCGACAACAATAGCTCTGCTTCAAGATAACCAAATGTCATGAAGTTTTCAACTGGTAGTTGGGAAACCATATAGCTTTCCAACATATTTTCAGTGTTAGCCAAACACTGGATTCATCTGATTTGATAGTATACTTGTACTTGTCTACGAATATTTGTATGAACCAATGATTCTTATTGATACTATATTCTATAGTTGTCTGATCTGCAGCTTGTTTATTAGGTTTGACGTAATAGCTCATTTCTAGTTTAATTAACAAAAGCAACAAAAATTTAAAGAAAAACTGAAAAGGGGCACAGGTACTTACTTACTTACTTATGTGGCTCTACAACCGTCTATCGGTCAAGGCCGCACGTAGGAAATGCTGGGTAGCTACTTTCACATTTACCATCGAAACTATTAAAAAAAAAAAACAATTCGGTGCGATATTCTTATACAAAACTGTAGTAATCTATCGAACAGAACTATTTATCTCTAGTTAGTTAACTAAAATTACTGATTTCTTGTTTATGCAAGGATATAAATCATAAACCTTTCCAAAATATATACAGTTTATGAATGGCATCCTTTGTAATTTGTGTACTTTTACACTTCAGTTACTTCAGTTCAGATAAAGTTACATTTTATCAAATGTACAAGTAACTGCTCATCAATAGTATCACGTATACACGTTGAAACTTTCTTGCGCTGCACAGCTTCAAACAAAGCCACTGACTAATCATTTTCGAATATGTAGGTAGGAACACGCAGACAGTGACTCCTGTGGATGCACATACATAGATAGAAATTCACATTGAACTAATAACATTTTTATAAATTAATTTGCAAAACTCAAAACGCAATGCACGTCAAGAACATCAGCATCATTGGCAGTCGTATTCAACATCATAATTCAACGTCAGTATCTGGATGCGTCATCATCTTCACCATCATCATTGTCGCTTTGCTAGTTTCGAATGCAAAACTAAGTAGTTTATTTAACCAATAAATAATGAAAATGGGCTTTTACGACACACAACGATGACTACTGTTGCGCTGCAATACAAATTCATTAAAAACATTTTCAATATGCATATGTTTCTAAAAGGGTGTTTTTTTCTTCAGAGATTTAGAGCTTTGCAATGACAAACATCCTATTCAATTAAGACATGAAATAATTGCTAATCATGGCTTTGTAGCGCCCGCCGGCCTCATTTTTAATGAAATAAGGACGAATGGTTCTACCGCTGCAAAAAGTGCACCAAATAGTGTTTTATTTTTTTTTTTTTTTTTGTAAAACGGTAACGGTAACGGTGCATTGAGAAACTTGATTTTGGGCGTAAAAGACTTAAACCATTTTTGCACAAAAAGCGTATGGTATGATTTACAAGCAGTTTATTAAGTTGCAAAGTTATGACACTGACATCGCTCTCGCCTCTAAGAATTTAAAAGTTCAGAGGCGTTAGCGTTTTTATCAAAAATTTGAATTTTTCATATTTTGAGCGCAACACACTTTAGCCTATCTTCGGCATCGGATGGTCTTGATTCCTAAACCATTTTCTTGAATTTAAACCGTTTCTTTTTAAGAGTGTACATGCTCCGATTCATACGTGGTGCGAATACTATCCATGGTTAATTAGTCGCTCGGATGAACGATTATGTCGAGCGTAAAATGCCAACATTACCGAACTAAACCACGATTTTCGAGAAAAAAATTTGCACAAGTATTGTTGTATGTCTATCCATGATTAAATGGCAAACCAACCTGAGCACAACTGACAATAGCCTTACCTGTCACTGTCGGATAATGTAACCTCTAAAATAAAAACCACCCTGTATCTACTTTCATCACCGACTGGTACTAGATACAACATTAAAACCAAAATACGCAAAATAGAAAATGTCGAACGCTATGTTGAAAGTGGCAATTCAGGTCGCAATTCAGATACTCGACAGCGGCACTAAACTGCAATAGCTGCTGCTGTTGTGCAGAGATACTTGAAGCACGTTGTGATGCAATGCCATGAGATACACAGATACACAAATACGCAGATACTCACATAGATAGATAGATAGATAGATAGATAGATAGATAGATAGATAGATAGATAGATAGATAGATAGTTGGATGGATGGATGGGATTGTTGAAACGCTGTGTACGTATCTGCAAATAATTGTCAGCTTAGTGACTGTGACTGTGACGACTGCGCGTGTGACTGAGTAACGCGAATGTTATCTGTAATGCTAAAAAATCATACATACTTACAACAATACGTTACTCGAAAGCGTTTTTTCAATGCATACTTGTACAGATACACACATTGGTGGAATGAAAAATCTTTCAGTTTTGTATATGTCAAAATGAAACAATCACGTGCTTCATGAAATGAAGGCAAACATACAAATGCCACACTCTGTCTCTGCTGCATACATGCAATGACTCTTATGAACACGTGCAACGTTGATTTAGGGTTTTAATGGTGTAACAAGGTGGTACGGGTCGCGGTGACTACGGGCTACGGGTCGGAAGTCAAACGTCATTTGTAACGAAAACAGGGCCAAGCTACGTGTTATACTCGTACCTAAGAGAATATGTATGTATATAGTTACACGTAGTTATGTTTGTAGATACAAATGTATCTAACAATTGTAGCCAACACTTTCATACATCATACATAGGTGCCGTTGTTCGTATAGCATAGAGTTTGCATTGAAGTACTACTAACTGCAAAAGTGCAAGCATACACACAAATTGTTTCATATGAAACGCATGATTTATTTTCAAAAATAAAGGCAAAAAAAGAAAACCATAAATCGCTTGAAGAAACAAAAATTGTTGCAAAAGTCTTTTGAAGTGCAATATATATATATATATATATATATATATATATATATATATATATATATATATATATATATATATATATATATATATATATATATATATATATATATATATATATATATATATATATATATATATATATATATATATATATATATATATATATATATATATATATATATATATATATATATATATATATATATATATATATATATATATATATATATATATATATATATATATATATGGGGGGGGGGGGGGGGGGGGAGAGAGAGAGAGAGAGAGAGAGAGAGAGAGAGAGAGAGAGAGAGAGAGAGAGAGAGAGAGAGAGAGAGAGAGAGAGAGAGAGAGAGAGAGAGAGAGAGAGAGAGAGAGAGAGAGAGAGAGAGAGAGAGAGAGAGAGAGAGAGAGAGAGAGAGAGAGAGAGAGAGAGAGAGAGAGATATATATATTTTTTAAAGCCATGCATATTTTCTAGAATGGAAAAAATTAATAACAAATTTGAAGTTTATTGCGTACCGAAAACTTTACTTTGACAGAAAAACTAATTGAGCTTTACAAAATTGAATTTTTAGTATTCAAAAATGCATAAAAATATTGAGTGTGCACTAGAGCAGTCTATCAAAGAAAAGTGTTTTTTGAAGTTCCAATGTATGACTTACAATAGCTTTATTTCGTGCTCACTGTATTAGATTAGTAGCTATATTGAAAGCTGCTCAGAACTTTTCTCTATCTACGAGTAAATGATTTTTGCCTTTATGCAAAAAAATTATTAAATACTCGAAACTACTATCTGTTCTTAAATCATTTGAGAAACACACCAGTATCATTGTAACGTGTAATGATTCGATACAAAAACATTTTGTTCACACGTAAATGATGTAGCTCATTAACAATGGCTGGTTGCGATACAAAGCCATAACAAATACAAAGCCATAACACTGTTGCGTTTGAATTGCATTTCGATAACTTTCTTTATAACTGCGACGTACTAAAACGATATGCTTCCGTAGGCTTGTAAACAACATAACAGGCTGACGCTTGACAAAGCAAGAGCGAGCTGTCATTATCCGTTTGATTGCTACAGCAGCGAAAAGTTGGTAACAGTTCGAGCGCCGACCCCAATAAATGCAGTTTGCCTTATTTTTTTCGGAATTTCGTGTGTTATACTCGAAAAAGTGAAATTTTATAAAAGTGTTGTGGTGTTTCAGTTTTATCAAAAAACACCGACGTATGCGTCATACAAAGCATTCAAGAAGAGCCTCTATAGCACACGAAAACGAAAAAGTAAAAAAAAACGTGCTCGATAATCGCGATACCAGCTTAAGAGAGAAATGCACGTTCGATTTTGATAGATAATTTGGGCATGACATGTGTTGTCGCTTGACTCCTTCCAAAAGAACTTAATTTTCGTTAAAAACATTACCGAATGTGGCCGAATTTACGGCCAACAATGCGTCAAACTCCATCGATCAGCCACAGTATTTCACTGATTTGAACAATATGACTTCTTTAGCAAAAACTACACTCATAAAAAACGGTCTATAATCAAGAAAATGTTCTTGAAATCAATACTTTCCCGTAACGAAAGTAGGATAAACGTCACATGATATGCACAATGTTTCTTCCTCTTGTCCTCTCTCCACTCTCTTTCTCTTTCTCTTTCTCTGTCTCTGTCTCTCTCTCTCGCTCAGTGCAATTAGATACCGAAACGCGCCAAGATCATATGGGAGAGCGATTACAAAAACAGGGTATTTAACTGTCGGACAAGTTCCACTACAGCATTCTTAAATATTTCAAAATATAATAGCTGAAAATGTGTTGGGATACGCAAACTTTGTGTACCACAACTAGTTCGATTTAAATGCGTTCGTCATTTCTCGTCAGTATATCACTGGTTAAAATTGCCATTCACACTAGTTTGAATGAAATGCAGGCTGGCACGATCAATCAAGATAAAATGTAATCCATACACCTATAAGAATGCTGAATAGCGATAGCAAACATGTACTCAAAACTGCATAGCATAATTGGTTTAAATGTAAAAATACACCTAATATTACCACACTGCCTTAGTCTTAAAAGGTTTCAGATTGTTTCATCTCGAAAACTGTTTACGATCATTAATTGCACTTCTTGGATTGCAGTAAGAAAACTGAAAGCAATTGGACAAAGTGTATAAGCTGTCACCATTGTTATCTTATCTATGTATATTCACAGAATAAGTACTGCGACTTATAGAGCCTCTCCACCGGCCAACATTCTTTACATTCTAAAGAATTTTGCCTTTACATTGTCTCGTAAAAGTCAATCATCACGAACGAAATTAGTGTCTTTCGATCGGTTTATTATCGATATCATATAATATTTATTACCATCACTACAAACAGCTGATATGTAAATGTAGCGAACGTTATTTTGCCACTCACATGTTAAAGACAGTGAACATTTGACAATGGAAAGGGAAAATGTTGAAAATGTTGGACCCAATGGAAAGGCCCTATTAGTAAACAGTCTGCTGTCAATTACTACTAATGAACTAATGTATAAAATCTTATATACGATAAGACTGCATATAAGCTCTAAAATGTTCATCATTAAACTTTAATGATTTAAATTAATTAACACTCTTTTATAACACTTTCTGTTTGCGTACATCTTTCTTTCAGGATCACAAGCTGAAACATATGGCCGAACTGCAACAATCTGTAGTCACAGATCAAGAGACAAGGCATCAGATACAAACACAGATACTGCAGTGGGAGGAAAATCTGGAACGTTTGCATTGCGAACAGTTTCGTCTACGTTGCTATATGGCATCGCTGCAAAGCGGTGAGCTGCCAAATCCAAAGGTGAGTACAAAAGCGCTCAAGAAGCATAAAATCAAAAGAAATTCAGGCATGGCGAGGCGAGGCGGTACGAGACTAGGTGCGCGTTGGAAGTAGTTAATTGCGCTTTTATGGCTTTCTCAGGGCAAGTAAATAAAGTTTTTGTGTGTGTGTGTGTATGCAGTTTAAAAAAAGTTCAGCAGCAGCCACAGCAGTTGGCAGCATTCGCCCGCATGACTTGCAGTCAAATGGCACGCATAAAGCAAGCACATTTATTATTAATGGACAGACCAAACATAATGCCAAACTGTTCTGTCCGGCGATATCCTGCGATATTCCGTGCTGTTCTGTGCAACAGTTCTCACCTCGCCCTCTGTCAGCAATTTGAAATGTTTTATCGTTGTTTGTGTTTATTTGTTTGTGTGTGTGTGTGTGTGTGTGTGTGTGTGTGTGTGTGTGTGTGTGTGTGTGTGTGTGTGTGTGTGTGTGTGTGTGTGTGTGTGTGTGTGTGTGTGTGTGTGTGTGTGTGTGTGTGTGTGTGTGTGTGTGTGTGTGTGTGTGTGTGTGTGTGTGTGTGTGTGTGTGTGTGTGTGTGTGTGTGTGTGTGTGTGTGTGTGTGTGTGTGTGTGTGTGTGTGTATGGGTGTGTTTGTGTCTTGTGTACCCAAGGAGTTAATGTCCGCAGGCTATTTGCGCTACTCTCAACTTCAGCTATGAACTGTGGCATTTTAAACTTTGTACAATTTTTAATTCACACTTAAATCACCTACTGCTGCTCTTTTAATCGTTTTTGTTTTTTTATACGTCGTTCTTTTTAAATCTATCTTTTCAGTCACTGCTCACGCACGTTTCACGACCGACCAAGAACACCCTGAATAAGCTTGGCGTTTTTACGGTTTCGTCATTTCACGCTTTCATTTGTGCCCGTTCGCCATCGTTACTTAATAATCTGCTCGCTGGGCGTGGCGCCACCAAACGACGTCCGCCGATGTTATCCCGTTCGAATAGCGGCTCTAGTCGACGTTCAATGCAGGTAAGTTGCCATATTGTAAATTGATATTAGTACTAAATATGTACAGACAGAGAGTGGGAGAAAACTTTGAAGAGATTCACTGTTTTAACTGAAGCCAAGTTGGCAACGCGAGTTTTATTAAAATATGAAATTGGAAACTTCTTAACTAAAGCTTTATGCCACATGTGCAAAAAAAAAAAACAAAAAATAAAATTTAGTTATTGAATGGCTTCATATAAATTGAAATCGAATTTATTGAAATAACAAAATTCTATTTTCAATTTGTGTACTAAATAAATCTACCTTTTAACAAATCCATTGATTAGACTCGTTTCATACGAAAAATGTACGTACATGTGTCCTGAAAAACATTTTTCTTTTTTTAATATACCTACAAATACTTTAGCACAAATCGTTGATTAGGATATCGTTACAGATATCTAGGAAGTTATTTTTCAAATAAAAATATTGTTATTACTTCCAAGTATCTTACTTTAACCTATTCAAACAATCGAAAGCTTATTATTGTCATTTCCGACAGAATTTATATTAGTTTAGGAAAGTATACTCTTGCTCAATACGCTAATCCAGCCTTTTTACCTTCATGACTTATCTAATTTGCTGTCAAAAGTATCAAATGAGAAAACTAATATACAGGGGTGACACAGGAATCCGTTCCACTCGAATTTCACTTCAATTTCAATCCACCATGCCACAGACCTCATTTACTAGCAAAATGCAATTCGCCTGTAATTGAGCAAGCTTCTAAAATACATTTTGTAAATAAAAAGGCCTATCGTTACAGATAGGGGGTACAATTTCTGATAAATTTACATCTAAACAGTTAATAATTTCATATCTTTTAATTAATAAATAAGCGTTTTACTTGACCAACTATGATTTCGCTAGTTGAATTTGCCAGTCACAGCCGACAGACAATCGATTTGCATTTCACTGGTGTCACTTTTTTTAAAAAGATTTTCGAACTTAGTTTTTAGTTCGATTAAATGGCAACATCGCCAAAGAAATGTCATAAATTATGAAGATCGCTGCAAACATTTATTAGCGTCTGCTTGCAAAAATAAATCCGATGCGCATCTGAGGCGCTTGAGGTCTATCGCCTCCTTCCTGAGTTGCACCTTTCTTAACTCTTCGAGCGCAATGAGTCTGACAAGCGGCATTTTTTAGCATTATTTGTTTATTTTTAACAATTTTCGATTCATTTGTTTACATTGTGTGTTGCCACTCACATGCCACCGTAAAAGTAGCGCACAGCTGGTAGAGTTATCACGGGTACACTTTTTAGTTTGGCGGGCAATAAATTTAAATTTTTTTTGCTTGGAAACTACAAAAATAATGTCACACAAATGCAATTAATTTTTATTTAATAAAGCGGAACTGACACTAGACTAATTTATTCTTCCGTGATGTCTACCCTATGCTGCTAAGTTCGAAAAGGTTTGTGAAAATGCTCAAAAAATCAAATCGCTCGAAGTTCTGTAGCATGGTGGAATTTTTTTAGCGAGATGGCAAATCACTAGTAGCCATTTCGCTAGTGTTTTCTGTGGCACCCTGGACAATTTATATGTGAATGTCAAAAAAATCAATTCAGCTGAGTTGCGTTGAGGGCAGGCACTAAATTCATTTCAAATCAATAGAAAAACACATTATTTTGGGTTCATACATTTTTGATGTGAAACATTTTCATTTTTGTTCGGCATCGGTTCTAACATTTCTCTAATTAATTGATTCGTTCCAAATATTACGAATTCTCAATTCTTTTAAAAAAGGCGTTTCTTTGAGCGATGATCTCATCAAATCTCTTTCCACAGAGTCAATTTTTAAGATTGCAATAATATTCGCTGTTGATTGTTTTTTCGTTTTTAATATAATAAATGTGAATTATGCCGCGTACATCTCAAAAAACTGTCCCCATGACCATGGTAGTTATCAGCATTTTCAACTGTTCCCTAGTCTCTGGTGTTTTGTGATGGATAAATGTTTCGTCCTCCATTACGAAACGGCGTAAAAACTCGTACGGATTGCAGTTGTTGCTCGTTCCTTCAGTAGTCAATTGGACGTTCCGAAGGATATACATTATATGAGGAAGTTCGACCTCGTTTAAAGTTTAAACATTAAACTAGTAACTTTCTTCATGGATTCGTTCTTAATATCTACCTAAATTACTTCCCAGTTTTCTAACGTGAAAATCATTGCAGGCCTACGTTATTGTTGCATGTTCCACGAATTTGTTTATTTTTATATTTATCACAATTAAAATAACTTCAGAATAACTTACGATACAAACTGAATCACTCGTACTCGTACTTCGAAATCTGTCCAAAGTAACATCGATTAGCAAGCGTAATTCTTCGCCTCATGTCCACACTGACGTTGTTTTTTGCTGTTTCTCTTTGTACTTTGTACTGTAATACTTTCTACAACATTGAAATTGAAACTCTCCATGATGGTCGGCGAGTGAAAACTACTTCGTCTGGTTCACCACTATGACGTCTTGCTAACTCGCCGTTCGTTCGTGCCCTTGAATGTACTGTCATCAGCATAAGTGAGAGGCATCACTTCCTTATGGTACATCGAGGCCGACCGTTGTACATATTGGAATCCTCATAGGATGTATACCATCATGGGATTAACAACTTCAAAATGAAAGTTTTTTTGGAATTTACTTTTCAGCCACCACTCCAATGAATTATTGATTATTGATCTAAGTATAAGTAAAAAATCGAAGCTTCAAAAAACAAAAAAACAAAAAACCAAAAACCAAAAAAAAGGAGCACCTGTTTATCCGGTTTCCAAATCAGTGAAAACTATTCGGAAATAATTTCGGTAAAATGTTTCCTTTTTCACTTTTTTCACATTGTAACAAAATCACTTCAGAATGTTTTTTTCGGATTCCGAAACCGTAAAAGGACAAAAAGATTAACATATAAAAAATACTTGACCTTTAGCATTCTAGGGGCGCTTGAAAAACTTGTGGTTTGAAAAACTTGACCCAAAACCAACGTGGATGGATTTACGGTTTTTACAATGTGAAGTGATATTAAAAAATCGAGCCGAGTCAGTGATACTGAATACTTGGTTACTTTCGCTAGCTTGTTTATGTCCTTGTTGGAATCTAAGCTTTCCGAAACTTAATGTAACTTGATGATGGCAATAACTCGCAGAATATTCTCAGACGTTCATGCCTCTCCGCCCACTGAATGACACGCAAACCATTTTTACTTCTTTGTGGCAATATTTTCTGTCAGCAACTGAACTCTTGTGGGGAATTGGAGAAATAATTGCATATTTTTAATACTATTCATGGCATATATCGAATTGCAGGAACTTTTCATGATTTACAGACGCAATTATTCAAGAAACGACTGAAAAAGTGTCAGCCTTACTAATAACCAAAAGAAAAACTCGAGTTTAGTTTCAGTATCAGCTATCACTTTAGTGTCGACTCTAAATTCATTTTGTACCAATTAACAATTTAGTGCTGTAAACTTTGATGCCCTAGTCTTGTTTATTATTGTCAATATTCAAAATTGTATTTTTTTAGTGAATTGTAAAATTTCAAGAAGAAGAAACACAAATCAAGTAAATCTGCTTGGCCCTAAAGTTGTGTACGTTTATTCAATTTTCTTTTAAATTTGTTTTTTTCACATATCATACACATACACAAGTACAATTACCGCTTTTAAATTTTAGTAGCAGCTTCTCTCGTTACTAAATTTAATATTGACTTTTTCGAAATGTTTGTTATTACGAAAATCGAGATTGTTTCAGCTTTATGAGATAAATGCAACTTAAAATTGCTTAGTAGTAAGGCTATGTGTAAAAACGTTAGTAATGGATCTCTTAATATGAGAGTTTGAAGTCAATTATATTTTCCAGATATGTTTAAAGTCAAAATAAATCCATATTATACAATTCGCTACTTATTTCCTGTTGGCCATCGCAGCTGTTGATTTGATATAGATAAATTCAAGAACATTGCTCTAAAGTCAAATGTCAAAACAAACGAGAGCACAAGAAGTTTGACAGTTGCATTTTTTGTGTTAGCCATTGACAACAGAGGCGTATTTACCACACTGTAGTCTAGAATGAATTAAGCCGAGAAAATTTGTGCTATATTAGCAATTTATGGAACACATAAAAAAAATTGAATAAAAAGTAAAACAATTCCAATGAAAAATAAAACATTACCTTGCGCCAACCAACAAGTGCATAGCTAGATATAAAACAGCTGCGCCTATCCTAGCAATCATCTCTCTCATTTTTTTTTTCGCTAGCTTTCTCTAATAACGATCGTCAATAGAGAAATTCAATTTTTGTTCTTTTTTTCTCTTGCTAGAGTGATAGAGAGAAATACAATACATGAACTATATGCCAATTGTTTAGCGTTTAGCGTTTAGCATTCAAGCGATCTGTTTGTATTAGCGAGTGTCTGCTAGATCAAGTGCCTACATACTTTCAGCATATTTTGAGACTTGACTTTCATTCGAAATATACCAAAAATCATTTCAGCTCTTTACCACAATAATGAAACTAACAATTTTCAAGACATATTTTATACGCTTCAACAAAATAAAATCGTTTAAAAAGGTTTAGAAAATCTTAATTTCACTAAATTAAAAATTAAATTAAAAATGTGGAAAATTCCGAAGAAATCTTTATTTATTTTGTATATTTTTGAAATTAAAACACTTCATTTACATGCACATCCAACCCAGCATACATGTGAATGGTTAAAATTAAATTTAAATAAATTTTATTAAAACATTTGCACAGCGCTTTGATGCCTATTAAATGTGCTGTATATTTGATAAACTTTAATTACAACAAACAGGCGCTAAATTAAGTGAGTCAGAGCGAGATGACATATATTAAAATATCTGCATATTTATAGAATTCATTTCATAAATTCAATTTGTTTCGATTATTGACAAAATAATCTTCTGCAGTGCATACTTCATTTCCAATTAAATTTGCAAACGCAGCAAAATTGCAAAATGAATGTATAAATGTTGAACGAATCGAAATAAAGAGCGAAGGGTGTTAAAAAAAAAAAAAAAAAAAAAAATAAATATAAAAAAAAGAAGTATCTACAACGCACACTGAAATACATCTAAAAGGGAAAAGCTGTAGAATAGCGACATAGTCACACATACATATATACAAACCGGCAGACAGACAGTCAGATAGACAGACAGACAGACAGACAGACAGACAGACAGACAAATAAATACGCAATGCAAATACCTGAAATACCATAAGCGCGCGCGTATCTAGATACATATTTGCATCAACGTACCTCAATGTATCTGCATTTGTTTCTGCATCGGTGTATGTGTGTGTGTGTGTGTATCTGTAAACGTGCCATTCTAGTTGTGCCTGCCAGTGTATGCACACCTTAATGCATAAATATATAACCCAAAATAGATTTACAGAAGCTTTGATGTTGTACTTCATTTGGTTAGCGTTTATATTGCATTGCATCGAATGTAAACTACGCAAAAATTTCGATTCAATGCATTTCAAAAATGTGTGCATTTGAATTGAAGTATAAAAGCGAAATAAAACAAATTTATTTAAAATCTCAATGAAAAAATCGCAACTGTCAGTAGCAAAAATTATACACCAAACTATTGGAAAATGGTGGAAAAACTCGAGAGTAATATATAGTTTGAGAGACGTTAGCAAATAATTCGATAGATAGATAGATAGATAGATAGATAGATAGATAGATAGATAGATAGATAGATAGATAGATAGATAGATAGATAGATAGATAGATAGATAGATAGATAGATAGATAGATAGATAGATAGATAGATAGATAGATAGATAGATAGATAGATAGATAGATAGATAGATAGATAGATAGATAGATAGATAGATAGATAGATAGATAGATAGATAGATAGATAGATAGATAGATAGATAGATAGATAGATAGATAGATAGATAGATAGATAGATAGATAGATAGATAGATAGATAGATAGATAGATAGATAGATAGATAGATAGATAGATAGATAGATAGATAGATAGATAGATAGATAGATAGATAGATAGATAGATAGATAGATAGATAGATAGATAGATAGATAGATAGATAGATAGATAGATAGATAGATAGATAGATAGATAGATAGATAGATAGATAGATAGATAGATAGATAGATAGATAGATAGATAGATAGATAGATAGATAGATAGATAGATAGATAGATAGATAGATAGATAGATAGATAGATAGATAGATAGATAGATAGATAGATAGATAGATAGATAGATAGATAGATAGATAGATAGATAGATAGATAGATAGATAGATAGATAGATAGATAGATAGATAGATAGATAGATAGATAGATAGATAGATAGATAGATAGATAGATAGATAGATAGATAGATAGATAGATAGATAGATAGATAGATAGATAGATAGATAGATAGATAGATAGATAGATAGATAGATAGATAGATAGATAGATAAACAAATAACATTAAAAAGTTAATGGAAGAGTTGCAATATCAGCGAACTCATTCAAGCATTAACTCTCTATCTGCGAGGGAGGTCTGATAGAGGTTAACTGAAATTCAATCTCAAGATCAAAGTTTTCCATTACAGAAGAGAAGTACTACGTCTGTAGAATAAAACTAAACAGCATAGGCAAGTCAGTCTTAAAATGAACATCATATAGTTAGACGTGGTACGTGCTGCATTCTTAGATATAGAGGGTGCTTTCAACAACGTTCACCTAGTCGCTATGGGGGGGGGATGGGGGGATGCATCTCTGGTTGTTCTTATTCGCAAAATTGTAACCAGCAGAGCTGTGAATATGCTAGAATACTAGGAGGGGCATCGGTCAGAAGATTTGTCAGTAGAGTAACCCCACAGGGTGGTGTACTGTGGGAAAATTCCCACAAACATTATGTAATCTAATGGAATCTCCACTTGCGGTACTTTCGAAATGGGCTTCAGAAATGGGTGTGAACCCTAGAAAAACGTAATTAGTGCTTTTCTCAAGGAAATATAAGATTACATTACTGTCTCTACCCAATTATAACAATATTAGTCTTACTATCAGCGAATGCGCAAAATATCTAGGAGGGATCCTGGATAGTAAGCTCAACTGGAACAAAAACACGGAAAAGCGTATAAAGAAGGCAAACATAGCACTCGTTGCATGCAAAAAAGCTATTGGAAGAAGGTGAGGATACTCTCCATCTATCATCCACTGGTTATATACGGCCCATCCTGCTCTATGGAGTATGTGATGGTGGCCAGCACTAGACAGGGCTTCTACTCTTAAGCAAATCCATAAGTTGGAAAGGAGTGCTGAACTGTGTATCAGTGGAGCTCTACGTACCACACCGACCGATGCACTAAATGTACTGCTCCACTTGATCCCCCTTGATCTCATTGTGAGAGAGAGGGCAATAGTTATAGCCCTTAGACTGAGGGAATCTTCAGCTTGGCATGGTAGCTCCTTCGACACTCGAGGATACTACAATTACAAGATAATATACCAACAAATACGGATTACTGCATACCAAACATTAACTTCGTTAAAAAGTATGACGTCTTAATACCCACCAGACTACAATGGGACAACCTTCCTGACTATATCGAAAACGTTATTAACATCTTTACAGACGGTTCTAGGCTGGATAGCCGGGTATGAGGAGGTTTATTTTCACCGGGTCTGGGGATTAGAGCATCCTTTAGACTGCCCGAACATTGTAGCGTTTATCAGTGACACTGTGCGGTTCAACCATGTTGGCCATCCCAACCTAACCTAGACGTAGTACGAAATTCACAGTTTTAAAAGTACTTCCAAATTTTGGGGTTTTTGTATATCTTAGCATAACAAGCTGTGTCCTCGAACATCTTGTATTTAAAACTCACTAATACTTTGTCTCAGCGGCCGATGTTATACTTGAATTACTCGTTTGATAATCTTTTAGTCTATATTGAAAAGAAAATATATATAATATGTTCTGTTCCCCAGTGGACGCCGATGAAAAATGGTCCGCTGATGGTTTTTGAGCACACTCCGGCCAAACAGTGACTTTCTCATCGTGCAGTGCAGGTGTTTCGTGAATGACGTGTGAGTTTTCTGTTCGCCGAATTCGACAGTTTTCTTTATTGACTTCGCCAGAGAGTGCAATCATTTGTCATCAAAATTTTGTCCCAAAAATCATGCTCGGCATCGATCATTCTTGCGACAGTATTTCCATATTGCAAGCGGCGTGACTTGGCCACAATCTTTGAGTAAGTTGCACTTTTTATGGGTAGATTTTATAATCTTGCTTTATAGTCCTCCTTCGAATCGTTCCACTCACATTTAACTGCTGACATCGGCGTCCATAAGACACATTTGGATTATCGTCAACACTCTCTGAGCTGTACTCAAAGAATCTCTCGCCAAACTACGAATTTTGTTGAGTGAAGGTGCCGAATTTCTACCATATTTATTTTGATATTTTGGGAGAAGATGCTTGCTATCAATTTCAGTTATGCTTCAAAATCAATCTAAGAAAAACCTTAATGTTCGTTAATGTATCTTAGTTAAGTTCAAAAACTATTCATAATACCCTTCATGTTTATGTGTGTTGGAGTGTCCTCTTAATCATCCACACCCTTAACGAATGACGATATAACGACGAATTGAAGTTATTAAATTACTTATGCACGAAAGTGAAATGACATTCAATCGATAAATCCATTTGGAAAAATCCACTGTGCAATTGTTATGCAACAGCGAGCAACAGCGAAGCCAAATCGAAATACAGTGGCAGCCATCAGCAGCAGAAGCCAGAACAGCAACAGCAATGGAGCGAACATTGACTGTCATTCATTTTGTATCTGACTGTGTGTGTGTGTGTGTATCTGTGTATACATATGTATCTGCAAGTTTGTAGCAACCAAACTAATTCAATTGATGTGCAAGCAACTCACACACACACACACACACACACACACACACACACATAGACCCACATACATATAAATTGAAGTAAGAGCATTGTACACACGCTGTTCATTCAATCAGATCTGAGTCGTTGCACCACCTCAACACGCTTCGTGGCAACATTTGCAGCTTGCATTTTACTGCGGCTGCTAGCATTTTGTATACAAGTTGCAACACCAGCTCCAGCAAAAGCTCCAACGCCAACTTGGCTGCCAATACAAATGTAATTTTCAACAGTCGACAACTGGCAGCTGGGAGCTGATTCGTTTACTTTAGCGTTTCATCTGCCAGCGGCAACAGCAACAGCAACAGCAACAGCAGCGAGTTAACGTGCCACATACAACGGGCATATGTAAATGACAACACATCTCCTTCTCTATACGTTAATGTTGTATCTGTGCGTCAGTATGTGTCAGTGGCAAGAATTTTGAATTGGTGCCCTGGAGCTACTGATTTCCGGCTTTGAATGATTTCAACAGTTGCTTCGGCATATCTATGTTCTGTTTTCGCATTACAACTCAAGTCTCAAGCGTTTATTAGACTGTTGAAGTTTATTTGTCAAGCATTTAAGTATTTATAGATCTCGTAGTACTTTTGTACACGTATGGATACAATTGTATCTACAATTCTGCATAGCCATGCTGTAGTAGTAGTAGTAGTAGTAGTAGTAGTAGTTGATGTCGTATATTTTCATAGAACTGACTTGAAAGTTATTGTTCAGGTCTTGCAGTTTATTGGTAAACTTGGAACCAAAGCAGCAATACACTTTACAAAATAGTGCAGACTTTTGAATAACTGTTACGTGTGGAAAGAAAAATGTCAGATATGTCAAAAGATACATTGATACTTTTTAAGTTTCAAGCGAATTAGGAAAAAAAATTGAATTTCTATTTTTCTGAATGTCAGATGATTCACTTTTAGAAGGAGTTCTAAAAACTATTTATTACGCTTGACTTTACGTCAAACTTTCCTGTCCCGTTCTGATCTTTTATAGCTAGGTTTCACAGCTATTAACTTAGCTGATAAACATTTTTGTCGATGCAGTTGTAGTAAGCACAGCGGAAACTAGTTGAAGCATCGATACAGAGCTGAATAAATAGGGCATAACTTTTTTATGTAGACATGTAGAACACTTCTTGAAACAACACGACATTTGATTAAGTGTCCAATGATTCGCTTCGATTCGACTGTAATGCATGCAGGACGATGACTAGCACTGCTTAGAGTGCGTATATAAGAGACAAGTAACCGATATATGGTCCGATATAACGTCTGAAATTAAAAATTCATATCGCACTTTTTATAGTCTGCAAGATTTCGGTGTTCACATTAGCGGTATTTAACTACGAAGTTTATCACTGCGACTGAAAAATCACTGATTTCAGTTGCTATTCAATAGTGTAAATATCAGTGATTGAGTATCATTTGTTTCTTACTTGTGCCATTGTCATTCACGGCGTTTGAGTAATATAACGTGCACGTAGTGTCAGCAGCACTTATAGTATATTACTCATAAGCCGTGAATTACAATAGAGTGGCAACTGATATCAGTGATTTTCAGTCGCCGTAATTGAATCACAGGCAGTTGACTATCGCTCAACTGATATATATTGTATCATAAACGTAGTGTTTACAGGCGAGTAGTTCATATTTAATAAAGCTATTTAAGCACTTGTTTTGATACCAATCTTTATGCTTCGTTGGCTTTTATCTCTGCAAGCATGTGGTTTCTTACACTAGAATTGAAAATGAAATGTTTCTTTCTGATATTTTCTTGGTTTTTTTATATCCAATCATCTCTAGAAAATTGCATTAAAACACAACTCTTGCAGCACACCATTGCGGTTTCACGTAGTATAGCCTTAGACTTCACATGTTGTAATGAAGATGTAGCGCTTGATCAATCCAGGGAAGAACTATGTGAAAAATAGATGATCCAGTCAATTTTTAGAATCGGAAATAAAACCATCAATATTTGGCACTAAAATAAGTCCCAAACCGATGACTTCATGAAATACCATCTTCCCGCCACAATTCTCAAGATTTTGTTAAGGACTGCTTCCTCTGTTAAGCTAATCTTCCTCTAAAAGAAGATATTCCAGAAATTGATGGCGGCATCCTGTAGTTTGGAATTAGTCCCATGGAATTGTAAAATTATACCACTTTTATATTATTGGCAACAGAATATATACAAATCAGGTGACTACCTAAAATATCCTGTTCCCGCCTTACTTCTCAAGATCTTTGTAAAGAACCCATACCCAATGATTCCGACTATCTCACACACAATCGTATGATTTCTTGTACCATTTTAAGTCAATCCTCTCTAGAAAATGTCTCTAGATATCGATTCGATAGCACATCTGGATATCACGCTTGGGTTTCTGGTGATGATTTTCTTAAACTGGTACAAGAAACGATTTGATGGTGTGGGAGATATTCGGAATCATAAATTAGGCACAACATTCGATACCACCAGCAGATATTTGCAGAGTTCCACGATGGCACTCAGTACTGCTGACAATTCACTGAAATCCTTAAAATCTTTTGTCGAAAAGATATTCTTTGAAATTAAATGATTTAGAATCGACTGTTGGTAAACAATTATTACAACTTACCACACTATCGCAGCTCCATAAACGGATTTGCGAAGAACTAATGGAGAAATTTCTTCATCGCATTATCTTAAGTGAAACTCGTCAAAAACATATTACGGATGTGTACCAATCTGATGGTTTTGAGTATTTAAAGCGATATTCATGTTTAAAAATATCGGGAAAAATTTATTTATCTTGATATGGCATATACAATAATATACGACCGTATTTTTTTTACGCCTCCTATTGTTTTTCTCTTATATGGTGATTCCTTTAATGATTCCTTTCCAGTTGATTCCTTTAAATATACACCGAATATCATCCATTTGCTTCAACTAGTTTAAGCAGAGCACCCACTTCGCCAATGTTGCTGTCCAATCGCAGTGTGCATGCTATTAAGTTGCGAAAACTTTGTGTTTCGTTGCTGTTTCGAAGTTGTTCAAGCCGTAATTCTCATTCTGCAGAGCTTGGATAACAGAAATTCTCATAGAAAAATTCAAAGAAAACAGTATTTCAAAAATATTTAGCTTACTTTGATCGCTTTGTAACTTGAAAGTTCTCGTTGTATAACCGATTTTGTTTGTTCGAATAATCCAACAGCATCAAAAACTAGAAATCCTTTTTGGTTTGCCAAACACATTTAAAAGTTCTTTAGACATTTGTGTCTGTTTAATAAATGTGTGTGAACTTATATGATGAAAATTTCTAAAACCTCTACACTTGCTTTCAATATAAGTAGTACTTATTTTGCACATCATATTACGGCCAATAACTCACATTTTCGTCTTGTACACACACTTGTGCTGCAAAAATCTCTCAAAGTAACTTCAAGCTAACTAACACTGAAATAATTTCTCAAGTTCTTGGCAGCAAAATTCTTAAAAAGTTTTTGCGGCTATTTCGAACACAGTCTGCCAAGTCAGGCAAAATAAATCAAGCGCATCAGATGGTGTAGTGCACCTGTGACATGCATTATGACCAAGCGTACTAAAGAGAGAAGTTTTTCATTACAACAAATACTCGGAACGATTACGTGCGAAGCAGAACTTCCGTACTTTGTTCGAATCAAAGACAGATGGATGGATGGTTGAAGATGGTTCGCTTAGTTGGAGATGTACACGTGTGTTTGCCCAGTGAAGTACGTGTGACGTTGTCTGACTAACTAAAGGACGAAGAAACGAAATAACATAGCAAACGCGCATTCGTCCGTGTGACTAGCTCTCTGTCCGTCTTACCATCTATCTGTCTGAATGTCTGTCTGTCTGTCTAACTATATAGATGTATTTTACTTAATGGCTTTATCTATAGATACATTTTAGCTTTATATAGCTATATTCTACACATATCTCCTATCTCTCTCTCGCTCTCTCTTTATACATATGTGTTTATTGATGCGCGCCTGTTTATCCAATTGAATTTTGTGCTTTTTCCAGATGAATTCACGTGACGAACCAGAAAAAACTTTCAAAGTTGCCATGCCCGATAATGCTTACTCAACAGTTTATCTACGTGATGCCATGTCCGTGGAGGAATTCCTAGCGAGCGCCTGCGCTCGACGTAACCTCAATCCCATGGAGCATTTCGTGCGCGTCAAGAAGCGACGCGACATGGAGGATCACAATTATTTTGTGCCGCATCGCAATGATCTAATTGAGAATTATGTAAGTGTGATTGCCAGAGTCTTAACTAAATGAAACAAATTATACAAAAACTATATACTATTTGCAGCTACACAATCATGAATTCGTTGAGGTCTGCATGAAGATACTTTACCAAGTCGAATTACAGCGCACTACACTCGAACAGATGTGGGGCTTCTCCGTTGAGGCAGAGTTAATCGAAAATGCAGAACGTCAGGATGAGCTCTGCTGCTATGTCAGTCGTGTGGAGGATAAGAGCGTTGCTATGCATAATGGTAAGTCACATTTGATAACGAGGCAATCTTGTATGCATTAATATACATGAAATCTAAATGAGGACTAAATGAAGTATCAAGAAATTATTAATTATTCGCAATTAAATTTGAATTTAACAAATTTTATGATTGTGCTATACTCGTAAATACAAGTATGTGGCTTCGTAGCAGGAAGTTCCAAATGGATTTTGTCTTGTTAGCCAAAAGAAACTGATTTAGCAATTTAGTTTATCATTGTGAGCTTGATAATTATTTGAATTGAATCCTTATACAACTATTCTGGAAATTACATTCATTACTGCTTCTAAACCAGTCGCTTTTTATAGTATTTTAAAAATTCTTAGCTTTTTTCGCACTGTAAGATTTACTTTGTAGTCCAGAAGTTTGCCTCAATAAGTTAAAAAATTGTCGCCTGCCGGGATGTACGAAGCCCTTTTTTCACCCAACCCAAATTTATTTCAAATAAATTGGTTTAAAATACTTGAATCACCCGTCTTGGAGTTTCTTGAGGTTTAAGCATCATCCAAACGCAAACGTTTAAGCATCATCCATAATTGGTTTAGAGACTTAAAGAATGTTCATGCTTCTACAAGCGATGAAGAGTCATCCTCGACGACAACCTCGACGACATTACGTGAGTGAGCTCTTATTTAGATAACGCAAGACCAATCATTTGGGATTATGGGAACAACAGAAGCACCCCAACCCAGCCATTAAGCTTAGTGACTGCATGCTGAAACTTTTCAAACATTTTACCTACTTAGAAGCAGCGCATTTATTAAAAGTCAAGACAGCCTTTGTCATAGCTTTACATCCAATGTAAAGTCGATATCGTTTTATGGATGGGAAACTTCTTACCGAAAATCGCACTGTAGCTGATGCAACTAGATGGCTGAAGATCATAGACAAAGAACTTGCCACAGCTCCCTGGGACTTTGTTGTGCTGTCTGCACAATTCCGAATGATTTCGAGCAGCTTAGTTCGCAACAGAGTGAGAAAAGTATGGATGACTGAAAATAAATAGGATTGTTTTATAAAAACAGTTACGCTGCATTCAGATCGCTATATCGAATGGAATAGGATTTTTAGGCCAGAGTATGCTCAATACTCTAAGCGCTTAAAATAACAAGGACAATGAGTGTGAACCGATATCTGAGCTGACTGAAAACGCAGCAATTCAAAAGACATAACTTGTACTCTGGCAGTTGGGAATTTACACTATACGAGACAAGAATGGACCACACACCACCTGAGACTAGCAACTCCTCAAATAAGCTAAAGTACCTGAGTAAACTCCTGAATAACATACTGGGCTAAGCAGAAGATTCACCGATCCATGTTTTCACCCAACACTTCTTTTAGTAATAAACATTCGTACATCAACATGCCCGCATAAATGAAGTGTTATTAGCTAGAAAGGTACTAAAGGATGGTAAGGAACCGGTTAATGCTAATTTCTATTCAAAGGTTTTACATCCACTATTTGGCTGCCCACCATATAGAATATCCGTAAACATGAAAAACTGCCAATAACTTGGAACGATGAAATTCTTATAAAACTACTGATGAAAAAAGACCACCCTTGGCTCCAACAAATAGAGAGGTATACCTTCTCTTCCCGTACCAAGCAAAATTCACACAGGCAGAGTACTTGCTCGTATCTCGAGTGAAGAAACTCGCTAGAATCAGTTAGGAGAAAAATGTTGTATCCGATTGAAGGGAAACTTATTCCACAGAAGTTCAGAGAGCGGGGTCTGCTTTCTTGAATATATTAAAGACAACACTTAGATTCCATGGACATGCATTCATCGGACTATATCTAACTCGGACATAAGAGTTGATGAAGACGCCATAGAAACTCTTCTCCACCGTTTTTGAATAACTTAGTAGACAGCTTATCGAAGCCTGCAGCTTTGTTAATTTTCAGCTTTTTAATTACTTCAGTTTTTCAATTAGCGGCATGGTTGGCATCCAAGTAGCTTAAAGAAGTGGATTAGATTAAAGAAGAAGAATAAGAAACAAACCCTGTGCTGAAAAACTTCGGTCAAAACGCTTGAATTTTTTTATAGAATTATTGTAAAAATCCCAACAGGTTAAAATCGGGAATTGTCAGCCAAAATGATTATTAAAGCTGTTGCACCGTCTTGCTGAAACTAAAAGATCTACATGCCATTATTAGCCAGAAATAGCATACAAAAATCGGTAATCATAGCACGACAACGATCTCCATTGACGGTGACGGACGCCAAAGCGCCATCTTCGATGAAGAACGATCCGTAGAGACTTTCCGCTCATATTCCTGCCCAATCTGTGATTCTTTGGTGGAGAAGTAATTACTCCATGAATTATTTAAAGTATTGAAGCGCGTGCTCTGAAAACCGATGTGAAAGTTATTGGATTGCCAAATGCAGAAGGTTTACAAGACGCACCGCATCATGATACATCTTTATAAGTATTCTGCAATTCCGAAAAATCTTTAAATTAACTTTTAAAATAACTAACTTTAAAATTGATGCGTTGTTTCACAATACGTTATAATTTCTTAAGTCTTATCTGCTTATTAAACAATTCACACTATAGAACAGGCACTTGCTACACACAATACGCACAACACCCTCACCACTATATACCTATATATTGTACTTGAAGCACCGCTCAAACTCATTATGCTCTATGAATTAATTCTTGTAATAAGCTTTGCGCAAGTGCTTTACTCTTGCCACGGGATTAAATCGCTTGTATGCTATTTAACGCAATAGAACAAAATTTATATACTATATAACCACCTACAAACACCTACTATATATAAAGGGGCTTTGTTTATTGGTGTAAAATGTGGAATTTAATTAAAATACTGAGATTGCATAACTTTAAACTAAAAGTTGGCTTTATTAGAATGATAAAGCTATGCCATGTGTTCTTAAATTGTGAATGTTCAATTTTTTACCAGTTTTTCAAGCAATGGGATGGTTTTACATCGGCAATGTTTCGCACAATGTTGTCTTCCAAGTCATCCAACGTTGCTGGTTTGTGCGCAAAAACCAATGACTTTATGTAAAACTAGAGAAAATAATCAAAATGCGTTACATAGAACGATCTCGGTGGCCAATTGACGCCGAATGGTTTCCTTCAATAAGTCGCAGAATGGGATGTGGCACCGTCCTGTTAAAAAAACATGTCTTCATTAAACATGACATTCAATTGGGGCACGAAAATCGCTAATCATGGTCCCATTTTTAAAGAAGTAACGACCAATGATTCCACCGGCCCATAAAGTTGTGCATATAATGGTGCCTCAAGAATCTCTCTTGGATTTTCTTCACTCCAAGTGCGGCAATTTTACTTATTGACATGCACATTGCGGCAAAAATTAGCCTCACCACTAAAGAATATCTTTCGATAAAACAATGGGTGGACTTTCAACGTTAGATTTTCAGAACGTTAACCGAAAGTACGGCGCAAACTATGGTCAATCGGCTTTAATGCGTCCATCAGTTAGATCATATAAGTTCGTAGGGCGAGATATTTACGTAAAATTTTCCATAAAGTGCATGCACACAGCTTCAATTGATGCGCGTCATGGCGGTTCGACTCATTAGGGTCCTCCTCAACCCTACGCTCTACAGCAGTAATTATATCTTCGGTACGCACTGTAGGATGTGTTTGAGGATGCATATAATCATTTGTGAGTATACACTCATAAAAATATTGCATTCCAAAAACCAGTACGTTTGATCTAAAATTTTTTACCATCCGTTCTTAAAAACCAGTCGTAAAATTAGACCGAAATGAGTCGAGAAATTTTAAATTCTATTTTTTTTTTTTTTTATTCAATATCAACTTAATAATTGATACGGCAGCTTCTGGTGGACGGACACTTCACATTAATGGGTGGAACCCGCCCACTTTTTTAGGGTAGCCCACATACAAACATACTTTAGTGTTTTTGTATGAAAAACTTCTTAATTAAATTACATATTAGATTGAAATGAGATGTGGTGCCTTTTTATGGACAGCCGCTTAACATCCGTAGACTAATGGGTAGGTCCCGCCCACTTTTTGTGGAAGTCTCCATACAAACCCACCGCCCACTTTTGATTTTTTTATGAAGAAATTCTTTATTTAAATCAATATTAGCTTGAAATTCGATTTAGTGCATTTTAGTGGACAACCGCTTCATATACATATACAAATGGGTGCGTACCACCCACTTTTTGAGGTAGTCCAATACAAACTTTTAAGCATTTGTATGAAAACTTGAAATTCTTTATGGTGGCATCTTATAGATGATCGCTTTATACACATCTTAGGGTAGAATTCTTAATTTAAGACTAAAAATCTTGATTTAAGAAAACAAAATCTTATATTAATTAATTATAATCTTAAAATGAGAAATATTTGTCTCAAAAATTAGATTTGATTGGAACGATCCAACGATTCGCTCTGACGTGCGATTATTTCGACCTGTCGGAAAATGTTACCGCTAGAAAAAACACCCTATACATATAAGTATGTATATGTATAACAAATCGCTCTATGAATGACAAAAGCGCTTACAGTGAGCAGTGAGCTGAGCAGAGCGGAGCGACTGTGTCAAAGTTGACAAGCAGCAATGTTGGCAGGAGCATGACATCCTTCGCTTTCTCACTCGCTCAACTGTACATTCATTCATAAACAGGTGAGCTAGTAAATGCGTTGGCTGAAGTAGCGCAAAGCCGAAACAATGTTTAAGGCACACAGATACATATAAATATATAGAACAATATAACAACAACAACAGCGACAGCAGAAGCGGCAGCGGCAGCAATAAGAAATTAAAAAGTGCCTGACTTTCTATGTGCCTTTATTTCTTTATTTCTACAATAGCTGCAGCAACATCTCCTCCTGTGCATCCTGCTGCCGATGCTGTATGTATATCCTTTGCTTTCGCTTACAAACGCTCGCCTTTTATATTTAAATGCTTTTCACTTTTATGTCAAAAACTTGAACAAACTCACTTTAGCAGTAGTGAAGTCAAGTGGCGTAGACTATGACGAGAACACAAGTACTTTTGCTGACGAGCATGTTCAAAAAAAAAAACCAAAAAAAAAAATTAAAAAAAACGCAGCAGCAGCAGTGGCAGAAAGGGAGTTATGATGCAACATGCGTGAATTGCGAGGCAACAAGAAGAAGAAGAAGAAGCGCTCAAAAACGCTTGACGCAAAAAGTCATCCGCCTGTCAAGCGACTCAACTCAACTCCAATGACTTGACTCTGACTCAGTGTCTCTGAAATCACTCTAAGAATTCATAGCGCTGCTCCTGATGTTCCTGCTACTCTGATGATGAGTACACTTGATGTGTGCTGCTTTGTGCACCTTTTCATTGGAGTAGCATCGTCGTTCTCGTTCTCGTTCTCGTTCTCGTCATCGCCATCACCATCACAATCATCCTCGTGTTCGTCCTCATCCCCGTCGTCGTCGTCGTCGTCGATGTCCTCGAGGTAGTAAGCGACTTGAGAGCGTTTCGTGTTGTAAGCTAGCGTTTCTTTGGGCTGCTTAAAGGTTTTACCTGTCTATTTTATTTTATTACACTTCATACAAAGTCTGAAAAAGAATATCAGTTTCGGTGGAATGTTTGTAAGTCAGCAGCAGGGATATCAACTATATAGCAGATACAATTGATATCAGTTAGATATAGTCTTTCAGTTTTAAAGATACATGTAGCATATAGCATTTTTCAATAGTGCCTCACTTTTTTTTTAATTTAAATCCATAAAATTTTATCATACGTTTTGGAAATGCAACACCAAATTCAGAGAATCGTCAATTATGTTCCATGTTCCACAAGAGATTAATGCAACGGAGAGAAGTTTTAGAATACTATTGCTTTGTATCATCTCCCAGAACCGCCAGTTCTGCATGATTTCCGTGAAGCGCTAACTTATAGATTACTCAAACTACAAATTCAAAATTTGTTATATCAGGAAGTTTTTCGGGAACTTCACTCGTTTCTAAATTGATGCTGTTCAACGCAAATAACTCTTAATACTTCTGTAGTTTGAATTCAAGAACTCCATTAGGTTAGGTTAGTTTGTGTTGACCGGCATGGATGGACCATTGTAATACCACATGATCTATCCTACTCCTTATGCAGCTCTTACGCTGTCCAATCTGTCTGTACCAGAAACTTCGTTACATACTTGATCTCTTTTACAGCTATCTCTGTAAGAATCTTCAATTCAAGATGCCTTGAATGCTAAATTTGGTCCAACCAAAGTATCTCCATCAAAACAGCAAAGCGCTGCCCGCAGGTGGGTGTACTATTCCCACTTCTGTATAGTCTGGTTGTTGACGAGCTACTGAATACGCTTTGGATGCCAGTTATATGCAGATGATTATTTTTGAAAGTACGGACAATCTCGACTTGAAGCACAACTTCATCGAAAGGTTTTACATAGAATTCAGCTAGAAGCAAATATCGTGCAAGAATAACCTTAACTATAATATCAAACTGGAGACAATAAACTGTTATATAGACGGCTCCCTAATGGATGAATGAGCTGCTGCTGGGTTTTCAAACCTCGCATGAGGTACTTTGATACATTAGGGAAACTAGTCAGTGTCTTTCAGACAGAAATCTATGCCATACAAAGACGAACTGACTTCAACATAAGCAGAGAGTATGGAAACTAAAATATACCAATATTCTCACAGTTAGGCGTCCATCGGAGCAATAAACTCTTATTTAAACAAAGCTAAGCTAGTATTGTAATGTCTTGAACAACGGGGAACAATATAGGAAAAGTCCATATAGCAAAGCAAAAGAATCAAGTTTTTTAATGGAACATTGTAGACTGAAAAAACACCAATTCAAAATAGGTATTGAGGGCGACAGCACATGTAGATACCGTATAAAGAGCGAACAGGTCCCGGAACATATATTGGAAGATTGTCCAGCCTTGAGCCTTGGCTAATACAATCTTTTACAATGTTTAAATACTTTGGGCAGTACCGTATTTGTTTTTGTACCTCAGTAGCATGGAATACTTTGAGCTTTCTTAGCATGGCCAATGGATTCCCACATGGGACTTCGCCTAAATCGTGTGTATACATTTGTACCAAAAACAAGTCCTTATATCTATTTATTTTGTTCTCTATCTACAGCACACTTAAAATAACATTAGCAAAATATAATCACCTCCTCACAGCATACTGCAGCACAATTTTTAGTCAGACACCTTGACTGAAACTCTCTAAGTCATTTTATTATTATTTTTTTTTTCTACTTTTCTATCACTTAAAATCAACTTAAGTTTGCATTTACATTTGATGCCGCCAAATGCTAAAATTGCTTAGAAAGTAGGAAAAAATTTGCCGGCATTGCGAAAACAGAAGACGACTGATGATGATGATGATGACGACTCTGACAGCGTCTGCAACTTTAACGATCCCTCACTTCTTCACCTTCGTTTTTTCGTCCTGCCTCGTTTTAATTTTGCTGACAAGAAGAAGTCAAGAAATTGTAGTTGAAATGCCACTACAGCTGCTTTAAAATTTATGCTCTGCCGCTGACAGACAGTGTAATGCAATGTAATTGTTGTGCTGTGTACTTGTACCGCTTCTTCTTCTTATTATTATTATTATTATTCTTTTACTTTCTTCTTCTTGCAAGCATCTTGCTCGTATGATGCTTCAACTTGGTGTGACTGGCAGTGAATGCTGCATTGTCCTCCGAAAAAAGTGATGAACCTGAAAGAATTTTGAAGCAGAAAACTCATTAAACACGTAGAGTAGCGCGTGTATGCTCAATTTATTTTTTGTTTTCTTAAAATTTTCATATATTTTTTTTTTTTTTTGTTAAGTTTTTCTTATGCAGCTTTTTTACAGCAGCACTTTTTGCAACATGGCATTATTTCCAATTTTTAGGTCGTAAAAGGTTCTGCATGCATGCATGAAGCTGTTGCACAACTTTCAGCACAATAACCAGCTTTAAGGTTTTGCATATTGCATATTATAAGGGAACATCTTAATTATGGAGCGAAAAAGAACCAAGCAAAAATATTGTTTTCGTTTGTTCAAAAGCTTTGCTACATCTTTAAAGGCTATCGAATTAAAAGTATATTCAAGTTAATAAGACTTTTATCAATACTAGTTGTATATTTTGAGCGTAAAATGCTTTAGCAATCTTCACTCACAAATCACACAATCAAAATGTTTACTTAAAATTGGTCATCATTCGTTTGTCAAATCGATTTGTTTATAATTTTGTACTGCTGGCACGCATATATATCATTCAAAGTCATTGTCTTCCGAAGAAGTAAGTACTTTTGTCTAAATTATTTAAGGTACTCACACCTAGTCGATTAACAGCTTAATTGAAGAGAAAATGTGAAACTAAGTAATTTCCAACAACAAAATTTAGTGTGAAAAGTAAACCAACCCATGAAACTGTACACTTATTTACAAATCTCCTCTAAAATAACTTTGAAGTATTTTGAAACACTTCTAATCGACAATTGCTTTGGTATATATTAGGACGAAACAATGGAATCGGAACTAAAGCCAAAGTCAGACGTTCAAAATCATGTTACCTTTAAGCATTAACTGTTATTCAAACATATTTCTACTGAAAGTAATAGGAAAGTCCACAACCGTACTTTAATAAATTCAGATTAAAGAGAGTAAGTAATTTTTTAAGCACTAAGCCGTGTTGATAGGTCGTTCACAGTGTTGTGTGATTACTTTTAATTTCTCATTTATAATCGATTAGGGTGAATACCTTAAAATTTTCAATTCATTCGAAGCCTTAATTTTTAGACATTTAAGAAGGAATCTAAATACTTGCTTGATAGAGGAATGGAGTTTTGTTGTACGGAGCCATCTTTCCTTATAAGATTATACGAGAATGGTGTTATATTCGATGGTTTTTTTTTCATATTTCAGTAACCATTTGTCAGGAATGCGAACTCTTGAACGTCTGTTTAGAAAACAGACTAACCAGTTAAATAAAAATATGTAGGTGTCCAGTTCGGAACGTCTGAGTGTCGGATAAACAATACTCAGGAAAATCGTAGCGCAATTCATGTGTGTCCCTAAAATGTTAACGTAATATCGGGCCATATATAAAATTCTACGTATCGAGATGAATCCAAGGTCAGGAAGTCAGACCATTTACTTAAAATTTAAGATTTTAGTATGGTGCAAAAGCAAAAAACTCATTTTGGAACTTTGGAACTCATTTTTTTTTTTTTTTTTTTTTTGTTGTTTGCAAGTGAACAACTGCTCCGAAGACAATAGGGAAAGGGGTTTCTGCATCGTATCGTGATTGGTGATGAAAAATGAATACATTATAGTAATACATAGCTTAATAATTTATGGACGGCCTAGTCTACATCGACTGCTAAGCCGAATATTCGTGGTTCAAAGCTCAAGCTCTACATTTGGTGGAATCAGCTAGGGTGATTTATTATGAGCGATATTACGTCGAATGCCAAAAATGTTGTTCATTCATGAATAGCATCTCAAGAAGAGTCATTTTATCGACATGAGAGGCGTACGCTGTCCGAAGATGGGGAAAAATTTTCGCTAGCGATGGATAGTATCTTAAGTAATTAATTTTTAACCACACAATAAATCTTTGAAATTGACAACAACAAAAAATCCCTTAAAAATTCCTTTATCAGCACATGAAGCATAGTCACTCTTAGATAATACGCTGCACAAATTAAAGTAATTAGTCAGCATATCAACTTGAAAATGGAAATTTAAGAGTTGAAAAGCTTTTCACTACATAAATAACTACAAATTTCCCTCTCCCAGCTTTAGAGCCTTTGGTTTCCTATGTATTGTATGACATTGTATTCTGAGAACCGATCAGAAAATTATTCAATGCCATAGATTGTATAGACTAGTCTTTAGCATATCTTCGAGCAACCATTAATTTAAGATTTAGCTATTAAAATTCAAACTATTATCTTAATTGAAAATATAGCAGCACAATAAAAGCTCCAAGTATTTAATCTTGTATCTATTAAATTCAAATAAATACAGTTTTTAAATGTATCTAGTAAATGTGTCTATTAAGTATACGTTGCATAACTGCCTGCAGGCGCTTCTAAGTAAAACTAAACGATTAAAACACTACATAAGTACATACTAAGCTTGAATAATAAGTATTTTTAATGGAAATTTAATAGTATTTTTAATGCATTTGACAGCTTATGTGGATGTGGCATGCAGCTGCTACATGCACGTGTATCTACAAGTATTTACCACATTGACAACTTTATTTATACGTTTATCAATAATGCATCCGAGTTGCATTCAACTAAAGCTATCTGTAGCTGCATAAAAACTACTGCTACTGCCATTTGCCATTTAACTTTTGCCTGGCTATAAAGACACTTTGCAACGCCCTGACATGCCACGTGTGCTGCAGCTACAACACATTAAGATCTTTTAGAGCGCATAAATACATCAAATAGCAACGATGTAAGAGGGTTGAGTAATAAGTTTTTGTATTGAATGGAACATGGCAAAGGTTTTTTGAAGAGTTTTGGATTAGACTTTACCTGAAACTCTGAGACTAATTTGGGTGGGTCTCCATACGAAATTTTGTACTTTTTGGCCAAAAACAGTTAATTTAAAACATTTTGTTCAGAATCTTTAAAACTAGCAGTTACAAAATTAAAGTAAATTCAATTTGCAAGCTAAAAAGTCTTTAGATGCTAAGTCGTAGAAGTGGTAGTTTCCGTGATGTAAAGCTGGCAGCACGGGTTGTTTCAAAAAATGGTAACTTTTTAAATTGGGCCTTTATCTTCTAAACTAGCAAACATACGGAAAATGTACACATATACAAAATTAAAGTAAATTCAATTTGCCAATGTCATCGATGGATTAAAGCATATTTTCGATCAAAATTCGCCATGCTTCTTTTATTTAATACACAAGACTTCATTAATAACGGCTTTCAAGTGCTTCAATGCAATTGCCAAATTTCGAATTGAATTTACTTTTAATTTTGTATACGCATACATTTTCGATATCTCTGCTGTTTCGGAGATACTGGCAAAAATATAAAAAGTTTTGATTTTTGGAACTTTTCTGGAACAAGCCGTGTTCCCGACACTATATTGCGGAAGCTATCACTCATACGAGCTAGAACCTGAAATCCTTTTCGCTTGCAAATAGAATTACAATTATGTATTTAGCTATATTTCTCGTATCTCTGCTAGTTTCGGAGATACAGGCCAAAATTTAAAAAAATATGCCGCTTTTGACCAAAAAACTTTAAAATTACAACGATGAATTTCTTAGTTTCAGTTTAATAACTTCTAAAAATTAAGCTTCTCGAATCTGCAGATTTATAACTTTTATAAGTAACATTTGTTGCTCTTCATGCTATTCAACTACTAGCCAATTTATCAATCAACCTACAAATCATCTAAGCGTATAGGTATCTCTAAATGTGTCTTTATAAAAGTATTAAACTCCTGCACCATTAGAGTTTATGCCACAAGCTAATATTTCTTTAAGCACGGTAAAATTTTATCTTAACGCAAGTTAAATACACACAGAGCTACGTATACACACTAACTTACGAGTATGTACATGCTACACAACGTATGTACACAGGCAGATACTGGCAGACCAACTATAGAAAATTTATGTTGCTACTAAAATGCATTTCTTCTGCTGCTGCTGCTGCTGCTTATGCACACACCTACCTATATAAATATATTTTTATATCTATCAGATACTTTATTGTTGCAGCGTTTAAAGAAAAATAAGTCAGTGCTTGAAGAAACGAAAGCAGCGTAAAATAAAAATGCACAAAATTGGACACAATGATTTGGTATAAATGCATTTTTGCAATATAACGCACCATGAGATACTCGTAGATACATTTCTTTTTGTTCAGTTGAATGCATTTTTGCTTTGTTATTGAACTAAAAAAATTTCAGAAAAAAATTCAACAAACAAAAAACTTTCATGAAACAACAATGATAAGCAAGCATACTACTAGTACCAAAAGTAAAGCATTGTAAGGAAATCTAAACTACAGAATATATAGAAAAAATGTGAACAAAAAAAAATTCAAAGTGCAATTGAAATACCTATGTAGTATAGGAGTCCTTGTTGAGTTGGTACTTGACAACGTGAGAATAAGTGGGTGTATTGGTATTACAAAATGCTCAGGAAGTTATTTCGCTAAAGCATATGCAGACATAAAGGATTTATCAAAGTATCTAAATTCAAGAGATAAATTTATAAATTTTCAATTTAGATATAGCAATCTTAAATTTAATCTAACTTGAAATGGTGGTTTCTACCGCACGGAAGCTTCACATATACTTATATTATTGGGCGTGTTCCGTCCCATTTTAGTGGTAGTCCTGTTATAAAACCACGATATACTTTTCGGATTTTGTATGAAAATCTTTCTTAATGCAGTTAATATCGACCTAAAATTTAATGGACGGAAGTATATTGCTGTTTATTAAACAAGAAACTGCAAGTCCCAATAAAAAACTATATACATATATGTCCAGATTTGAATATACTTCTCTTACAAATCTATGGTACAAATAAGAAGTCTTAGACAAGGTATGGGATAACTCTAAGTCAAAAATACTCGACGCGAATCTAGTGAAGAGTAATAAAGTATTTTACCAAAGTAGACACGCACTCGTTGTTTTTTCGTTTGCAGCTTTAAATTCTTAGCTTAGCCTTAATACACGCGAGCACATGAACGCATGACCAATAGTTGATTTACGAACGCATGAGCAATCTTTTTAATTGAACTTTATTTCCGCGTGAAAAAGTTACTTCCGTTATAAAAAGATCTAAGTTACTCGTCATAAAGCGCCTAAATAAATATTACTTAAAGAAAAACAAAAAAAGAAAAACTTTTTTCCGTCTATGAGACCTTTAACAATTGCGTATACAGCTAAAATGGCATGGTGGGCATTGTGGGCGCGGCAAATTTAATATGAGAAGTCTGCATATGATCAAGTAGAATTTAAATGTGCAATTCTGAAGTCTCTAGCTATTATAGTGCCTGGGAACTGCTACGTCATATATTCAGACGGACGGACAGACATAGCAAAATCGATTCAGTGTCCCATGCTGTTTAAGTATATAAATAGAATTAAACTACCACGCCTCCATCTGCCTGTTACATACATGCGCACAAACTTATTATACCATTCTTCGTTTTGGTACAGGGTATTAAAATGTTTAACATCCGCTCCTTTATGTAGTTAAAGATGTGTGAAAAGTAGTAGAATTGTATCTAGTAGTATCAGATACAATGGAAGTTGTTATTATTTTAGTAGTACACTAACACACACAGACACACAGACACACATTTCTAATGGCAGAAAGTACGTTGATATGCGCTGCTATGATACAAAATGAATACAAAAGCTATAGAAGCTAAGGAAGGAGTTGCTATAGCATAGCAGCAACAGCAGACAAAATACTAACATACGTTTACCGGTATAAAACATGTCATTCGCTTCAAAATTTGTATCTCTGTGTCTATGTGTGTGTGTGTGTGTGTGTGTGTTTGTGTGTGTGTGTGTGTGTGTGTGTGTATCTGTGTTTCCATGTATTATACGTATTGTTTATAACTCGTACAACTGCCATACATTCTTAACTTTCGCTACAACAGCCTTCAATGCGTACTCTATATAAACCATAATAAATTCAAGTTTTACCATAGATGCTGCTTTTGTTTCAAGCTATTATTGTTGTTGCTGTTGTTGTGCCCTGCTGTGATTGCTATTATATAGACAACAACAACAAAAACAATAACAAGTTCCATAAAATGCGACGATATAATATTGTATCTATAGCTCGCTCTATCGCTTCTATCTATAGAGCCAGCCAGCCACAGAGACGAGACAAACGTCTAAAGTAACTATACGTAGCTACACGTATTCTTATACATTGTTATTGTTTCAGTCAGCAGCTGCTGCCATTTTATTATATTTCTGTCATTTTTATACGAATATTTATATATGTATCCTTATCAATGCAGCAAACAACTTCCTTACAATAAGTATCTATGTATCTACAATACAAGTAGTATCTATATAAATATATACCTACATTGTATCTGTCTCTCTAACACCTACTAACATTTCTTCTTTTCCGCACCATGTTTTTTTTTTCGATTACAGGCATCATCAAAGGCGACGAAATAATGGTCATCAATGGTGCGATTGTATCCGATCTAGATATGATGTACTTGGAGAGTGTCCTGCAGGAGGAACAATCGCTGAGCATGATGATGCGGTAAGTGTGAAATGCGTAAACAATTGTAAAACGCAAGAAGGAGTCGTCTAGTGAAAGGACAATGTAGAGCGCTTGTAATGTAAAGCAAAGTTATATGAAATAATAATAATAATAATAATAATACAACAGGACGCTAAAGGAGTAAAACGTGCAATTGTCATTTTTGCAGTCTGTCGCCGCACAGCGACACTTGAAATTTATTTCATTTTAGATTGTCTATGCTATATGTAAGGATATATACGATATATAGTATACATAAGTATTTTTGTCTTCATTCAAGCGTACAATCTTTATGTTCGTTTAGCCGAATCCGTTTGAGCAGCCTATTTTGTTGTCATATCCGGCTTTTTGTGACGCAACATAAATTGTTTTTTTGACATCCTTCTTTTTTGTTTTTTTTTTTTATTGTAAGCTTTTGTGGCAGCACATTTTTCAATTTATAAGTTTTATTCTGTGGCAGAAATCTGTTTGTAAATGCAATTTAAAATTTCGTACATTATTTTAAATTTCATTTCAAGCATTTTTAGTGCGAATTTTAGCAGTAGTTGAAGTTTTCAATGTTTTCTACGAAGTTTTCGAAGAAATTCTAGCTTAATTAGTAAATATTTTAACAATTACTTTCTGAATTTCAAAGTTTAATACTTGTGTGTTATTGAAATTCATGATTTTGGCTTTGAGTGTGCACCAGTTTAAAGCTCAGACTTTCAGAATTTGTGATGAAAAATATTTGTGGTTTGATTTTTCAAGAAAATTAAATAAGTTTTCTAAATAAACTATGATTCTGCGTCTTCATAAATTAAAGTTTGTACATAAACAGCATAGATATAAATAATGCCAAAACAGGTAAATAACTCTCAATGCCAGCCTGTTCCTGTTTTCGAAAACAAAAACATTATTTGGAACTGATTTCTCTAAAACTTTTCATTTCACACAGATACCACAACTTGTATTTACTTGGAATTGACTTTGTGAAATTTACTTTCTCAATCTCCAATTTAATTCAAATCACGATATGCTTCTAAAAGTGCAAATTTTACTTTCGTGAAGTCAAGTAAAATTCCTCTACGGGATGGTCAACTTAATGGAAATAATAATAATTTTTTCATATTTTGCACAATTTGGTATAAAGTTTAAGCGGAAATTGAAATCGTGATATATATAATTCGAAAGGCCTTGATCTCACCTATATATAGGTGCTTATTTGAGTTCTCAAATATTTGTTTCCGTTTGAATAAATCGAATCTGACAGACGGACATATAATTTGTTTTCAATTTTAAACAGTAATTTCGGCTCAATTTGGATGTCAATTAATAGAAAAGTGAAGAAAAAACAAAGTTTTTATAATTAAATACTTCAATTTATTCAAATTATATCGATTTCCTGTTAAATTCGCATAAATAAATGTTTAAAACAAAAAATCACATGCCAGTGCACATGCATATGAAACACCCTGTGTTATTGAGAAATCGTTAGTAAATTCACGCAGGAAATAAGTTTCAAACGAGTCGAATTGGAAAACCGGAACAGGAGGGTTATGTATTCTACTATCACTTTAGCTCCCAACACACATTTCTCAATAGTTTCAGAGTCTTGTTCCTTCCTTAAAGTTAAATTTAAAAAGCTCTTAACAAAAACTTCATCAATCGAAGCCATAATTTATACGCTATCCGAAAATCTGTGCCAAGCGATAAATATCTTACAAAGTGTGCGTAGGAAGTAGAAAAAGTGGGCTAACTATGATTTTGAAAAATATGAATTTTGAATTTATCAGTGGTGTTCTTAATTTCACCATACAGTTTTTCGTTGGTGTCAATTATGCTCAAAAATTCGTTGGTGTTTCAGACGAAAGAATGGAAAATTTAGTTAACCGAAGATTTCTATTGATCGTAATCAAAATTTTGATTGTATTTAAAAAGCTAAACTCTTAAAATAGGTTAATAGTTCTTCATAATCTATAATGCACTATAGATTATGAAGTCCATTATCTTTGTGCAGCTAGCTATAGCAGGTGTTCAGAGCTATATTCTCATGCACACATTAAGGTACCATTTTAAACTACGGATTAAAATGGAACAAAACAAGTGGCATTGGACCGAATTCAAACAGAACCCTTTACTAGAAGCATAGTTGTATGCCATTTAAAATGTAAGCAAAATATCATTCAAATAGCCTCTGTAGCTCTTTTTGCACTGGCTGAACACATCGCTCAAATTTTATATAAACCTGTGCCACATTTCGGCTTCTATGCAATCTATGGCTTCGAAAAATTGCTCGGACCGCTGCTATAAACCAACGATTTAACGTAACCCCAAAGAAAATAATACAATGGTATCAAAACGCAAGAACTTGGTGGTCAATGGTGAGGTTCACTTCTGGATTGGTGCAATGAATGTCTAATAACGCGAACTGTATAACAAGTTACGGAAACTTGTAGAAAATAAAGTTCGTCTCCATCGATTTTATCGAATTCGCTCCGTTTTCAAGACGTTCTTTTTAATTTCTAAAGAAATAAGAAATAATTTCTAAAGAAATAACAATGTGTCCCTTTGTGGGATGCAAGCACGATACATGAACGACACATCGATTGTCAGCACTACAATAACAGCAGTTTTCCTTGTTTGCGAAGCTATTCAGCCAGAAATGCGTCTCTTAGTAGTAAATGATTTTTCGATGAAAGTTAAGGTCGTTTCCATCTGTTCCAGTGACTAATCAGCAAACTTGCTACAAAAGCGATGATTGTTAGGCTTCATTTCTTACACCAGCACCTGCACCTGCACCAACACCAACTTATACGAATCCAGATTTCAATTCAAACGTAAAATTCGACAGTTTATCATAGAAGATAAACCAAGTTCTGTGGAACGGCGAGAAACTGAAAAATTATGATCAGCTTCAACACTGGCTGCTACAGTGGCAACATTTTTTTTTTTCACTAAGCGTATTTTGTACACGAGTTGTAGGCTTCTGTTAGTTTAGAGTAAAAGCATATTTATGTTTTGCACGAAAAGCTCTTTGAGTTTTCAGCAATCGAGCTCGTATTTTGATAATAACGTTGTGGCAACATGAATTTGTCATTGCTAAAATAGCAAACTTTAATTGAACACAAATGATACTTCCAGAAGTCATCGTTGGGACATACCTATTGGTAGACGAATATTAAGCAGCTTGGATTGTTCAGCGGCTTGTTTATCTAATACAAGCCTGTGACCTTTTATGAACAAAACAAGCTTCTTTTGATAAAAATCCTTGGAAAGATGACAAAGTTTTAGATAATTAAGTGAAATTATTGGGACCTTGAATTAATATTGAGCGTTTCACACAAGAGACCGAGACTAGTATATAAGCAAGGAAACTGGGTGCCATACGCGAGACGGCGAAAGTCGATATTACGCTATTGAACAGCTTCTCGAACGCCAAAAAAGAAAGGGTTTTTTCCACGCATTGAAAATGGATCCATTAGAACAACCCCAAGCGCAAAAAGGCATTGGTTTTGCCCGGGCAGTCATACAACATCCTTCACAAAGCCGAATATGCATGGCATGAAGCTAATGCTCTGTATTTGGTGGGTCCAGCGCGGCGTGATCTACTACAAGCTGCTAAGACCAAATTAAACGATCACGGGGAACGCTATCGGACTCAATTTATGCGTTTGAGCCACGAACTGAAGCAATAATGGCCGGAATACGAAGAAAAGGGCGGCAAAGTGTTTTTGCAGCATGACAACGGTCGGCCACATGTTGCAAAACTAGTCAAGACCTACTTGGAAACGCTGAAATGGCAAATCCTACCCCACCTGCCATATTCTCTAGACATCGCTCCTTCCGACTACTACTGGTTCCGGTGTATGACACATGGCCTGTCCCAAAAGAAGTTCACTTGATATGAACAATGCAAAAGATGGTTCGATGATTGGATTGCCTCAAAAGAAGAATCGTTTTTCCGAACTGGTATCCGAAAATTGAAAGAAAGGAAAAAGTTGTGACCAGCGATGGACAATACTTTGAATAATATATTTGCAACCATTTTTGCACAATAAATCCGTAAATCCGTAAAAAACGCTCATTATTAATTCAAGGTCCCAATACCAAAATTATTTTTTCCTCTTTTTTCTCGTCGATTTTATAAATTTTCAATTTATATTTTGACAGAAAAAGTCTATCGAGCCGATTGATCAACTTCTTTAACATAAACATGTTCAAATATACTCGTATAAGATCATCTCCGAACAAATCGAAAAAAAATTCACAAATTCTTATCTCAAAATCCTATCCATAGAATAAATCTTGAACAAAACGGGTTTTTTCTATTTTCCAGACTATTTGAACAGTTACAAATCCGGATATTACGTTTTCAGAATGAATAAATTTCATGAGAACTTTGTCAAGACTATATATTCATATTCGATTTCGTTATTTTTCATTTTTTAATGAAAATGTATTCAGAAGGTTGAGTATTTTGTATTGTAATTTTATTAAATTTAAAGATCCCTAGACCGTTCTCAGCATCCTTTGACATCTTTTGAATCAAAATCAAACTGAACGTTTGAGCCTTAATTCTTTCAATGCAAAGTCGAAATTGGCCTAGTAAACTTAAACAGACTCATGGCAATTATATACACTATACGAGTATATTGTATTACATATACATATATCTGTACATATTTTAAATTCGTGTAGTAAAACAATTTCGCGAAAAAGCAAATTACAAGCACAAAAGCAAAAGCAAAAGCAAAAGAAATTCTTACAGTCAAACCAAAAATCCGCCCATACAAAATTAGCATTTGTGCTACACGGCAGCAGCAGCCTAATTAGGAACAGCGAAACGGAAACGCACCGCTGATGCCGCTGATGCCGCCGCTGTAGCTTTTGTGCGTCTAGTAGTACACTTGGCCTGCGCAGCAACAGCGGCAGGACTCAGCTCAGCTCTTGTTCTGTACCAAAGTGCTGTGGCATAAGGAGTACGTAGATTTAAATTGCCCAGCAATTTTTCCGCAGCTTTCACTAATTTCCCCACTGACAGCACAAAAAATTAAATTGGAAAAAGAATTGCAAAAAAAAAAAAAAAAATTGAAATAAATAGTAAAAATTTTTAAAAGAAAATCAGCTAAAAGTGAAAAAGAAAAACTCGTACCTATATAGTATATTTATGTATATAGCATGCAGTACAGTTCAAGCGCGAAAAAGGTCAGCGTGCCCCTTTTTTTATTTATACATATAATACCTATATATTTCCATTCAAATCGAAAACAGTCAAAAATCAAACAAAACAAAAAATATGTTTCTTTTTATTCACTACACAAATAGTGCGAAGAGAGTATTAGCATTTAGTCTGAAAGTTTGTAACGTATTGAAGGAGAGAACATTGATATCATAGTGCATATAAATATTCTTGAGCAGCACGTTGACATCAAACGATGTTGACTCAAGCGACTGCGGTTGTCCGTCTGTCTACTTCTATGCATGGTACTCACTCAGTTTCCTAAAAAAAGCTGAGCTGAAATTCGAAAAGCAACTTTGTCTATAAACAAAAAGTGTGACACGCCGACTACAGTAAGTATCTCCATTAAAACCCACCGCGCACATTTACTTTTTATATGGAGAATATGGACAAAAATATATTAATGACAACCCGGATAAGTTAGCCAAGCAAGTACCAACATGGACATTCTTGCAGGAAAGTACAGTGTAGGGATACTCGTGGTCATTTGTAAGCTGCGATTTAAGCTAAACATAGCTCATACTACGGAGAGTTGATGGGTTAATTCAACTCAGGTGGCCGAAATGAAATGCTTATACATACTTTAACGCCAGAAGCGGTCAGATGTATCTGTTCTGAATGAATCCTCATGGAACATTATCGCATTGGAATACACGCAATTTGACGTAGAGTTAGCTTCCAATAATACTCTAGAAGCTGTGATAACGCTGGAGTAGAGGAAACCATCAATTATACAATTGTGCAACACTAAGTAGAAGGACTTACACTTAAACTTAGACTTAAACTTAAACTTAGACTTAGAAAGACTTAAGCAGAAGAACTCACTCCAGAAGTTAGGAGCCTATACTTATATAATCTGACTGTTTTACATTATATTTCAACACCGTTTTTAATTCAGATAAAACGTTTAGCGTACGACTTAATTATGAATTAGTAAAAGGAGGTTTTAGGGTATCGCCTAACCGATATGGAGAACTTCTTTTTTGATATATCAACCAATTTGTATCCAATACAAAGGTTCAAGTTGTATTTCTCTGCAATATAGCTACCAAACAATGTTAAAGTTCAAATAAGGACTTTTCGGCAATATTTTTTCCGTAGGTAACTTACATTTGAGAATTTCTGTCGAAAGAGAAGCTAAAATTTTACAACTTTGACTCAAGAAACATTTCGATATTCAGTTTTTTATGTTTGATGTTTCAAAAAATTCATGTTTGAAAAAATAGGTTTGTATTTTGAAATAAAATTACGTCAGCTTGAAAAGTTAACTCAATGCTGCTTCAGTGTAAGTATTTCTCAGAAATAGTTTATGAAGTTTTTATAGAAATAGGATTAACAAAAATATTTACTTTCACAAACCAAGCTTAGTGAGCGAAGTTCATGTCAAAACAATCACCAATTGTCGGCACTAATGTAGGAATACCAACAAAAACAACAAAGTCATGGAGATCTGGACTTCTGGTGTGGTCCGTAGGCCAGTAAATGTGGCACCTGTAAATAGCAGATTGTAGCCGCCATTAGTGATGCTGTTTTACAGTGTTCTAATTCTCAGATTTTCCCGGTTCGAACTTCAGCACGGGTCTTTTGCATTTTAGTCCCGACCAGTCAGAAATCGTCCAACAAATCAGAATAAGAAGGCTTCAAACTTAATACCAGTACACGCTTCAAAAGATAATTTCTTGACCATTTCACAATTATTTCTTTTGCTTGTGGTTTTTAAATTTTGACCTGGGCTACCACTAGGGAAAGTATCTAGAATATACCATGAAAAATATAGCCGAATACATCTGTTGTAACCGCTAAAATATTAGTGCAACTAGAAGCAAAACAGAAAACAAAGAAACCTTACAGATTTTGGTCTTTAAAATTGAATTATGTTTCCCTCTTTGGATAAGAAGTACACAATATCTCGATATAATCATTAATGGCTACTATTTTACTCGACTCTTAATCATTCCGTAGCTCCGACTCTACACATTTTCTTTCATATTTAGAAAGAATAAATTTTAGCTTGGTACCAAAGAATATGCCTCCCTGGCAAACTGGAAAGGTGCATTGTCATACTAAAAACCTCCGAATGTGTTCTAAAAGAATATAATACACTCTTAGCGTGAAAGGCAGAGAAAGTAAAATGCATCCATCAATTATGTAAAAAACAGATAAAAAAAGATAACACACACACGCAGATAACCGATAATCTTTAGCCATTGTGAATACATTATAATAACTATTTCTGCCGAACTTGTGGTACTTTGTCATTTTGGAGTCCAGAGTTGTCTCATCTTTCGCATAGATTTTCATTTTAATATGGTATTTTTGCTGTTTTTTTTTCCTGTTGGTTTTCGTTTCACTTTTTAATGAAACTATATTTCAACCTCTCGCACCTGTAGAATTTTTGCTTTGTCTATTTTCTGATCTGCTCTAACAGCAATGAAGGGGAAAACAATTTGCTGATTTTATTCGAGTGTCATACGGCCATAACATAGATTCCACAAAAATTCAGAAAATAAGTGGCAACGCTATGCTTTCTTTTCTTATGAACTGAGTACCATCAAATGGAAAAAATGACAGAAACATTTCTGTTACAATTTCTGTGCAATTTTTTATACGTATATGAAGTTTTCGGTTTCTGTTGCATTTCTACTGAAGTGATTTCTAGCCTTAAAGATTGTATTACATTCGTTTAAAGTGTGAAGAGTTTTAAAGCTTTTAACCAATTTTGTTTTTATTTTTATAACCAAATTTTGTGCGAAAAGTATTAAAACTTCGTCTACACTGAAGCAACCTTTTATTTGCCTACTTACATATAATATCCGTTTTTTTTTTTGTTCTCCGAAATTTTGCAGCTCTTCACGCACCGAACCACCGGATCTAGTTGGCATTATGCGCGTCACCGATGATATGATCGATTCACTGGTCTGTCCGCCACCGCCCACAGATCCGCCAGTGATGAGCGAGGAAATGATATCCGGTTTAATTGTACCAGCGCCCGGTTGGAGTGAGTATTAAACTATACTATACGTGTAGATATATCGTCTATATATATGAAGTTGTAGGTAGTATTGAATGAATTTCAGGCAGGCAGCCAGTTAATTATTTCTGAGAATTGCATTCGGGTAGCTGACTGTTTCATTCATACTAACTGTTTGTGGCGCGAATGCAATTATTATTCAGTTGCAGCTGTTTTCTGCAAGTGTATACGGTCAGCTTCAAGTGCATAAATGCTGAAATATTTCAGCGGGAATTTTTTTTCCCCGAATTTTTTTTTTTTGTTGCATTAGAAAACCACAAACAGCAACAGCAGCAGCAATTTAGCCACAACGAAACAAAAAATTTAAAACAACAAGAGTTCAAACTAGAAAATTTTCAGGTGCTACAAAAAGCATACTAATCACATAGCCTAGTATTACCTTACCTACATACACACCCGTAAAGTGGAGCGTGTTTTGCAAATGGATATGGGAAGCTTTTTGTGCCTGAGGTATGTAGTCAAATAGCTGCACACACACACACACACACACATAGTGTAGAGGAGGGCGTTCACGTTTACTATTTAGTTGGGTACAAAGAAGAGCGGAAACGAAAAAGCGCATTTCCGGAATACCTATGTATGTACATACGAATTTGTAAAGTTCATTAAAGTAATTTATATTTTTCGTTTTAATGCATGTTGTAAAACATGCCAACAACAACAACAACAACTACAGCAACAATGTTGTTCGACAACAACAACAACAACAGCAAGTAGTACATGCGCAACTACAACAACAATTACATCAATAAGTAGTGAAAATTTAAACGAGCTGCGTTGTGTGTACAAGATTTGATTCAAAAGTTTACCAAAGTCTGGTGCTATAAATAAAACACTTATAAAATTAAATTTTTGATGAAATTTGTTTTCATTATTAAGTTTGTACCTTGACAATGTATGAAACATTTGCCATTGGTATTCCTCAAAGCTCGGTAACTGCCTCGAAAGCTATGTTAACTTGTGAATGTACGTGCCTCTTGAAAGAGCTGACAAAACTTGGATTTTACTATATTTACTCTAAAATTCTTTTTACTCGTAAACAGCTTCGTGTGAAAATATGTCACTTGATCAAGCCAATATGCGAAATATATGATCCATTAGTCTTTTGAAAATTGTTTTTCGTGCACTTCGAGCAACATCTGCTAAGCATCATCGCCCTTCAAAGCCCACTATTGCCAATACCATCCACAAAGTTGAGTTCATTTGAGTACATTATTGGATGATACGAGACCCAACAGACCACATCCATTATCTAATGAAGCCGAATTTTTTCAATGATGAGGCACATTTCTAGCTCAATGAATACGTCAATAAACAAAATTTCCCCACTCGGTCTGATGGACAACCCCAAAAGATTCTCGAACTACCGTAACATCCAGAAAAATGCACTGTTTGGTGTGGTCATCGGTTCATATTTCTTTCAAAATGAGACCGGACAGAACATAACCGTCAATGTCGAGCGCTACCGCACTATGATAAGGGACTTTTTGTTGCCTGAAATTGAAGCCCGTGTTGTCAGCGACATTTGGTTTCAGCAAGACGTTGCTAAAGCACACACAGCGCGGGAAACAATGGCTTGATTGAGAAATCATTTTGGTGAGCACCTAATTTCGCGTATCGGACCAGTCAACCGCCTAGATCGCCGCCTAGATAGAGTAATATCACACCTCTGGATTTTTTCTTTGTGGTTATGTGAAGTCAGAAATTTTCGTCGATTAGCCAGCTACGATTCAAGACTTGAAAGCCAACATTACTGGCGTAATTGTCGAGATACCGGTAGTAATGTTGGAAAGAGTAATCAAAAATTGGACAAAATTGGAAGGTCCGAATGGACCATCTACAGCTTAGTCGCGGTCAACATTTGAATGAAACTATATTTAAAAAGTAAATATTGTTCTTTCGGGATTCCGACATACAAAACTTCTAAATAAATCACCCGTTATCTACAATTTTCATAAATAGAAGCAGAAAAGTGAAAGAGACTCGAACAAATCACATAATTTTTGTATGGTTTTAATTTTTTATGCACGATATATCGTTTCAATTCTTTATGTTATCTTATTTTATTTTTATATATTTTTTATGTTGGATGTTTAATTCTTAGAAAATTTTATTTCAATTATGTTGTAATTACGCAGTTTATAAAAATGTTACTTTTTCCTACAGTTTCCTCCTCACCAACTTAGCTATTTCGGCTAGCAGGCACGCATTACATCGAATTCCCACATAAGTACTGGCGGGTACCACGAATATTATAGGTCGCGTCACGAGTACGCACGAAGTACAATGAACAAATTATTTATTTATCAATTCAAAGATTTTGATTCCTAAAGCCCTTTAGGCCAATTAACAAAATCATATGAAAAGCATTACCATTATGCTGATATAAGTTTGTTGTTAATAGTATTACTACTCATAATGGTGTGGCGCTGCAAAGCTTTTCGCTAGCAGTTAGCTAAATCATTGATCCTAACGACCAGTATATAACGAATCGCTAGTACCTTAAGCCACCGGTCGAACAAAAGCCATGTTACAGGAAAAAAAAACTATTCAACTTTTAAATCAGACGTTGTATGAGTATATTTGTATGTGTACGCTTGCACATTTGGCTTGTAACTTTTTATTATTATTTTCCATTTTTATTTTAATTTTTTTTTCCATGGTTGTCGTTGTCGTTTTCGTTTTCGTTTTTTGCTTACTATATAATTACAGGATTACACACTTAAAAATATACTAACACAGCTGTGCACATGTGTATGTCAGTGTGTGTATGCGACTGTGTGTGTGTGCTTGGCTAAGAACACAAAACAATTAAAAACCAACAACAACAACAATGATGATGATTATGATGATTATGATGATGATGATGATGACGTTGGCAACGGCAACAATTGAAACTTTTTCACTGCTGTGCAACAATTACAAAAACAATAATAACAACAATGAAAAAACAATAACAAAAAAACAAACCTTATAAATAAACGTTTCGCACTGAAATATGAAGAAAATAAATTTGAGTAAACGGCGGCTATTATACCCTTCACTAAAAATATAAAAAAAAAAATTGAGAAAAGTTGTGGAAACTGGGTCTCTACTTTAAAGCAAACCAACAACACAGATTTTAACTTCATAAAACTTGAAAAATGTTGCATCAGCAGCTGAAGAATTCAGAATTCGGTTTTACAAATTACCGATGCTGTATTGATGCAATGGAGTATGTATAATTTATAGGCTGACGGTAGAGTATGCGCTAGTAGGGATACGATAATAGGGCGCTTTATCGCGCTGCAAAACACTGGTGACACTTTCTTATATGATCGCTCTAATGGTGTCAAAATGCGAAGGAAACATAAAGCGATAATGCGAGAACGAAGCGAGAATGCAGTTTCGAAACTAATTCCTTGCTTCATGATTTTGTTTGTCGTTTTTACTCTGATATCTTCTAGCATAGTTTATAGCACGAAATATTATTGCTCCACGCATCGTAAGGCTTTTAGCGCACACTCTGGCATCAGCCTAAGGGCTTTTTATATTGATTCTAGCTTGATCGGTTTTTAGCAAAAGAAAATAAATAGTAATGTAATTATTGTTTGTTCATTCTCTTCATGTAGTATGGAGCACTAGCTTAGAGTGCACTGGAGCTAGTTTTTGTTAGTACCAGGTTTGCAGAGATCTTTCCAAAATTGGTCTTTTCAGCGCATTCTCGGTCACCCTCTCGAACGTTGTCCACCAATTAAGTTTATGTTCCGCTCGTAAACCCTCCATGACGGTGCTATGCTCTCCAACCGGACAAGATGACCAAACCAATGCAGTCGCTGAAAATTTATGCGCTGGATTATGTCATTATCATCATATAGCTCATACAGCTCGTGATCCATACGGATCCGAAACTCCTCGCTACCTCTAATAGGCACAAAAATCATACGAAAAATCTTTTTCTTGAACTGGGTCCACGATTCTGCGCCATATAGCAGGAATGAAATTATCAACCTCTTATAGATTATTATCTTCATACTTCGTGAGAGGCAAATACAGGGTGTCTCAAAAGAAAGTTCACATTTGATTTGCTAATTGCGTGAACGCAACTACTCCGAGGGACGCGGGGAGTATGTCAATCGGTAGCCTAGCTTTTGGGAATTTAGTCGCTATGGAGCGTTTCTCGGGAGCGGACTGTGCATTGTAATTCAGCGACTGTAGAATGTTCGAAAACGTAGACAGTGTTACTCAGTCTGTTCGTGACAACCCGGACCTTTCGATTCGGAAGCGTGTTGTTGCTTTAAAAGTGCATAGATCATCATTGTTCCGCATTTTTAGCAACTTCACACACGTCCAACAGGTCCCTACCACGAGTTCATGAGATTCTTCATACTCACAGACCGTCCGAGACGCAAAGTTGGCTTGCGAATGTCCTCATTCACCGCTAGACCCATGAGAAGTGAGTGTTTCTCAATGGCCAGAAACACCTTCGTAACTCACCGTGCGTTCGAGCCAATGATATTAATGTCATCAGCATACGTGAGTAGCACCATTTCCATGTGATATGGACATCGGGAGATTACTTTGCTAATCTCTATCTGTAGATTATAAAAGTAGCACGATAAAGCATCATCCAATCTGAAACATCTCTTGATATCAAAGTATTCTTTCCTACTCTGGCAACACTTTGTGTGTGTGATACCGTCATCATGCAAACACGAAAGATCTTTAGTGGAATACCAAGCTCAGTTGAAAAATTATCGTTCTTGTAATCGTCAAATAAGTGATGTGTATCTTTGTTGTACTCACTGGTCTTCTATACAATTTGTCAAATGAAAATTTGGACACTAAACGACCTCTTTGGTGTGAAATCACACTGATACTGTCCTATGAATGAGTTCGTGTATGGCTCCAGACGTTTACACAATACGCGGGACTGGATTTTTCAGCCGCTTGAAAGGAGATTTTTTCCACAGTGGTACACGCAAACAGTGGAGTCTCCTTTCTTGAAGATAAGGCAGAGAACACTGAGATTCGAATGCGCCTTACCAACACTTCGCCACCGGTCTTGAATAAGTGAGTTGGCAGCTTATCGGGAACTGCCGCTTTGTTGTTGCTCAGCTTTTTAATTACTGAGGTAGCTCTACAAGAAAGCCATCATCAATCGGTGGTACTATAAATAGTTCTCTAACGACTGCATTGTTCGCTTCATCGCCCCCAGTTAGAGAAGTAACTTTACCATAGTCCCAGCGACTGTTGTCGATATGTAACTAGCCATCCATTTTCGTCGTAACAGTATAAAACTTCGATCTATAGCAGCATCTTGAATCTATTCTATCGCAGCATCTTCAAGCTTACGCCTTTCATGCTTCTTTTTCTTGACGATACAAACCCTGTTGTACGAATCACATTTCCTGTATTGAGGTGATATTTGTCTTGTATTTTTGGAGCACATCAACCAGGGTGATTGTTTTTTTTTTTTTTTTGCGGTGAAGGAAACTAAACCCAGTGCAGCAGCCCTTAATTAAGAGGAAAATGGTAAAGTGATATTCACCATTCTAGTCGTTGCCTTCGCACAATTTACGCACCCCGGAACGAATATTCAGACGCTACCCAGAGGAATTGTGAATAGCAAACGTTTGTTGGACCGTTTACTAATAAATCGTTCCCAAGTGAATGGCAATTAATAACTTTCTCATTTAATGTGAAGTTCTGCAAACCTGTTTTTGTACGGAACTCTTTATTGAAGTATAAAGCTCAATTTTCTGAAGCCATGTATAGGGTATTAAATAGCTACATATGAACAAGCCAGCCGTAATAAAACGCAGCATTTTAACTTTCTCATGTATGTTTATACATATATAGTTTATATAGTGTATATAGATGGGGCTACGCCTACTTTCTACACGCTTCACTTTTGCACACTCGACAGCATTTTTATTGCAATAATCACTTGCTGCAGTATTATTTGTTTTCAACATTGTTGTTGTTGTTGTTGTTGTTTGTTTGTTTTTGTTGGTCCGGATTGTCGGATGGAATATTACTTTGTCATTGTTTTAGTTTTACTTGTAAAAAGTAGGAACTATGTATATTCGATGGTTTTGCCTGTGGCTGCTACTGGCTTTTCCTACAGCATCCTGCAGCTATAGCATATTAAATTTTTTCAGGATATATATATATATATATATATATTTTTTTTTTTTTTTTTTTTTGACATCATGAACTAGTTAATCGAACTTTAATCTTTCAAAACCCACACAACAATTAATAAAAATAATAAAGCGGCTGTGGTTTTCCATACAAATTTTTGGTGAACTAAAAGTTTTTAGCATACTTTTATGATAGCTTCCGGTTAAACTAAATTGTGTGCTGTGCATAGCTGAAATATTTTCAAAAAAAGAAAAAAATTTATATTTGTAATTAAATTGTTAGTTTACTAATTCGAAACCTGAATTTTTTTTATTCAAAACAGATGGCACTGGTAAGGATTTGTATTCACCGGAAGCGGAAAGTTCGCCAGCGCCTTCTTTCGTTGAACCATCAATACAAATGGCGAGCATTATGCCCGGAGGTGTTAAGCCAACATCGCGTACAAGTAGCTTTGAAATTGAAAATCTACTCAAGACCGCTGAACAGGTAAGTGCAACACTTAAGTTACTTCCTGGTTTTATTGTACTTCAATTTCCTCTCGTGTGACACTTTTGGCAATCACGAAGAACATTTTTTTTCACACACACACACACACACACACAAATGTAAAACATAAAATTGAAGCACTTTCGCACGCCCACTACTAAAATTAATAACACGCCCAATATACAACAACCCCCCCCCCCCACAGTATGTATTGTATTGAATATCATCAATCAAAATTTCATTGGTTCTAGCTGCGCTTTTTTTCTTCGACTTTTTTTTATTCAATGTGAGTTGCAAAGAGTAGTGGCGCAAGGGTTTGGCCGCTTTCATAGAATAAGGGGCTCCAAAATGTTGAAACACATACACAGTGTTTTGATAGTTTTCAAATGAAAATTTCCGACAATACAATTTCAATCGAAATGTTTCACGAAGTGACAGATTTCGATGGAAAAATACAAGTTCGATTCCAGTGTTCGAATCAGCGTTTCCTAGAGATGCCAATTTCATATAATTTTATGACAGTAAACAGCTGATTTATAACAAACAAATAATATGCAGCAAAAATGGAGGTTCACGTCAAGACGATTAAACAGTATATTTTTTTGTTTTCGATATAAACAGGCTGCTTATTTTGACGTGAACTAGCTAAATAGTGAGTTAATTTAGTTTATTTCGAGTGTATGCCAAGGGGCGCCGAATTAAGTCTGAGGTACGGGCGCACAAAGGCCTCGCGCCGCCTCTGGATGTAATAGAAATTCATGACATGAAATTTGGGGCGTGTTTTTTACTAAAACAAAAAACGGAAGCGGAAACTATTAAACAACAAAGTCGAAAAGAAAAATGGCGAGCTTTGATTGAAATGTGCATAAATTGAGTGAATCGAAAGTGTGTATGCATGTGTGCACATGTGTGTGTGTTTCTGTGTGTCTGTGGGCGGGGTCGTCATCTATAGACACTCGACAACTTGACAAATGCTTGACAAACGAAAATTTTATAGTTCTTTTTTTTTTACGTAAAGTTTAACTAAAACAATTCAACAATAAGCGCAAGAACAACAACAACAACAACAACAACAACAAGAAGGAAGCAGCTCAGAAATACAACAATGGCAGTTGGAGCAAAGAATAGAAAACGAAACGAATTTGTATCAAGGATAAAGAAACCACAGAATGCACTTTGTTTCTGGATCCTTTCCCAAGAGCACTCGAAACTGGCAGAAACCCACTTCATTTAATGATACTTGAACACTGTGACATACAAACACACTGACGAGGACGATGACGATGATGACAACAACGACGACGACGTATAGAACTGCACACACACATACAAAGTGCAAGAGCGTCCAATATAGGCGCATAGATGCACACACAGATACATATTTGCACATGCAGTCAGTTACATAAGAATCCTTTTAATTCAAGTTGACATTTCGCACGCCAAAAGAGAGAAATTCAAGACATTTTCAAATTTTTCAACTTTTGGGAGGCGAAAAAAAAACATCACAAACAACAACAACAACAACAACAACACGCAGCCTTGCAGCAGACGACGAGGATGAGTACGCTGACGATGACAACAGTTTCTGGCCAACGGTGACGGATGTACATAGGTAGCATGGCAATGAGAATGAATGGTTTTTGAGATTTTGCAAGGCAAGTGCAGTGCGGCAGGGCGCATCCGAGCCGCTTATGCAAATCAGTAGCGTAAAAACCGTGCTATAATGAAAAAAAAAAAACAATTCTGAAAAAAATTGATGCAACAAAACAAGAGAAAACGTTTATTTTGGGTAAAGCCGAAACATTCTTACTCCTTCTGAGATGGCATATTGCATTTCTACACAGCCATTAAGATATAAAAACTACTAGTATGTTTGCTGTTCACAGTGTTTGGAAAGTTGTTTCAACTTTAAAGTATGGAACACGTCCAGATGGTCATTTATTAATAAAATGTATAAAATGTACTGGCTTGAGTAGACGCCGAAACACATAAACAATCGCAAGACGAATTTCTTGCTGTGTTGGTGATGGCATTTCTTCCAATTTTGCAACAGTATTTTTATGTCTTTCTGTCGCCACGTCGATCGATATGTCTGAAGTAAGAAAATTTTATGTCCTAAGATATTAAATTTTTGGAATTCTTAAATCAAATGAAATACCTGCAACTATCCGGACTTTGGTTAGTCCCCGAAATCAGGTTCTTTTACACGTAGTCAACTTCCGGTTCTATGCAAGTTGTGAGCGTTGGCATAAGCTAATTGATGTTGTAATTTGTTTTGCACCCATGTGAATCTTCGGGCAGGTGAAAAGCTGAAAGTCTGAAAGCGCCAAGTCCACACTATTTTGAACAGAATAAGCCAACATTGCAGCTCTGAAACTCCTCTGATTGTCAGTTTATGTGTTCGTCCTTCATTAAACTCACAATACCATTTAAATACGTTCTCTCGGTTTATAACGCATTCGCCGTAAACTATTTTGATTCTTGAAAAATTTCAGTAGTTGTTTTTGTGTTGTAACCTGATGACAGAGTGTTCCTTGAACTTGGCAGGATTTCTTATCGACATATTTCACTCAAATGGACATTACAATGTTGTCTACAATCAGACACGTACGGAAACGTCACTCCAGTAGTAGTTATTTGCAAATATGTCTGATGCACCTTTCTCTCTTCACTATCGGTCTTGCTGATCTCTCGTTTTGATAACGATTTACTACGTTCACTTTTCAAGCCAGCCATAAATAACTTCGCTTTAAATAAAACAATAAATATGGCCACATATGACATTTCAAAGAGGAGCCACGTTGTTACCTTAGATTTTCTGCTTTTCGATAAAACTTTAAAGGTAAAGATTGAGGCGAAATAACAAAACTAGGCTACGACGAGAGAGATAGAGCTTCCATGCATGACGCACTCAATACTGTATGTATATATGTACTAGAATGCAGCATAAAGAGCCAATTTAGCTGAGTTTAACCGTTAGACGTGAGGCAAGAGAAACAGAAATTGAACATGCATAATGCAAATATTAATAAGGCGTTGCAACATATAATTGAGATGCTTTAAGCTTGTCAAATAGCTTGACCTTTTCTCGAAAACATAGCCGCACCGTTAATAGTTTAGAGGTATTAAATCACATGGATGAACCAGAACCATTTCTCAAGATTAACGTTTCAATGCATTTTCCCTGCAATAAGTCTATCATAAAAAGCGCTGTTTGGCAAGTTGCGCCTTCTTGTTGAGAATGAAAAAGAATGAGAATCATTTTCATTAATTTATTCAATAAAATTTCAAACTGATGTTCAAAAAACCACAAGAAAACTTCTAAAAATACAAATTTATATGACACAATGCAACAATCGATTGTGGAGTTATTAAAAGCCATCGATATAAATCGGTTTATCGATTCATCGAATCTAAGTGGACGAAAGATACAATTTGTGCATCTTCGCTGTATCCGTCAACTAATTAACTACTTCAATAGTAGTTTAGGTTTAAAATACTTACAACACTATGTTACATACCATCCAAAACCACTAATAAACCATATTTCAATGCATATGTGTGTAGGGTATTTAAAGAAAACAGCGCAAGACTTGAACAAACATATACAAAAGAAGCCAAATTCAGATGAAGAAAACACAAGTGGCAACTGTGTGATGGGGTGCTGGGGTGAGGGTGCGATGTGGGCACATGCGAAACAAGAAATAATAATACAAAGTGCAACTGCATAAAAGTGAAATGTCGCCATGAGTAGCAGCCACAGCAGCCATTGAAACTAAAGCAGCCATTGCAGAAACAACAGCAAAAATAAAAGCATCCCAAAGAGTAGGTGAAGCATAAAAACAAGGCGCGCGACCAACTGCCAGAAAGACTAAAGCCCCTAAGACCCCCCAAGACAACAGCCAAATAACCCAAACAATGACAACTGCAATTTCATGAGATTGCACAACATCGTCAACAACAAAAACAACAACAACAACAACATGAACTAGAGAGAGAGAGAGAGAGAGAGCAAGTGACAATGATGCACAAGAATGATGACAACGACATGGAAAAGACGTTTTTTGGGTTAGGATGAATTCGGTCGAATTTCGGCTTAGTTTGACTTCAGCCATCAGCCAACAGCAGCAATGGCACCCAAAATCACTTTGTCAACCGCAAATGTCAGTGGTGGATTAGATGCAAATTGAAGCTAAAAGTGGTATACTTTAAATCTACCCGCTGCTGCTCCTGCAAAAGTATCTATATATAAATGTATCTCTAAGTACGTACCGCGATAGCGCCAGCATAAGCTAAAGATGCATGTAAAACAGTGTGCTAATGTTGTTGTTTTTGTACAACAGGGGCGTGGCAGACAGCAATCAGGCGCACCGCAGTAGCAGCAAAAGCAGCGGAAGCTAACTTGAGTATGTACCTACGCAGAAACAAAGACAAATGCGAATGAGTTGCTGCGATGGCTGACTGCATAGTACTATGTCAAATGTCAAGCGTCAGCTGTCAGTGCCAAATGCAAGCAGCTAAACAGGCAGATTCACACACACACACACACACGCAGTCACACTTTGGTACTAATGCAAAACCGCATACACACATACGCTGACAAACAAAACCAACGAAGCACGTAAATGACATAGTCAACTAGTGTAGAGTTCTTAAAGTTTATTCTAGAAGCCTTGCGTCTCTAAATAACTAAGAAACTAAATTTGCTGCCAAATATCAATGACAATTTTTGCTCAATGAAGTAATACAAATTTGTTATACTTGCAATAAATTGTTATTGGTTTTGCAGATATTTTTTAGAACTTCGTCTGAATACAAAATGTTTCAAAACTGAATTATTTTTAATAAATAGTTAGGAGAAAATTGCAGGGTATGCATTTTAATTTTCCAATAATCCCTGCCCTTTATGCAGCCGTACGCACGAAATACAACGTTTATTATATACACTGTATGATATTTTTACAAATGATTAAATATAATCTTCATCAGCGTGTCCCTGCTCGGGCGCCAAGAGTTTCTTCGATCTAAGTTGCAGCGAATGTTGTTACATTCTAAATGAGAGCATTAATTCAGCTTATGCACAATACGTGAAGGGTATTAGAAGAAAGAAGTTCCTCTAGTAAAATAAAAGATGCCTAGTCTATGTAGTACTCAAAAATTATAGCAGCATAGCGAAGTATGCTATGAATAACTATATATTATGCTGTTAAAGACCATTTTTGGTAAAGTTGGCCCACGCTGCACAGTACACCAGCCACTATGCATAGATTCCACAATATGTCGAGCTTTTTGCCATAAATGCTGCATCACAAACTCTGCTAAACGGGGCACAACAGGTACCAGAATAAATATTTTCTTGTAGCCGTCTTAAAAGCCCTAAAGGGTATGAACTTATAAACAAATCGACGCACGAATACCACAAAAATCTCAACATCCTGGCCAACTCAATTAGGGTCCGCCTCATATGGATACCAGGGAACAGAAGATTATCCATACAGCTTCACCAATCAGGATCCAAACTTTTTTATTACAAACTGCTTCAACAAAGCCACTGACACATGCCTCTTAAACTTCAAAGGTCCAAAAACCACAAAAAATTACTATTAATTAATTAATTAATTAATTATTTTCACAAAACAAAACGTGAAGAAGCAATAGCCATGAGCAAACCTAAGATCCCTATATGTGGCTACTACAGGACACAAAATGGTTTTAGCATCCACTGATCAATGCACATACTGCTGCTAGAAAGAAGAATCCATGGAGCATCATGTAATAACTATATGCTCCGCAATTACGCGAATAGGCTGTCTGTTATGTAAAGTCCAAATAGTAGAGAACGATTATGGCAGCATTCCCCCATAAAAACCTTGTGTCATTCCTAAGAGAAATCAAGTACCTAAAGGGCTGACAGAATGCACAACAGATCAACTTCTGGTCGCAGAGCGTGGGCGCATTACTATGTACCCGGATGCACTTTCATCTTTTTATTATTATTTAGTTTTTGTGCCTCTAACATAGAAGTTTCTTTCTAGTAGAAAAGAACAGTGATATTTGCTACATACCTTGTATATTATTTTTGCAAAATTATTAAATATAATCTTCATTAGCTTGTCCCTGCTCGGGCGCCATGAATTTCTTGGCTCTGAATTACAGTGAATGTTGCTGCATTTTGAATGATACCGTGTATAATATGTGAAGGGTAAATGAATATGACTATGAATATGATATATGAATGAATATAATAGGGTGTCCCAACATATGTTTCTTGAACCTTCTTTTTCCTATTTTTTTTTTTTTTTGTTTTTGTTCCTCAATATTTAGGAATAGATTCCCCGAGGTAGAATCCGACTCCAGTCCCAAAAGGTGTAGCTATGCTATCAAACACAGCACACTTTGCAGCACAATTAACTACTAACACATTGAAAAATCAACTATCTATTTAAGTATGTATCTATTTTTCCAAACTATCTATCTACTTGCGTAATTCATCTATCATACTATAGCCATTTTTGCTATTCTATTTTTTTTTCATTTTTTGAATGTATGTATGCGTGTTTTACGCTTTTCTTATAAACTTATCTCATACAATTGAAAATTATGCCAAATTTTGTCGTCCATAATTCAACAACAACAACAATTACAACAAAAAATTATACACTACATAAACAACAACAACAACAACAATTGCAATCAATATTTTGTTCTTTTTTTTTAATCTAAACGCACAACGCACTTTCGTACTCTATCTTTTCTATATTTGAACTTTAATCCCCCAAAAACCAACCAAAATTCAAAAAAAAAAAACATCCAAATTCAACAACTCAACACTCGATCACCAATACAACTACTACTACAACAAAAAAAATTCGACACCAACGCATCCTTCGCTTGAATGTTGTTGTTGTGATGTGACGCTAAGGTTACCGGATTTTGTCGTTCACCCCAGGAAACGCGTAAATCGAGCCCAACCGGTTCGGTTACATCATCGGTCTCGACAACAGCACTAACGCCCTCACGCCAACTGACAGATGCGGAGAAGCTGCGTAAGGTTATCATGGAACTGGTGGACACGGAACGCACCTATGTCAAGGTAAGCATAGACAAAAACAAAAACAAAAACAAAAACAAAATTATTATTATTATCTTCTCTTTAATAAAGTTGTTTAATAAAGCTGACCGTAAAGATAGACATTATTTATGAAAATGATGAAGATATGCATTAAATAGACGCTATTTTATATTCATGCATTTGTTAAATATTTTAATAAGTGACATTGACAGTGACGTAGTTTTGAGCAGGGATTTTCAAAGTGTAATTTAAATTAATTTTTTGTTGTACAGATTAGAGTACTTCTTTTAACAAATTAGTGCAACGATAACAAGGGCAACAATAAGAGTGAAAACGATAACAGAGGTAACGATAACAAGGGCAACGATAACAAGGGCAACGATAACATTATTATTATTTTTTATTGGTTTTTTGGTATGCAGAGATTTAAACAAGCTCTTATCTCACACAAACTGGAAGACTTTATTTAAACTATAGAATTGTATGGGGTGTATATAAAACAATACATACCAAAATTGGTGTTTCTTTCTGGAAAGTCATTTCCATTATCAACAATCACATTCTCCCTTTTTCCACAGGCAAATGTTTGTCGCTAAAACATGTGAGTGGTAAAATGAAGTTTAAATATCAGCTGTTTGTTATTACAATAGAAATGATATAATATCGATAATACATCAGTTGACATCGCGGCAAATGGCAACATTCTTCGATAATGTACACAATGTTGACTATTATGGGCAAAAGTATAGCCAAAACTTTAAATTAAAATAAAACACATACAAATAGATGGAGTGAGTTAATTATTTTTTTATTTGCTAGATAATGGCATCAATGATAGAAAATAATTTCAATTTCAAAATAATTTAATAATTTCCAATTTTCCAACACTTTTCCAATCATTTGAGGCTGTATCTCACGAATAATGCGCTTGATATTAGCTTCCAAGGCTGAAATCTATACTGGATTGTCCGCATAGAGCAACGATTTGAAGTATCCGTGCACAAAATAGTCCAACTGTCTCAGATGATACGTTCTTCCTGACCAGGAATGAGTCCATTTCTGGAGTTTATGTTGTAGTCAAAGTTTTCCCTCAATAATTCGATGTTTTCTCCAGAAGTATGACAGGTGTTACCATCTTGTTGAAACCAAAGACCTTTCAGACCATACTCACTTACTTTTGGAAATAAAAAATCGTTTAAAATGGCTCGAAATCGGACGCCATTAACGGTGACTGTTTTATTTTCTTCGTTTTTGAAGAAGTATGGCCCGATAATGCCTCAGAACTGTGCATTTTTCGGAGCATGTCAGTACCTAATGAATTACCGTTGGATTTTTTGCAGTAGTTAGCCTCATCAATGTATAAAAATATGTTATAAAAATTTAATCTCCAGCATGAAGTTTCTCACACGCTCGAAATAATTTTTCATCATTAATGTTATAAAATTATTTACTTAGTTAATAATTTGCGCCAGTTGTTGTTAATATCAAGTTTGCGAAAGCCCCAGACTGCTCAGTCTCGAATGTAATCCATTGGATTATCGTCAAAAGAGAATCGTTTCCGAGGCTTCTTCTGTGTGTTCACTGGTAAAAGTTTTGCGGTGCCGGAAACCAAACCCAGAGCACCAACCCTTAATTAAGGGGGTTGCCTTCTCAGAGGCTATACATGTTCTAATTAATGTTCCGTAGCGTTTTCCCAAGTGAATGACAATCAAAAAACTTCCCCACTAATGTGAACTTCTGCAAACGAAAACGTGCCTGCTGAAAAAATACCCTTTATAACAAGTTTTTTATTAAGAACAACAAAATTAGTGTGTGACGATGAGAAAACATGCTTCAAAGTTATTTATTTTCAATGAAGCTAATATATTATCGTTCCATTTTTTATCGTTTCATCTGTTATCATTGACTCCGTGTACACTTTTCGAAATAAGCAACCTAACTTGTAACTTCTTTCATGCATAATATATTCATTTGAAGTCCAAAAGCTCCCTTTTGAAATTTTAATGAATTTCACAGCACTCCACTGATTACTGCGATTGTGATGGCAGCTCAAATGCAAAAAAGGCGCAACAATTATAAATGTAAATGTAAATTTTTAATCCAGTCGAGTTTCTTTGCTGACTGACTTTGATGCCGGCTACTGTAGTATTTCATATAAATATGAAAATAGTATAAGAAAGAAGGCCCGACCGCCTGTGCGTTCATCCTTGTGCATTCTTGGAATATTTTAATTTTATATTTAGCAAGCAAACGGAAGCGCACAAATAATTATTATAATTTGCGAATTATGTAAAATGCGGCATTATCTTTTGCGAAGTCGCCGTTGCCATTTCAGCCGCCATTTCAGCCGCTATTGCTGTTTTTCAATGCTTTGCTTCCGTTTGCGTCGAGTGCGCCTTTGGCTATGCTACAGTTTTTTTTTCTTTTTTTCATCTCTCAATTTTCTGCTATCTTTTGAGCTTATATCCGTTTCGTTTCATTTCACAGCGGAAGTGTTTCTTACGCGCATCCAATGAATATAACTAAACTGTCCGTCTGTCTGTCTGTCCGACCGCCTGTCCATTCGTCTATTTGTCTGTCCGCTTATTTAGCAATATAAAGTTGGATTGCTTGTGCTCGTGCTAAAAAGCAACAACAACAACATATAAAATAGCAACAGAAAATCTACAAAAAAAAAAAAAAAAAATTTAACTTAAAAACAAACAAAATTGGAAAAGTCAAAAGTTTTTCGATTGTAATTTTTTTTTTCTCACTTTTTGTTTGGACATTTAATTTATTCATTCATTTATTTTGAAACGAAATTAACCTCCTCTGAAAAACAACACCAAAAAAAAAATGTATGCAGGCAATGCTACTATAACTTCTTATTAGATTTTGTTATTTGCTGAAGCAGCTTGTAAACATAAAATGAAACTTAATTAATTGTTTATCTTTCCTTAATGCAATATTATTTTATTTTTTGATTACAGCATTTAAACAATCTACTCGAACACTATCTGGAACCAATGAAACGTGAGACATTCCTCTCGAACGCTGAGATAAATGCACTCTTCGGTAATATACACGAAATCGTCACATTCCAAAGGCAATTCCTGCAGAATCTTGAAGAGGCACTCGATCTGGAACCGGAATTTAATAAACTCGAGCATTGTGGACAATTCAGGGTGAGTAAGCATTTAATATATGTAGGTCAGATTGAAGGAAAGAAGCGTAATTACATAGTTTTATTTAGCAGGTATAGAATTTTAAATTGAAATAAAATAACACAAATGGGATAAGTCAATTAGTGCCTCAATTATAAATATTCGATTCCGAACTTCAAAATTAACCTACTTAAAGTATTTATTTACTTACTTACTGATTTGGCGCTAATGTCTCCTATTTGTGGAAATCCTACCCCTAGTCATTCCAACGTAAACTCGTTTGGCATCAATTAAGTTTGGGTTCCCTCTGTGCTGGAGCTCTATATTTTCCATACGAATATGGTGACCAGCCCAATGATGCATCGTCCGATGTTGCAAGAGTCCAGCTGGGCGAGATTAACAGCGTCTAATAGATTTCTATCTTCGTACTTAGAGAGAGGAGTCTACTTCTAATTTGCTTGCCGAGCCCAAAATAGCTAGCATCGATTATGAAGCGTAGTTTTACGCCTGAGCTCTAGGCAGACTTGTATTTGCTGGTTATCTCTGTTCCCAGGTAGATAAAATTTTCTACAACATTAAAGTTAAAATTCTCCATACGCGCTGAGCGTCCAAGACGCGACGATGGTTCGTGCTCATGACGTCAAATTCATCGGCATTTCCTTATAGAGGATCGTTACCGACCGTTCTATGTAGGGACATTAGCGTAGAATGTACTCCACCAGTAGATAAAAAAATTCGCATCCAGACTCCAATCGCTGGGCATGCATTCATCGGACCATATCTTGCATAAGAGTTGGTGCATACGTCTTACTTCTTCGCCACCGGTCTTGAATAGCACATCGGAGCATACCATTTTATTATTCTTTAGCTTTTTAATTACTAAATCGATCTCGTTATAATCCAGTGGCTATACAAGGAAGCCATCATCAACTAATGTTACTAGAAATAGTTTTCTATCGGCTTCATTGTTTCCTTTATCGCCTGCAAGTAGGTTTGAGAAGTGACTTCTCTAAAGTCTCAGAAATTCCTATGCATCTGTAAGCATCCTTTCATTTCCTTACCGAAAGAAATTCGATTCATAGTAAAGCTATTTATGGCTGTCTTGATGAGTGAACGTGGAATTCGTTATTAAAACGACAGATCAAGAATGATGGTGGATGGAAAAAGGTAAACAGAGGTAGCATCAGACGTAGTAGCAAACCACAGCAGCAAAGCGCAGGCATAACTATCTCCCTGACTCGGCTTCGGCATGTCAAAAGTTGACGCTTAATAATCCATTGTGCCTAAAATGTTAGACACTTGCTTCATTGTGCCAATGTGACCGCCATGCAGCATGGATTGGTTGGTTGATTCTCTCAAACTGACAATAATAAAATAAACATTTACAAAGAACTACGAATAAGAGTTCAATCAAATATAAACTTATAATGTTATACAATTGAAAGTTCAACAATATTTAATAATTTTTCCATTTTGTCCACATTAAAATCTTCTTTACAGAATGTACTCTTCGCAATCGGCTCAGCATTCCTCTACTATGTGAATCACTTTAAGCTCTACTCATCGTTCTGTGCCAGTCACAGCAAGGCGCAAAAAGTGTTGCATCCAAGTAAGTAAATTCAAAAGATAAAAGTTTTAAGTAAGAAATTTATACAGTTACATTTAAAGTTATTGTAACGAGAAAATTGCGTGTAATATTTAAAGATACAGAAGAAACTTATGTAGTTAAAAAAGCAAACTATGCCACACAGAGTATTGTAGATAAAGTGCAGAAGATGAAAGCGGCTGTTGACGCTTTTGTTTAATTAAACTTGTAGAATTATGTCACAGAATACCACACAGAATGTAAGCCAAATGGAACCGCAACGAGCAAATGAGTTGGTTCAGCTGTGAGTTCTGACATGGGACGAAGATGGCGGCCGAAAGGCTAAAAAAAAAAGGATTTACGCGCACAACAACAAGGACGCAAAAGAAAAAAAAAATAAAGGAATGCAAATTAATAAAGCAAAGTTGGTAAAGTTATTAAATGAGCTAGAAGCGTGAAGAACAAGAATGAATGAAGAAAAACAAGCCATGCTGGTATGAAAGTGAATATAAAAAAAGGACCTGCGCCTGTGGCATTTGGTAAGCGGAAGTAAAGCGTAAATAGGCCGCCGGCCGGAAACGGAAATACAAAATGTAATAACACATGAGCAAACAAGTCTCAAGGCGTAAATGTTGGAATGGAGCTGCGGCAGCAACCAAAGTGACAACATTTCGTGCACGCATAATTAAATTAAGCTCATCTGTCAGAGAAAAACACTTTAGATAAGTTACTGCGAAAATTCTACACGAGTGTGTGAGAAAATACACACATATACGACGGTTGCCCTGTATATTGTGTACCTTGGTAACCCTAAGTATTATTAGGTGCCAGCTGACTTTATTATTTGAAAATATGAAATTTTGTAGCACGTTTTTCGAAGAAAGTTTGCCAATCAGAAGTGGGTATCTGCAAGACTAATTACTTAAAGGCTTCTACCAATTGTCAAAAACCATTGACCTCGCAATTTATTTTTGATGTGCGGGAACAAAAAGAAGTAATTGGTTGTTTACCAATCAGAATTCACTGTCGTACGTTGCTCTAATAGAACAATTATTATTATTATTAATGAAAGGGGAGCTTATAAGCCAGCGACCTAAAAGATCTATTGTTTGTCTTACCTGCCTTAATCCTATATACTGAATAAATCTTAGTATTTTCCTAGGATCCAAACTTTTCAACAACTCTTCAATAATGAACTGACCGTACATTATATGAAGTCTACTTCTAGTTATCGCTTCATATTCCGCGAGAATGAGTAGACTGTAGTCTTCTTCATAGTCGTAGAATCTGCATTCAAGGGAGTTCCATAAACCCGTTATTCTACTACTCATTTGTACTACTCATTCTACTACTCATTTTTGACTTACTGTGCCTGTAACTCCCAATAGTATATTTTATTATTTTAGTCATTGTTGTGCCTTCATCATATTCGTTTCCTTGCGAATTAGTTCCGATATGTGTATCCCAAAGCCACAGAATGGTTCTGGCACTATCATTAACGTAGCTTCATCTTTTCTGACAAGCTTACTAGTTTGCTTATTGTTATTATATCCAGGTAGACACAACAGATGAACTTTGTTCCGTTTAACAAGTTCGCCTAGCCTTGACTCGACGGAGTTTGAGTTGAGTGCTTTCGACAATCTCTACCAAGATTGAGCTGCACGCATCTAATTATTGTACAGACTTCTGCCTGAAAGATACTTCTGTACTTGCCCATTGATTCTCAATGTTGTGTCCTGGAGCGCACAACCCCCAAAGCCGGTGCCATTGCCCCTTAGAGATCCGTCCGTATACCACTTGATGGTAGGTGGCTTTAAAACATTCCAAGTTCCAAGATTTCTTGTCGGGCCATTTTCTTTGAATCCATAGTGATGCCACGAATTGCGAAGAAAGATGTCCATTTGAGCAGAAATTCGCCATATACAGATAACGTCACAGTTAAACTCCAAGGCGACCAGGTATCGGCGAGGCACCGTTTTCGACTGAGTTATTTTTATACAGGGCCCCCATACAGACTAATCATCAACACGATATGCATGAGCATACCAGCCCTGTAGGTATTTTAGCGACTATGCCTAGGTCTAGGAGGTGATCGGGTGGTAGGATGGGATAGCAGAGGAGAGTTGGGTATGGGAGTCACACGCCGCTAAAATCTTCCATATTCCGAAAAATACGTTAGAGAAGGAGTGCTGTCTTCAGAAGGGAGGCAGCACCATGAGTCGACTTTAAGTGTATGGGATATGGGATAGTATAACAGCACGGTTGCACTGGCTACCGGTGCACATCAAATACTCCTGTCGAGCCGTTTACTGCGATCAAAAATATTCCTCTTTGTCATTTTAACGCATGGATGCGCCGATACCTGAAGGAATCGATATTTGTACTCAAAATAAAATGTTGTTAAGTATCGATATTATACTTGTATATATCGATACTACGCGTAAGTATGACAATTTTTAATGGAAAGATGTAAAAAAGTTTTACTCCACTTGCACAGTTTATTTTTGGGTAAATTTTTTAGAATCGTATCGAGTAAATGCTTGTATCAGCACATCCCTAAGCACAGCAACGATCTTTGTGGACAATAGCTGTTTTTGGTTGACTTGCTCTAGATATGTCTTTAAGCGATCTGCGGTCACATATGAATTCAGCATAATAAACATAAACAGTAGTTTTTGATGGCATTTTACCTCCAAAAATCGAGTAGTGTGATTGATGCACTCTTGTTAAGATAAGTTGTAGTAAATCTGGCCGAGTTGCATTTTTAAAGTCACTGTTAACAACACAAATAGTGCCCGTACATCAAAACATTCTTCGTACGTTTGTGCTAAAAAATGTCAAACTTTGCAATGGAGATATCAGCTGGCATTTATAATTGCCAAGGCGCACAATAAACAAGGTAAGTTACGTACAGATAGTTAGTTTGGGTAAATGATTTATATGTATTGTATATTGCAAAGCTATAAAAACAAGCCAAGGGCAAATAAAAGAAAACAAATAACAATTTGATATGCGTGTAAAACAAAGCACAAACTTCAAGTTAATGAACCCGAAAAGCATACCAAAGTGACTGATATTTGCTGAGGCAAAACAATCTCAGCGACCGAAACTGAAACTGAAACTCAAACCCAAACCTAAACCCTACCCAGACAAACCCAAAACGCAGACAGCTACGTTCAACGCCAAGGTGCGCACATTGTGAATGAATGGAATTTTATGCAAAAAGTTGAAAGGATAATTAATTATAGCAAGAAGTGCACTTAAGTGCCTTCGTTACATGCGCACTTGGCATCATCGAAGCCCGACTAAGCAGTGCAGAGTTTAGTTTGAGGTAGCTATGCTGAACAGATGAGCTGAATTCAAGCGTCCAATAAAGATACAATGAGAGACAGCTAGACGCCATTAGAGGCAGCAGGAGCAGAAAATCCTGACTGCACGTTGTCTATTCAAAGATAAAATAAAGTGCATGCAAAGAATTTCAACGCTCCTGCTCCTGCTACACTATTGGTGACTCCTAACGCCCAACAATTCTACTGATTCTAACGAAGACAATAAGTAGAAGTTAATGACATTTTCTTGTAGTAGTTCTTTGAATTGCTACTGCTGCTGCTTCTGTGCCTGCAATTCTCATCAGGATCTTTAATTAGAAAGCGTGCGCAATGTTCAAATTAATTACAACGCACTCAGTTTTCAGCTCAATGTTCTGTGTGCACTTTAAATTGAATTCTTCATCCGCATCAATCTCTACATCGCATGCTAAAGCAATGAAATTGTACATTTTGACTTACAATTATCATTGAAAGTAAGCAGTATCTATGAAGAACGAGGGCAAGTTGATAAGTTAGCAATTTTCTGCACTTCGAATTATATTGATTTGAGAGTTGTTCCTGAAGGACACCAGTCTGCAGCATAAAAACAGACGGGCAGAAAGCAGTTTAGTTGACCTCAAACTTCAAAGTAGTTTTTTTGACTTTGGTTGATTAACCGCAATGTTGACAAGTTTTTGCGCCGTTTCATGAACGTGAGTGAGATGTGAATGCTTTCTGATTTCTGTTCGTCTGTCTACCTTTCATATCTGCTATCAATGGTTATCAAACACATACTTAATGATGCAGTTATCTTAAAATTTGACCGTAGTCTTTTACCAGTAGTTGATAGAAGCAGTGTTGCATTTAAAGTTACTACTCACTTATCAAACTACCCTCGTAACGGCAGCAGCATGATAAGTAGCATGAAGCATCATTAGAGTTGGCCTTTGTCTATGGATAAGCATTTTTATTAAACTTTATTTCTTGCTACACTTTCTTTCTTTATCTATCTATCTATCTCATAGATGAAGGCAATCATGCACTACAGGAATTTCTGGCTGCACGCAATCCAAAGCAGCAGCATAGCAGCACATTGGAATCGTATCTGATCAAACCGATACAACGCATATTGAAGTATCCATTACTCTTGCAGCAAATGCGAAACCTGACAGATTCGCGTGCCGATGAGCATATGCATCTTTGTGGTAAGTATCTATCTAACTAACTAAATTGTATCTTAATACTTTAAATTTCACCTACTTTCTCTGTGTTCTGCAGAGGCACTCAAGGGCATGGAGAAGGTTGCCGAGCATATAAATGAAATGCAGCGCATACATGAGGAATATGGTGCCATTTTTGATCATCTATTTCGACAACATCAGAAGTCATGCAAGCAGCCGATTGATTTGAGTCCAGGTAGGAAAGCTAATTAGTATATTGTATTAAATGTTGACATTGCTAGAAGTATATTATTATGATACTCATACATCTAAAAAAGAAATAATGCCCTACGCAAAACAGATAAGATTGTTCTTAGGTGTAATCTGTTAACTCAGCATGTGTCTGCAATCTTCCTGTGTGGTTTTAGACACCATATTGAATCATTAATCTGTAGACATCTTCGTTAAGCACACGGCAACCAAGAGCGCAGCTAGGCTCCAGGAGCTAAATCTTCTTAATCCGTGTGCTGAAGGCTACAATACCATCCAACACTTAGTAGAGAACCCGGATGAGTTCAAGCAGAGTGACTACTGTGTTCCACAGCTCAAATGAAATGACAATTTCAAAGTAAGTTTCCCGGATAGGGTAGACTGGAAGCAAGAAACTCCCAAAAGGCTGAACGAAATTGTAATCAACACGGTTGTATCGAAGAGAGATGAGAGCACATGTGCTGGCATCTTTTCGAAGTAACTGACAACGTAGCTCCCTACCCAACTGATGCAGCGTCTTCTGCATTCTTTGAAAACCTGGCTGGTCTAGCATACTTGCCATTGGAGCAACTGGCACATTTCATTGACTCTACGGCAGGGTTGCAAAGAAGCAGAGGACCAAACGAAACCAACCTTACGCCAAAATAAAAACCAAAACAACATTCAACACTGGCCGACTAGCCAACTAGCCGACTGGCCTCTGCGTAAGCTCGACCTTACTCAATAGGCCTGATTAACTTAACATGTGTGCCTGTTGGTCAAAAGCAGAAATTTTCAGAGTAGTTGTGTGCAGGTTTTGAATTTTACATGATTAGTAACCAAAACGAACGACGCTTAAATGGTTTCTCATTTAACTATCCATTATGTAAACTTTATACGGCCTTAGGTAAGATATGAACATGAATAGTCTGGAAAACTGCGTAAACATCTTACAAAAGATTTTCCAAATGATAAATGTTTGGAATGCCGCTTATCTCCTTTGCTCTTTTATCGATATACGAAAATTTCACTCTAAAGCGGAGAAACGGGAATAAATCGCTATGGGGGACATTTTTTTTAATTCGAAATTTTTCGAATCATAAATATTTGTATATACTCTACACTAGAAATCATTAAACACGTGTTTTCCGCTTTTGAAAGATTTCACTCCAAAGAAGGAATAGCTTATATGCTTGACCCGAATGATTCATCATCAAAGCATACCCGAAACCGCTAAACCTGTTAAAAACACTCACTGAGGCTTGGTTTTGGTAAATTTCAGCATTAAGATTGGAAAATAGGGCGCCAAAATTGCGTTATGTGGTGCGCCCCGGACACCCGGCTTAGAGATCCCCCAAATGTGTGCCATTTTTTCTTCTTTCTTTGCTGCTGATATGTAATTGTTAGACATGGGTTATTTGCGTCTCTCTTTGGCCTTAGCGTCCACCAGAACCATATGTTACCTTTCATTGAAATTATAGGGATGGCTCATGCCAGCACAATTTTGCGTATCGGTAGAAAATTAATAGCGATTTCGTGCATATTGTTTTGTCATTCACCGAAAACTTCTCCATTAACTTCTCTGAAGTATAGTTCCAAAAAACTTTTCGAATTTTATTTTCCGAATATTGGTGGAAATCTACCAGAGTAATAAGTACAACATCGCTTCATGAACCTTTATATGCGTTACGCGAGTAGTGAGTGTGGGAGTGACTCAGATTTGTTGACCCCAACTTATTGCTCAATCTTCTATTTTGGTAAATAAAATCGTTTTAATTTTTCCAAAAAAAAAATTGTTTTCTCACCGAGTTCATTTGAAATCAAATTTCTCGAATAGTAGCTATTTTGCCGTATATTTTTGGCGAATAACAGCTGTTTTGTCAGTAATATCGCGTCAGTAATATATCGAAGTCGATTTAATAACCAAGATTGTCGAGAAATGATGACATTGCTGAATAATGGCTTCGTTGGTGGAGTATAGAGACATCTAAGCTTTTTCCCGTTAATAGATGAGTCTAATAGTTTGCAAAATTTTGTTCTTGTACGCCTCTTCTCTAGCCTTAATTGTTAAGACGTATTTGTGACAGTTTAAGTTTAATCTGATAAATGAATCATAATTCCTGAACATACAAAAATCATTGAAGCATTTTTTAGAAAAGCTACTTCGGAACATTTATTCTTTATTCATAGAAATACTTTTTTTAACGATCATTTATAGCAACCAGCTTCTAGGCATACCCGCAGAAATCACAGTAGTCCAATCCAAACCAATATTCACATCAATTTTAAAATCTTTATACTTTATTTTTGTAACTATTACAGGCGATCTGCTCTACTACGGCGGCGTTGAATGGCTCAACATTTCGGACTTTCTAGGGAAAATCAAGAAAGGTCTAGAGCTGCACGCCATGTGCTTTGTTTTCAAATCAGCGGTTGTGTTCCTCTGCAAAGAGCGTTTGCGACAAAAGAAGAAACTCATGGTGTGTATTTGAAAAAAGAAAAATATTTGTAAAATGAACCATTAAATATTATTAATTACATTTACAGGGCGTTTCGAGCAAGAACGCACCAAATGAGGTCGAAATCATACGCTATCAGGTGCTTATACCCGTTACCGAAGTACAGGTACGCGCCTCCTCCGCCAAGGATATGGATTCGCATTTCCTCTGGGAGCTCATACATCTGCGTTCGCAGCTGCAGCGACGCTCCGAGAAAGTTTATGTGCTATCGAATAGCACTGCCGACTTCCGAAATGCATTCCTCAAGACCATTAGACAAATCATACGCGAAAGCGTACGCAACATGTCAATTCCGATGAAGAATTTTGGCGGCAGCACGGGTTCAGTATCGGGCATGTCATCGCAATGCGGTTACGCGGGTAATTCTCAAACGCTAGAGAGACCCAAGCAGCAGGTATATATCTACAGTTTAATATATCGAAGAAGAAGTTGTAAAACTGGAATTTTCATTTTAAGATCACCATTGCACATGGTTCACATACACTCGGCAAGCCGAAGAAGAAATCTGGCTCACAGCGACATTCAGCGGGCAACATTGACTATGATAATCTGTCGGGTAGTCAGGAGGGCGATGATTTGCCACCTACTGTACACTATCCACCACATACACAGACATTACAGCCGAGCGGCTTTCGCAGTCGCAGCAAGACTGTGGGTGATGTTACTGGTAAGTTTCAGATATTTATTTGTAATATGCTACATATGGAGTTTATACGAGAGAGTGATAATTGTAATAATCAACTGACGAAGTTTAAAAAAGTCGCGCTTAACTCTCACCGACCCCTTTTGTCATTTTTGACACATTATCCATGGATACACGAGACTTTCTTCTTATTCTATCTTCATCATTACACTTTTTGCAAACAACCTTCACTTTCAGACGTGCTATCCCGAACGGTCCATGGTCATTTTAACAAAATAGAGCCTAGTAGTCAACGGATCCAAGCTCTGTTCTTCAATTGATGGCATGCATAAGTCTCGGACCAACTCCCTTAGAAAATTTTTCCGGCGAACAGTTATATTACTAAGATTATTTATGTCACCAATCAAGTAATACCAATTATGTTATAGAACAACGTCAGCTTCCACAGAAAAGTATTACGTTTTGTCGTATAATTCCCGACCAATTGATGCTTTTTATCTACTCGTCACTTGGTCGAATTGTAATCCAAAATTATTTTTGGTTGACAACACACAAATTCGAACTTGTTCTTCTTAGGAACATAATTTCGCCTCTACTCGTAAGCCAAACAACATGCAATTGATTTCGCTCTCTATTGATGACTGTATCTTCTTTGGGATATACGGTTTATTTGTCATAAGCGTTTCCAGCAAAGTTAGTCCAATTTCTCTTGATGTTTTTAGATAGAGCCAATAATATAAAAAAGTTGTCTGTGGTGACATTCCAGCTAGTACCTTTGTAGTAATGAAACATATTCAAAAAAAACTGTTCACCAATGTTTGTTTGTCGAGCGAATTCTCCGTCCTGACCTGAAAAGAAGAAGCTAAATAAATTGGATCGGAAGATGAAAGAAGAAAAGCTGCGGATATTCAGTACGAGTGCTGACTAGCCAAAATATTTTTGTGCCGTATGTCGAAAGAATGTACTGCGTAAAACATGTTCTTCCTCGGTAGGGGAGGAGCAGTTCATCAATGTTGAGGTTATTGTACGGCTTGAAATGTGCGCACAGATTGATATTCAATATATTCCATATATCTCTTAAGGGAGAAAGTTAATTTAGATAAATTTAAACAAAATGGAGAAGGAAAAGAGCACCATTCTGCCATAATTTTTCGAATTCCGGCTGATCTGTGAGTAAAATATCGAAATAAATCGGTCGCAGTCGTATCGTAGTAAATAATTTTTTAAAAATAGTCAAGTTTATTGAAAAAATAGTAGCACTGGTCGAAAACCAATCTTCAGTCAATGGGACAAAAGACGATTTATTAAGAAACCAAGCAATTCGAATGTGCCGTGATCCCAGCTTGCTGCAATTGTCAGCAAAAAAGTGTGTTCCATGACTGTTTGGCGTTTTGCTGTTTAAATAAATCTGATCACATTGTTTGAAGTGTGCTCAAAAAGATTCCCCACTCCAACTACCGCCACAAAGCTGCGCAGATGGCTTTTGCACTAAATAACTTGGAAAGTAACTGGGACTCGAAATGAATATATCCTATCATTTATTTTCCAATAAGACAATTTTTTCTGATGTGAACAAGTTTAATCTCGATGGGCCAGATGCTTTTCGGCATTACTGGCGCGATCTGAGAGAGGAGTATCTTTATTTCTCAAATAGGAACATTGGTGGCGAGTCAGTAATGGTGTGGGGAGTATTTAACAAGTTTGGAACGCTAAACTTGAAATTCACTAGCTACAGGATGAATAGTACGGGTCCTAGACTGTATTCTGCTAACCTATTTTAATGATAATAGGGAAAATCCCTATGTTTTCATGCAGGATAACGCACGTTTTTTTGGCTAGGTGAAGGTTAAAAAGAGATTCAGATTTCATACTAAGCTTCTATTTAAATGCGATTTTTTGAAAACAATTCATAATAACAATTAATTCTCTCGCATAAACTCACTGCTAGTACAACACTTGCACCTTGCTAGTTAGTTTTACGCTCTAATTCTAATGCTTTAACTATAACTTTACTCTTTTTTCTCTTTTTCCTATGCACATTTTTTATAAAAAAAAAAAAATTTTGTTTTGGTATATTATTTTACTTGTATCTTAAATAGAAATTGCTTATTCCTCCATAGAACCGCAGCATCAGTCGCATATGCATGTACATCCACAGCAGCCACCACCGCCACCAGTGCGTACGGTGCATCATGTGCCACAAGCTGACTTGGAACGCATTGATCCCGGTACTAAATCGGAGGGCGAAGAGGACTCACAACAGGGCACAATCAGACCGAAGGCAACGCTTGGACGCACACCGAATCATCTGACATTAAGGTAAGTCAGCACTTATAACTAAGTCATGCTGTATCCCAGAAGTTTTTAGTAGTAGTAGTCAAACGCTTGTATTGTATAATGTATCTCCAATACCGAAAAAATGCTCTATTCCTACAGCACCACATCAACGCTCTCGGTAGGCAGCACCGGCAGTCAAGCGCGCCTGATACAATCATCTCATCCACCATCAAGTTATCAGCCAGTGCTAATGAAGGATCTAGGTAAGCCAAGCTCAAGTACTACTACTACTACTACTATTGAACGTAGGCCTGCAACGGCAACAACTGCAACTGCAACACAACAGCAACAACTTAGTGAGCAGCAGCAGCTAATTGCTGGCGAACAAATGATCATTGTTACCGATGATGATGTCGATATAGCGGTCGATGCACTCGTCGATGAATCCGATTTGCATGCTGCCAGCATGGCTGCATCCTTTAATTTAAGTTTTGGTAGTAGTGGTAGCTTATTTACAAACCTATCCCCACGTCAGTCCCCGCGTCAGTCGCCCAAACAAGAGATCGAGGTTATAGAGATATTTCAAACAGAATTAGAACAAATTTCTGCCAAGCAGCAAGTGGCAGTTGTGCATCATCAATACGAAAGAGAGTCAGCGAAATTGTCTAACAAGTCTTCGTCATCGACATCGTCTCCGTCTGCATCGGATGTAGCATTGGAGAAGATTAGCAGCAATGGCAGCGATGCAGATGCAAGTGCACGTTATATGGATAGACATTTGTGCGAACTGGAACAGGAACATCTGGCAGAGGCAACATGCGATATAGCGGCTTATATGGCAAATCTTAAGGAACAAGCACTCGAACCACAGGATGTGCACTCGGTGGATGGTGATCAGCAACAGAATGACTCAAGTCTATCGCCGGAGCCGCAAACTGTTGTAGAGAATACACAACAGATGGTAGTTGTCGATATTGAATCACCATCACGCGCAGCTACAGAATCGGATAGCACTGGCACAACGACAGGCACTTCTGAGAAATCGGAGGATGATTCAGACTATGCTGCTGTAAGATTACCAAGAGGTGTTGTTATTGATAAAAAAGTTGATAAAATATTTAAAGCAAAATCACCGGAGCGTCATAGCATGGGAGTAGCGGCAGCAACAAGCACTGGCGCCAAGCCGAAGTCCACAAAACGCCAAAGCATCTATATATCACCGGAACGTGCAGCAAAATCACAGGGCAACTCACCAGTGCGTATTATAAAAATCAAATCACCACGCACCAGCATCAGTGAGCAGGGCGCCAAGCGTTTGAGCATTTGCTCGTCACGCGATGCCTCGCAGGAGCGTGGACGACGCACACCCAGTCCGCGGCGCTCCTCCGATACTATTGGCGGCGGAATACTTAAACATCGCAGCGTCAGTCCTGCACCGGGCATACTAAAACCACCATCGAGTCCTTCAAAATCGAAAAGTCCTGATCGCAGTTGTCTAAAGAAAACACAACTGAGTAGCGTTGAAACACTTTCGCCGCATATATCGCCACGCAACAGCATTGATCATCTATCACCGGATCGCGCTAATCTCTGTCTGCGACATTCACCGCGCAGCAGTTTCGATAGTCTTGGTTCTATGGAACAGCAACAGCAGCACAGCAGCAGCAGCATTGATGCCGCAGTGCAGTATGCCAGCATTGTAAAACCAATACGCGCCAATGCCGCCGAATTGAGCATGGGACGCAAGCGCAGCATGTCTGCACATGGCAGTTTCGAAACGGGTCAAATGTTGCAGTCACAGGAAACATATCAATATTATCCGGTCTATGACAATCAGACCTGTAGTGATCATTATGTTGCAGCAGCGCCAACAACAATGCAACAGAAATATATTTATCAACCTGCTGCCGCAGAGCCTCCACCGCCGCAGTCGCAACAGCAGCAACAGCGACGTTTAAGTAAATCACTAGAACGTTCAACATCACGCGATAGCACAACAACAAGCAGCTCCTATCGCTATGGTGTCTCACCGGAACGTGTTTATAATTTGCCAACCTATAGCTCTGGTCCTTTACGTTCACAATCGGCAGAGAATGCTTTTGCGCATATCAGTTATGAGCCAGTTATACCACGACATCAGCAACATCATCAGCAGCAACAACAACAACAACAACAACAACAGCAGCAGCAGCAGCAACAGCAGCAGATACAGCAGTATATAAACATGCAACAGCAACATCAGCAACAACAGCAACAGCAGCAGCAGCAGTCACAGTCCAGTGCAAACTATGGTGTCTATTATGAACAACCATGCCCGCATGAACAACAGCAACAGCGTTACTATCAGCTCAGCTCCTCCGCGCCAGAACATACCACATGCATTGATTGTCTCTATCAGAAACGTCCTTCCTAGCATAAGCCCCGCGTGCGACAAAGTCGTACGCGGAAGAAGACGCCACGCGGCGTAGTAATAGCATCTTCTACGGGCGTTGGTACCGGCGTTGGTACAGCCGAAATATTGCCCAGTGGTGTACTCGCTAGTGATGCAAGTGGTTGCGTTGACTGTCATGATTTCTTTGAGATACATGTCTAAATCAATATAATTCGTAGTAATTCGTTTTCTAATTACACATGCATATACGATACGATATGTTTAACTTAGGGCATTTCATTCACATTCTTAACATTTTTGACTTTCCACTGGCACATGCTCGTTGTTGTTAACATGTGAATGGCAAAATGACATTAGCTTTATTTAATTTGTTCGAATTCAGCGAAAAACTAGTAAATGCTTCGTGGTGAATGGCAACATTCTTCGAGAATGCGATGAATATTGTATATACGATAGCTAAAACCATTTGTCCTCTTCAATCATTATTCATTGACAAAGTCAAAAACAGGGATTTTTAAAAAGTCACAAATACCAGAAGAACAAGTATTGTTGTAGTAGTACTCATATAAGTTGTAGCTTTACGAATTTTTGTAAATACATATGACGGGTTCGTTTTTTTTTTTTTTTTAAGCATTTGTTGAATAATTTTAGTTATTTGTTGAAAACAAAAAAAAAACAAAAACAAAGAACGAATGCAGTTTTTCAAATTAAGATTAGTGATTGTTAAAGATTTTTTACATTTACATACAAAAATGAAGCAGACAAACATAATTCCAAAAGAAAAAAAAAGAATTTGCAGGGTTTTTTTCATGTTTTTTTTTTTTTTTTTGGAATAATGTAATTCTGTACTAACTAATTTAGACAAGTATTTTGTATTTATTACAAAAATAAAAAATAAAACATCATAAACGATAATTGCTGAAAAATGTAATGAATGTTGAGCTCTTCCTCCTCACACACACACACACACACACACATATATAATTGATCTCAAGTGTATATTATGTGTATACCTATTCGTACTACATTAAATTTATACAAAAATTTATAAATATATTATTAGCAAATGCAGATGATCTCATAAATGATCTTCAGAGTTTAAGAGTGAAAGAACTTATGTAACTCTAATCAGGTTAACAAGTTGCAAATACATACTGTAAAAAAGAAAACATAATGCAAGGGATTGATTTCGGTTCCATATTATTTACAATATATAAATACATAAATACCTACGATACATATAATATGTCTAAATTTAATAGATAATGTTGTTGTATATACATCAAATACTAGTGTTACTAATTAAGTACGATGACGAGTTCATTAGTTTTCAGTGTTGTCTAATTGGTTTCTTATGTACAAATTATGACTCTTATGTCTAAATTTTCTAAATGTTTATTAAATTTTACCATAAAAAGTGCATATCTTAGCATATACTTCCGCCAATTAACAAGCTATAAAGCAGTGTTCCTAAAAAATTTTCAAATGTTAGAGTACACACCAAGACATACGAAAATGTTTTTGCTTTTCTCGTTAAAAGATAGCGAAGAGCAAGGCAATTGTTTGTGTAATTTTCGCAAGGAGCTGCGTGTGTGTGTGTGTGCGCTTTCGGTAGGCGAAAAACTACAAAACTACAAAACTACTTTTAGCGTCAAAGGCGCTTTGCTCTTTGCTCTTTGCTATTGAAAGACAGCTAACGAAATACGTTAAAATTGTTTGTGTAATCAGGCCATTTAATGTAAAGAGCTGCGTGCGTGCATGTATGTAAGACAATGTTCAGCGTATGCTGAAGTGCATTACAAAAACAAATGTGCATAAAGCACTTCTGCTGTAAAGCAAGTTCGAGTACATTAGCCGGGAGAGGAGACTTCATAGGAAAACAAAGCTTAAAAGTAAATACTTTGACTCTACCGACTCTGTAGAAGTCTACTAAGAAATGCACTATGATTGAAGCTAATTGATTTCTTGTTGTTTGACTTTAAATAGTCTTTACAGAAATGTATAGCTGCTTGACTAATTTAATGGGTTCGAATAAATGAATCATACTTAGGATGTGAATAACAGATTATTTATGAATTTTATGTCATTTTGTATCTATTTAAACCATTTCAACGAAACTATCGAGAAGACTATTGAACGAATTTTGGAAAATGACATAAAAAGTGAAATCACATCACAGGATCTGCAACATCATTTGAAATTCATGCTCTTTACATAAGATTGATTCATGCACACTGCACAGCGAGATTGCCCAAAGCAAATTCTTCAAAGATAATTACAGTAATGAGGGAACTTCTAACTACAAAGAAGTTGGTACAGCGAAATGTGAAGTTTTAATTTTTTTTTTAAACAAAGTTATTCGGCACAACAATACTCCCGGTTTCTCCAGCAGTTTCTACTATGTTAAACTTCGTTTGTTTTCAAATATTATTCAATATTAGTTTTCTCATTAATACATTTTTAATGCGTGGGCAAACGAAGTTTATTCTTGCGTAAACGAAGGCTATCATTGGACAAATGCATACTGCATACATGAAAATCTATATTCCACATATTATGATGCTGGCTTCATATATTAATCAACTAATTTCCATCTTTATAAATTTTTTGGTGAGTGCACTGACGAAGTTTAGTCTTGGACAAACCTGAAGTAATGTTGTACAAAATAACTGCATTATCAAAAATTAGAAACTGTTTAGTTTCTATATAAACAAGATAGCGCGCTGTAGTCGATTGTCTTCGACTTCGAAATATCCTGTAACTTGTCTATCTGTTTCGACTCTATGGAATAGTGTAATCTAAAAGTATGAAGTATACCATCTGCTGTCTTTCGAACTCCTAATAAAATTTGGAGCTTAGGTGTTGTGTGTTTTTCAAAAGAAACATTCAAAAATTAGATCTGCCATAGGAGCTATATCAGCCTCATCGATATCCATATGCGCTGGCGCCAAAATGCTTTAGTATATAAATATGCTGGAGTATAAGGAAATATTGAAAGAACTCTATCTCATTCAAAAAAAAAACCAATCATACGGTTTTGTCCGGCACTTTTAATTTCGTCGTTGTTTTTGAGTTGTTGTCGAGATGATTGCACTACTCGAAAAAAAAACAGTTGACAATATTAGCATTTTGTGCACGATTTTAAATGAATGCCTTATGTGCTCTTGAAACACCGAATGCTCTCAAATTTGCCTGTCGTCGTCAGAAGTTAAAGATGTCGCACTCACGCGTCCAAAATGACCACAATGAGATCATAGTACATACATACATGCGCATATGAGCCGTATACTTGCTAAAACTTTCTGTTCTGTACAAAAACTTTAATACGAATTAGTGGCTGCTCAGCACGAAAGGATCACGAAAGAGATCACGTCATTTTGTAGATTTACCTTGGATATTTTTACTAATCTGCTTTAAACTGCTATGTTAAATGCAGTTGTGCAAAGCTGGCTCTGCTTCAATTTTTAACTGTTTTTACTGTTATGCACGTTTAAAGTTATCTTTAGAGATGTTGCGTCGCACTGAAATTTGCACTTAAAGCGCTTTACAATACACAATTAGTTATAACATGCAGTCGTGTGCTGTAGTTCTTCACGTACAGTGACTATTGCTGAAAATTGATTTAGTATAGAACTTCATGCTTCATATGCAACTATTTTACAACACTGAAATTTAATGAACTACTTTAAATACAAAACCAAAGAAGCAGAAAACCTGAGGCAATCCACAATTTCTCCATTTACACATCTACAAAATGAAAAAGAAAAATGAAATAATAAGCCATAGCATAATTCATAATTAACCAAGTTTGAGTATAACTTTACATGTCACTCTAAATGTAATGTAACACGAGTAATTTACGGCTCGCAAAATGCGGAAGTTGTAGAAAAAAAAAAAAATATATATATATATATATATATATATATATATATATATATATATATATATATATATATATATAAAGAGAAATGAAATCCCTAAAGAAATAAACTTGAAGCAAAACCAAAAAACAAAATAGCATTGAACAAAAAACTCGCAAGTTGAACAATGAAAATAGGATAATTAAGCAAACTAATGGAAAAGTCATACTCGCAACCGCAGAAAAACTACCTACTACCATATACTAAATATATGTACTTACTACTACTACTATTACTACTACTACTCAAATCAAGCAGATAGGACAGACAAAAACACATATATACATACATACATACACACACACTGAGTTTATCCTTAGTCTATAAGGATATAAAGTAAAGCAAGCGAAAAACTGCAAACGGATGAGAAAACTTACTTGCAAACAGGAAATTTCAACAACAAAAATATATGCAAAGCAAGGATGCAACGAAAACTATGTCAGAGTACATGAACAAAAAAAGAAGTCGTTCTTAATTAGTGCAAAAGTAAATCGAAAAAAAACGAAGAAGAAGCTTTTGGCGCGAAAACGAACAGCAGAACACATAAATATTTCAAAGAAAAAAAAAACAGAAAGCAGAAAAGAGAAAACAGAAAACAGAAAACAGAAAACGGGAAAAATTGCAATTTATAGGTTAACAAAAAATAGTTAGTGAACTTATACATTCAAGAACAAACCAAAAAATATTAATAATATGTATAACTATATTTATAATTAAAATGTGACAAATAATTTCTATAGATTGATTTCGATCGGTTTTACAAAGTTGTAATTGTAGTATTATGTATTGTATTACATACATATGTACGAACGAAGTAGTTAAATGTATTTAGTGTCCAAATCAAGTTTTGTCTTCTCGGTTTGAAGTTGTTGTATACACAAAACAAAAAACATAAAACAAAAAAAAGATACAATAAATAATTGCATACGTGTAAATCAAATAATTACGTAAAAAAAGATTGATAATCGTAAGTTGTACCTCAATGTTCAGCTGTTTAAAAGTTAGATACAAACCAACAGGCAAAAATTTAACAAATATAAAATAAACTTATATACGTATTAACAATTATAATGCAAACAATCTAGTTATATACATAGTAATAAGCTAAGTAGTCATCAAAAGCTATAAATGCAAAAACAAAATGATTAAATCGAAAATCATATAGATCAAAAATAGTTATAGCAGTTATGCATTTTTGGGTCTTTGAGTCATATACTGCAAGTAAAATACTTGTAGTTCAAATTGATTTCGTTTTTTTTTTTTTTTTCAATTTCAACAAAACTTATAGAAAACAAATATAACTTCGGTTTCCCCAACGGTTTCTAGAAATTTGTTAAAAGAAAATTTTGTATATTGAACATCTCCCAAAAAGAATTTATAGCGCAACATATTTTCTGTCCACACGTATTCTTTTACAAATTGACATCAGCTGTTTAATTCAACAGCTGTTGAGCAGACAAAACAAAACTATCATATTTTTGCACTTTTTGAGTAGAAGTTCTTCAACACCTAAAATAGAACAAAAACTTGAACAATGCTAATGAACTTTGGACCATTTACCCGTACACTTCGAACACTGATTAATGCTCAATAATCAGTGATTATTGATCACTCGCTGATGAACTCAGTTGTAATTTATGCTTTGAACTCTGCATTCTGTTGGCACTAAACAAAACAGCTGCTGTAATCATGATTACTTCAAAGAAATCAATACAGTTTTATGACACACTGTAAGTGATCATGTTTAGTAAAATTGAGTAACATCATCACTGAACAGAGCATTCCTGAAGAAGTGATCTAAGTGCACTGTTGCGCACTTGCACATTGCTTTCAAAACATAAAATTGAACAGCTTATTACACTAGCGATAATGTTCTACGGCTCGACTTAAGCTTAAGTTTCCGAATCATTATTTCTAAGTTTTCCATAATATTTAAAAAAATATAAACAGTGCCGATAAAACCAGCCCATAATTAATACCATCAGTAGATAACATATTAATTATGCTACTATGATAGATTCCTTACCCTAATCAAGTTTTGACGTAGTATCAGGTTACACGACAAACAATGTGTCCACATGATGGCAGACTAATACAGTCACTTCTGATCCAGTGATCAAATAAGAACACTTTGGGCATAAAACAGGCATAAAACGAACACTGTGACCAGATATATATATATGCTTTGCTTCTTAAGACTAAGCAAAAAATATGGTAACATTCCTGACCGTATTGTTTAACTCCGGCTGACATTCGCTGAGTTAATATTTAAGTCGAAGTAATCACGAATGAGAGATTCGTTTTGCTTAGGTGATTACTCAGCCGGTGATGAGCAGTCAGTTAGCCCGTGTTAGTTGTACTAACATTGCTGTGATTGACGAAGCACAGAATATCCAATATCCTGTACTGTAGAATGTCACTTCCGGCAGAAATTCTCAAACAAATCCAAGCTTAGGCTGCGGTTGGTTTCTTGTCTTACAATGTGAGTTAAAGAACAAGTTTTAGCCAGCTCATCAGCTGTTTCGTTTCCTTCAATACTGACATGGTCAGGAACAAAAAGAAAACTGAACCGAAAGATAATGATTGTAGAGTATGAAAGTTTTATTTAAGCATCTTGAATGAGAAGAGCTAGAAGGTTAGTGAATTGATTGCTTTTACGCTTAATATTGTCCACTTAGCATCCTTGTCCAATGTGTTTCGAACGCAGACCTCAATGGTGTGAATTTAGACTAGAAAACTGCGGGCCAGGTATACATAGCAATCGATATAAATAATTCCCGCAGCTGTTTCTCTGTCAATGAGTGAACTATCACTGAATCATGTGATCAGTTGATGCTCCAGTAACTTGTATGTATTACGTATGCGCTAGTGCGTAAGATTGAGATTAGTAGTTATGAAATCTGTTCCTTTTGTTAATACATAATGAGTTTTGAGATATTAGAGTAAGAAAATTACTCCAGTTGTAGTGCAGCAACAGTCTGGTACCTTGTCAAATCTATGTATGAAAAACTGCAAAGTAGACATTCCATTAATTGCCTCCAAACAGTTTGTCACTCTGCCATATAGGTTTTCATTAATTTTGGTTAAAAAAAATGTCTTCAAAGAAGATCACATGTCTCTCCAAACAGGCGCTTCCAAGTGCATATAGCACTGGTAGCCATTTCAGCTTAGTCTTTTATCCATAGCATCTCTAATTAACTTGACAATATATTTTAGAATATAAACAGCTAAAGGACAGCACCAGATTCCCAATATGTCAAAGATTCCGTAATAACCAATCACGATGACTTTTCTAACTTATTTATTAGCAATCTATGTAGATTCTGTAGAAGTAATAGTTTTACTGCTATTTTAAAAGTAATCCAAACATTCAACGCAAGCAAAATCAAAGTTTAAAACAAATTTCAAATTAGACCTAGCACATTGTACAGCCTATGAGACATTTTTATAAGCTGCATAAGCACTTAAGTTTTACAAAAATGTAAACAAATTGTCAAACGAGCATATATAAAAAAGACAAAAACAAAATGCTTGTTCAGTTTCCAAGCTCTAACGAGTACAAATGAGAGCAAACGAGCAATATGCTTGAGTATACTCCTTCGCATGTCTATCTTCCCTCTTGGCTCTTTTTATATACCAAAAATACATATGTATAGTTTGATGGTTTGTGCTCTAGTATGGATTTATGGATGTAGTATGGATGTACATACAAATGTGTATGTATGTATGCGTCAGCTAAAGTGTGAAAGAGACAAACGACAGAAGCAATGTTTGCGCTTGCACCGTAGAATAATAATTTTGCATTGTTTGTTTTTGGTCGTTTGTTATGGCCTTTCATTCGGCACACTCGCTTTTTGCATCAAACCAAGTTCACCACAACGCAGTGATCAAATAGATACTTTCACTTAAGTAGCTATAACTTCGTTATTAATGCATAGTTCATTTTTGATTTCTTTTCTTCGTTAAACAATAAGCTAAATACACAAATATATAAACGACTTTTCTTTTCGATTCGTTTTCAAAATATTAAAAGAACAAAAAAATATTTTAAGCAAATTTTGTTTTTTGTTTTCAAAAAAAAAAAAAAAAAAACATTTCGTTCTAAAACTTTTCACAAGTTAATACAACACAGGAATAATAAATAGATAGTTAACAATACTACGACGAACATTTGAAGTAACTCTAACGTTGATTAACTCATTTCTCTATAAAATATAATGCATTTTAATTTTATCAAATCATGAATTCTCGTATAGTAGATAATACCAGTAGTATATGACTCAACTAACTACATAGAATGCAAAATAGTAAACCAAAAAACATAAAAAAAAAGAAAAAACTGGGCTTCATAGCAGTAAATCAAAATTAAATAAATCAAATAGCAACCAAGCAATTAAAATACCCAATCAAAATAATCAATAAATGAATGTATACAATAATTATAGTAAAAAAAATAAAACAAAAAACTAATAAAAATCCACGTGCGCTCCTTAAAATGACTATAGTCTAAAATAATTGTAATCAATAAACATAATTAAAATCGAAAATCGAAAATCAAAAATCAAAAACACAGAATACACTCAACGTTAAATGTTGTTCTTTAAATCAAAAAACTAAATAAATTTTAATAAAAATATATATATATAATAAATGTCAAAAATAAATACAGCAAACTAAAAACATATATAAATAAATAGCTAAACAAGATATAAAACTGCAAAGCCAACAACTAAACTAAATGCATATTTAAATCGAAATGGCGACTTTGAAGGCGATTTGGAGATTCTTCTTCGTATATGTACATGCACAACTGTCTGCAGGAAAAATTCTCTCTCGATTTTATGCTCGAACTCAACTCGAAAGTCTTAGTTAAACAAACAAAAACATAAGTTCCAATTAGGCTATGATAATTTTAAATTTGTAGTCATGTGAATTTATGCTTGTTTTAAGTATAACAAAATTTATGTTCTATGCTAATTTAGTGTAGCCAGGTAAGTGCTTTAATTCAATTAGAACACTAAGCAAGGCAATACAATAGAGTGATGTATATTGATTGATTGATTGATTTTATTAAATATTTATTATAATACTACATTATACCCATATATAGGATATTCACAAGGTCTTGCAATAGTATAAAAGTGCATAACTGCACAATAAACTGTTGCAAACGCTGTACAGTCAGCTGTTTGAGCGCAATTGATTTGTTTGTTACGAACTGCTATTTATTAGTTTTGCTTCTCTGTGCTTTAACAGCTGTTCAGTCGCAGTGTGACCAACACAAAAAGAAAAATACCAAATGCACAAAAAAATACCAAAAATTCGCGCAGTTACTTGCTACAACTTCCGTTATTTGGTGGAAATTGGCACGATTATTTTTTAGTGTAAATTATATATATTGCATTTTTGCACTATTACAAGACCTTGTGAATACCTTAATAGTTTAAACAATTTATAATGAATTTACATAAATATACCTACATAAATATATACGTATACAGTATATACATACATATATACTTATTTGTGTGTATTATCAAATACAAACTTAAGTTATAAAATGTTCACAATTGAATGAATTCAATCGTATCGAAAAAGTAAAAACCAAAAACCCAAAACAAAAACAAAAAAATAGACAAGGTTAAACGATTTATAAATACAAAATTTTTTTTCTTACTTACTAACTAATTTTAAATTTTGTGCACTTTTATCGTCTAACTTTGTCTGAAGCATATTTGAAAATCTTTAGAACAAAAAATTTGTTAGTTTGTGTTGAATGAATTTCGAAAAGTTAGTAAATCCAATGCGAAAGAACACTGTTTTTTTTTTTTTTTTTTTTTTGAATTAGTTGGCATCGCTTGATAAGGATTTGTGCATTGAAAATGCAAGTTTCGCTATAATTTGTGCTATAATTTGAAAAAGAAAACACCATACCAAAAAAAAAACAAAATTAATTTGCATTTTCCCAAGAATATATGGCGTAATAACTTCTTTAATTAGCTAATAAGCATTATTAAATGCATTTGAAATAATGTTTAACAAAATAAATATAAAAATAAATTAAATGTCTTATGGTTTCACACTAAACCCCACAAATATTATATACTATATGTACTAACTTACTTCCTGCTTCCCTTCAAAAAAAAAAAATATAAAAAAGTGCTACTTAAAAACCAGCAAAGAAAGATTTATTTCGAAATATTTTATTTCATTGATTTATTTGTTTATGCTAACAATTCAAAATTTAACATCAAGTTCCACTGTCGTCATGCACTTGTCCCCACTCGCACTACCCCACACCACCTTTTTGTATGTAAATATAAACTATATTTTCATAACTTATTTGTTTTTTTTTTTTTTTTTTATTTAATGTACAGAAAAACTTTATTGCTTTCATATTTTTATATAATTAAATACATTTCGTGTAATAGTATACGCTATTTAAAAATGTTCCATCCATACGAATTGTAAAAAACATTACGGTTTAAAATGTCGAAAGTGTTAAACAATTGTAAAGGTTTTTGTAAAAGACAACGTTGCCCGGCATAGAAATTTCCATATACAAATCGAGTTTGAAGACGTTCGAATGCAAAAAAAGTGACAAATATAATTTCTCCCCCCTTTGGAGTTGATATTTTACAAAATCAACATGTTTAATAATTTGTTGTGTAAAGCATTAAAAACGAGTTTGAAAACGGTAGAATAAAAAAAAGTATAACAAAAATTCTCCATATGAACTTTGACCATGCCTTTCCACCGTTATACAAAACCTTCGCATTAGCGAGTATTCTCAGCATAAAATGAAAACTACTGTATTCTGTATTTATATCAGTTCTCTAGCATGATAGTGCGTGTGTTTCGATAGTGCGTTGATGACAAATCAGTCAGGACAAGCATTCTTGTATATAGTATTTTTATATATAAAAATCTTCTGTACATGTGTAAATGTAAATTTTTGTGTGTGTTCATGGGGATTCGAGAATGGTTTAGATTCATAATTCTATCCAAAAAAATTATGATAAAGAGATGAAATGTTGTATATGGAATCGAAGTGGGAATGGGAAGGGAAAGGGGAGTGTTGGGAAAGATGTGGCAGGGAAAGAGCCGGAAGCGGAAAGGACAGAATAAATCAAGACCGTCATGTGTTATATCGTGAAGTAGAGGCGGTCTTCGGCATTTGTATGACAAGTATCAATAAGATTTTGCATGATCCTTTTGGCCGTGAAGAAGATTTGTTAGCGTTGGATGCCGCATAATATGACAAACGCGCAAAAAACACTTTTACTTGTATAAGAAATAACCTTTGATCCCCGTTTGCCACGGTAGTGTTAAATTTTTTCAAAATCGACTAAACACATGTTTGATTGTTTCTTGTATAGAGTACACAAACAGAATTTGATAACCATCGCTTCGGTGGAATCTTCCGTTTGAAACTCGAGGGCAAAACAACAGAACCTATTTTCATCTTCGCGAACAATTTCAGCTGAAATTGGCAGCATAGTCTCTACCCGGACAATTCGTCGCAGACAGCAATTAGCTAAATAACATGGACATAGTATAGTCCGAACGGTTCGATTGATGAGAACAAAAAATCTGAAGACACACGGCTAACGTGGAGCAATGAAACAAAAATTTTTTATACTATTATTCACTATTTTCGGCATGTCCGATATATCCTAAAGACAATAATAATAGACTTGAAGTCTATGCGGGCATACGGCCTTAAATTATTGAAAAAGAGTTGGAAAATTGTATCTCCAGAATGCAGATCGTCAGATATGTTAAACACATGTCTAATTATTTGTTGTTTAGAGTACCAAACCGAATTTAAAAACGATCGGGTAAAACAAAAAACTGTTTCCCAATACAATATTTTACTCCCTCTCCTTTTCACTCATTGGGGGGCTAAATTTCTCAAACTCCCGGCTTTGTAAACATTTTTTCACTACAAAAGAAAGAATTTGTTTCAGAAATCAGCTTTCTAACTTTGGCGTTATCTGAAGTGTGATGCTACGCCCCTAATGTTTTTTCTCATATGGTGGCGTGACATCACCCATTTTTCCAGTGCTTCTTTCTACATATATACCAAATATAATCCATTTGCGTCAAATACTTCAATTCGGAGTGTTCATAGTGAGCCTTGATTTGCGTCTTAATTTACTTTATATTACAAATGAGAATATTAAAATTTGACAAAAGAATTTTTGAGGCAAATGAAGGTATACTACAACGAGTATAATCTGAGTATGTGAAATAATTGCCAGAGCTCGCAAAATATGCGCAACCACATTTTTCAATGCTGTCTGCTCACCAAAAAATCAGAAAAAAATGAAGCCCAACTCGCTCACTCTCTCAACAGAACACTTCTTTTTGATTCTTTTGTGTTTTCTGCTACATGCTTCTCGATGAGCAATACCTATGAAGCTGTCTTACGATAACAGCTTAATAATGATACTTTCGTTCGTGCTGATAGTCAGCAACTGAGCATCAGCAACTGAGCATCAGCAACTGAGCAAAACAAGCCAAGTGGAAGCGCTAAGTGCCTTTTTTGTTGTTGTTGCGTTAGGTTTTTGTTGTTGCTTTAAATTAAAAGACACTTTCGGCTAATTTTGCGCAGCAAAGTGTCTTAGAGACAAAAAACTCTCGTTGGTTGTACAGAGACCTCGTTGAGTTAAAATGTCTTTTCGCTTCTATTTTAATTCGTGTTCAAGTGAAAAGCAATTCCTTTACTTTAGAGCTAGACTTTTGGCAGTTATTTTACTTATTTGAAACGATAAGAGTGATGATTAGCTCTTAAAAATAAAACTAAATATTTTTGTAAATTTAGCTCTACTACTCAGCAAAGAGTTTAGAGACTGAATTGGCATTGGAAGTCATGTTAAACATAATGGAGTATTAGCTAACAACATGGTAGTTCCCATGGTAGTAAGACACAGCTATTTCTACTCTAAAAGCGGCTTTCTTCAAACGATGAATTTGAACGATGAATTTTAAAATAACAATTTTCACTCTCGCATAATCTGTCTTTGAATTTCAAAGAGAATTTCTAGTTAAATCAATGCCATTCAAATACTTCACTTCATACTGCTGTTAAAAGCAAATCCTAAGTTTCGGATTTATTCGTTCGAATAGAAAGTTTTTAAACATTTTTGTAAATGTGAGCATTCAGCATATCAGGCAGCACAGTACTTTTTCACATAACTACGATACTTGCAGCACTGTTTGCAGTGTTGTAAAACGCATAATCTTTCTTATACGAGGGGTACTATTTATATTTCGGGAATTGCCAAATCGGGACTGTACGGAGGATGAGTCATTATTTTGATGTTTTGACTTCTCAAAAATGAACTTGTTTGACGAGATGTGTGAGAGCTCGCATTGTCATGATGGAGAATGATTCGTCTTTGGCGGTTGGTTTTACGAATTTCTCCAAAGACTTCCGGCAAACAAATGATCGTGTACCACTCAGAATTGACCGTCCTACGTTGCTCAAGCGGAACAGTGGCCAAATGACCCATTCGGCCGAAGAAACAGGCGATCATTTGCTTCGCTGTGCTTCTTCCACGAACAACTTTTGTTGGATTTGGCTCGTCTTGGAATACCCACACAGTCGATTGCTGTTTTGTTTCCGGCTCAAAGGCATATATCCATGATTCGTCACCTGTCACGATTTTATACACGTCATTTGAAGCACCACGGTCGAACTTTTTAATCATTTCCATACACCAATCGACGCGAGCCTTTTTTTGAGCGATTGTCAAATTATGGGGTATCCAACGGGGGCAAGTGTTCATGCAAAATCGAATGTATTGAAGTGGAACTAATGTGCAAGGATGCCTCTATCTCAGGATATGTCACATAACGATCTTGCATTAACAGTTCACGCACTGCATCGATGTTTTTGGGCACAACCTTCGATTTTGGACGACCTTCACGGAATTCGTCGGCGACCGAACTACGTCCACGATTGAATTCACTATACCAGCGATATACTGTGGTTTTTGATTGTGCTTTATCGCCATACAAAGAACTAAGTTCATTGACACATTCTTGTTGAGATAATCAACGTCGAAAATTTTGAAAAATAATCCAACGAATACCTTCTCTTGAAATTTCCAGTTATTGGCCAAATTGCTTTTCTTAACTTACTGTAAACAAAACAAATAGCAATTGTACAGCAAAACTTTGTGAGTACGTTTATGCCAAAAACTGTCAAACTTTATTGTGGTGTTGCCAGATTTTAGCTTTTGACATTAGGGTTGCCAGTTCCTGGAATATAAATAGCAGCCCTCGTAGAATATTATGTAGAATATATGACTACAAAAGTTCATTAAAAACAATTTCTTTTCATTAAATTTATTTATTTAACAACTTTTCACTTTTTTCTGTGCCTAACAGTTTCGCTCCTTACTACAAATCCTTACAAAAACTTCTGAACTTCTGAAATGTTGGCATAAAACAAAATTCGATAAAAAGTATAAAAATTATTTAAAAAAAAAAAACACAAAATTTAAAAAAAAAACAATCAAAACAAAATAAAACTAAAACCCAATAATCCAAATTGTTTTTAGTTCAACTAAACTGAAATAAAAAAATAAATAGATAAATTTTATTAAGATAAAAAAAAAAGAAAACGTAACAAAATTCAAGCGATGTCAACATTTTAGTAAAAATTCTATATACTTTCATATGTGTTGTTGTATTCTTATAAGATTTATTATAAAATTAGTTGAAATCCTGTCTATAATATATAAATCCTTTCAACTTGCGCCCTCCGTCTATATCCCCACCTTGCCGCTCTTTGGTAGACTGACGCCCATTTTTATATAGCCAAGCATTATTCATAACTCCAAAAAAAAAAGTATTAATTTTAAAAATTTAGCATGCATGTGTTCTAATTAGCATTGTATATAATAGACGTTTTAAGGAAAATACTCATTACACTGAAAAAAATTTTGCTTTAGTTTTAATTTTTTATTCATTCACAAAAGAAACATTATTTTTGAAAACCACAATTGGATAATCGAAAATTTATATTAATTTTAAATATTTCTGAAAACAACTAAAACTGTATGTAAAAAACAAAAAATTTTGGAGCGCAAGTCATGCCGGAAATAAAATTAGTACAATAAAATATTGCTAATAATATTAACTAATTAAATAATGGCATGAACTGCGCTTGCCTACACTGGCTTTTGAAATAAGTAGACAGCTTATAAGGTCCGAAATGAATTTAGTTTTTGTTTGAAACCAATCAAAATTAACAACTTAGAAATCAGTTATGCCGGTTTTTGTTTGATTAGAATGGTGAATTTTTCACTTTGGTAGTATTTTGCGTTTTGAATTCACTTGCATCGAGTTTAACTTGCTCAATGCCAAGTGAATACAAATCACGAATGCACGCCAAAGGTGAAAATAAAAAAATAACCACTACGAAAGTGTAAACCGTTATAGGCTTAAACGTGGTGAAATAATATAAAGGTGGTGTATAGAATTTAGCTGGCAGCAAACAAACAAGCACGTGAACGAGTGAAATTTCGCTACAGAAATTAATGATTTGTTAAACATAACCATAACCAATGCGTAACGTAGTGTCTGTGCCAGAGCCGCATGACACGGTCACTGCGAATTATGCTCGATCAGTCTGTAACGCTAACTAAGATTCAGTGTCAGAGCTAAAATATCTGAGGGCCATCCTAAAGGAAACAGGCACTGCGACAGAAAATTATGTCTTTTGTACCCTAGCCTGGATACTGGTGAAGTTAATTTATCTAGGATCTTCTCCGTCTCTTTAATGAAACCGGAGAATATCCTGAGACGAGTTGTTGCTGATCTCATCACACGTAATGAAGGGTCTATTCAACTGCACAATTCAGAGCTTGGCCAAGGCCGGGCAATCACAAAGCAGATGTAAACTAGTTTCGTCATCCTCTAGACAGAATCTGCACTCAGTTTCTGAGCAGAGACGTAGTTTATTTAAGTGTTATAACACTGGATGATGGCCGGTGAGGTAGCCCAAAAGCAATCGCAGGTCAGATCTATTGAGATGTGCATTGGTTGGCTTGGCCTGGCGTATACCAAGATATTGTATCCCGATACCGGGAGGCAGTACTTTGAAAGATTTTGACTTAGCACAGCTAAGTCTGCAAAATGGCATCGGACCTATGACGGAAGTTGCCGAACCAGTTCTGGCTAGTTCGACAGCACTTTCGTTGCCCGCAATACGGCCGATTGACAGTTGTTAGAGGATGTCGTAACATTATAGAACCAGCCTTAAGGAGAAATTCCAAGAGAATAGTGCTTTAATAGCTGCTTGGCTATTTGTAAAAGATGTCGGGCACAGACAGATTGAAAAACCCGTGGGCCAGGCACCCATGGCAATAGAGATCCTGGTGTTGGGTCCGAAGACACCAGCACCTGTGGCCGTATCGGTAAGTGAACCATCAGTGAACCAATTGATCGTAGATGGTCCAGTACCGATTTGTTAGCTAAAGTAGAAAATACTTAGCTATTCTACTTTCCTTTACATTATTTCACCATGTGCCTGCTAAACATTAAATTTTAAAACGTTAATTAAGCTTTCAAACAAAAACTAAGTTTATCAATGTATATTGAAAGAAAAAAAAAACATTTTTTTTTTATTATTTGGCACCTTATAAGAGCTGTCTAACTATTTGCTAAAGCCACACACTCTATCACCTTATCACTCTCACTCTCTCTCTCTCTCTCTCTCTCTTTCTACATATTATTAGTAAAAAACAACAACAACAAAAATTAAGTTGACATTTATTTTCATATGGTTTCCATATATTTTCTTTTCTTTCATTTAATTGTAGGGTCCCCGGTGTGGAAACCACGAGACATGATAAATTTAGGCTCAGATCCACAATCAACGCTAAGCCGCAAAGACGATGCGAAAAATTAATAAAATGCAAACAGTTAAAGAAACAAATCCGTAAACTATTTTGAAACTACTCTCGTACTTAGAGCATTGAGCAACTTCAAACTTCACTCTCAACCCAAACTAAAAACTAAACTAAAACTAAAAAACACCAAAAAAAAACCTAAAAAAAAAACCATAAACAAAAAAAATAAATAAAATTATAATAAATAAAAAATGGTATAAACATAAAACCAACTACTCTTAATATGTACTATTAAAAACATGTGTAAGCACGAACGAGACAACAAACAGTTTCAAGAAAACTTAACTAAACTGTAAGACAAATTTAAGATTTTCAAAAAAAATAATAAACAAACAAAAAAACAAAAAAAACAAAGTAAAGCTGCACTATTGAAAATTTGAAGAAAATAAAACATAAAATCACTTACAAAATGGGAGAAAGAAACACTTCTCAAGTAGTTTAACTAAAACAAAAAATGAACAAGAAAAAAAGCGCTCCTATTCAAAACTTAACACTTCTATGATTGTTGTATTAAAATGGACTTGTTAAAGTGCAAAATGAAAAAAGCATTATTTGCATAGAACATCGAACATTTTTTTTTAAAAACACATAATTTTTTTTTTATTTAAATTTTCTTAAAAAATTAAATTAAATGTAAAAGACTCTGATTTATACAAAAAAAAAAAACAAAAAACAAAAACATGAAGCAAAGGATTTTGAAATAGAAAACAAACAAACAGCGCATATAGCATTATGCACAGTGTACTGCATACCAAATTGTGGCATTTACCAACACTGTTTAACATGCACAATGCTGTGCACAATGTCATACACGCTGTTTGAAAAGTATATACACAATATAAATAAGTATATATGAAAAAAAACAACAAAAACAAAAACAAAAAATATAAAGAGAACAAATTCAAATGCATTTGTCGCTGAAAAGACTTGAACAAATTTCGATTTAAATAAATAATAATAAATAAAAATTAAAAAAAAAACAAAAAACAAAAAAAAACTATATATAAACAAAAACAAATTAAAGCTAAAACATAAAATCGTAAAAGAAAATGATGAATTTAGGTTTAGTAATATAAAGTTTAAAATAATTTAAAAAAAGCATAGATTTTTAAGTAACACAAACGAAAAAACACAAAAACAAATTAAAAAATTAATAAAAAATTCACAACAAATGAATATAAAGAACAAATTAAAAAAAAAACAAAAAAATATGTTTAGTTCATAGCAAATACAAAAAAAAAAAAGAAAAAACCAAAAAACAACAAAAATTGCAGCAAACTTAATAAACTAAAATAATAGTCAAATTTTAGTTAAAATATAACAAAAAAAAAAACAAAAAAAAACACAACAAATTGTGAAACACACATAAAAAATAAATAAAATCTACACTAAATACAAGAAGAAGAAAAAAATATTAAAAAGAAAGAACATAAGCATAAACAATTCACTAAAAAAATCGAACATAAACTTAAAATGCAAATAGTGCAGGAAGCGCCAAAGGAAGTTGAGTATGCAAAATATGCGCACCGCATTCTGTGCATAGTTTTGAACTCAGAAAAGTTATGTTTAAAATTATGTTTCTGGATGTTGCCAGCAGGTTTGTTGGTTCATTTATTTTTTATACTCCATTCCCTTAGATAGAGCCAGTAAATGGACAGAACAAATGTTTTGGAATAAATTCAATGAAACTTCAAGAACTACAAGAGAAAGACACGTGTTAGCATACGTACAAACATACATACATACATACATACGAAGCAAGTATTAGGGCATATACGAAGCCTTTTCTTTCGATACGGTTCGGTAATACGCAGGCCCACACAACACACATGGATATACACAACCCAGCATTGTATACTTGAGTACTTGTGTTCGCTCCTCCATAGCCTGCACACCACTCTAGTAAAGACAAGAAAACACTGTATACTTGTAATCTGTCACATTCGCACGCAGTCTAAATCCTATTTATGAAAATGTTTGTCTCTTTTTACTGTCGCTTTTTCGTTTCATCGAATTTTCAAATCACAACGATGCTAAAGAAGTTTCACTTTAATTATTATTATTTTCTTTGGGTAGAGCAACTAATTCGTAATTCGTATGTAAAAATAGTAAACATAAAATCAACTTTTAAACAATTTTCTTATACGTGTCTGCAAGCTCATGACCACTTGTTATAAGTTATGACCAGTGCTCGCAAAATATGCTCAAGCAAATTTTTCTGCACTCAAAAGACCGACAAAAAAAATGAGACGGAATCGCTCAGTGTCTGAACAGCAACCATCTTTTTTGTTTCGTTCGTGTTCGTGTTCGTGTTCTCGCTCTCGTGGATGAGCGTAACACACGAATCGGTCTCTTACTGACCGCTCGATACGAACAGAACCGTTCGTCGCTCAGCTACTGAGAGTCAGTAAGTGAGCCAAGCAAGCAAAGAGTCTTTATTTTTGTTGTTGAGTTTGTCTTATGTTGTTGCCTTAGATATTTCGTCACGGCAAAGCATTAAAGAGGAAGGGAGAAGAGGATAGGGCGATCATTTGTGTGCATATGCGTATGCATTAATAGCCAGTGGCTGTAAATGTGTACCTATACACTCGCGCAACACACATACATGCTCAGTTTGCCAAGTTTTTACGAAGTAAAGGGTCTCAACTGAACACATGAGCAGAGCGAGCGAACAGAAACGCTCGTCGATTGAGCGAAGAGCAAGCCAAAGAAGAACAAAGTTTGAGGGTTTTTTCGCGACAGTTTCGCATAGTGTCAGTGGACGAGTGGTTTTTTTTCTGACAACAAGCACGAGAGAGACCAATTATTGCGAGCTCTGGTTATGACCATTTGCCTGTGCTCATCTCACACTTCCGTTGCTATGTACTCACCACAGTTCTGCGCTATATATCGTCCTACTACAACATACCACACGTTTTTGTGGTCATAAGTTAAAAAATTGTTCCAATTTTCGACTTTTTTCGATTAACCATGCCAAAGAACTACGAGCGATTTGATTTTTATAGTATTTTCACAAACCTTTTCGAACTTATCAACATAGTGTAGACACCATGCAAAATAATCTATCACATTCTCTCGCAGGCTAAATCCTATTTATGAATATGTTTGTCTCTTTTTACTGTTGCCTTTTCGTTTCATCGAATTTACAAATGACAACAACGCTAAAGAAGTTTCACTTCAAAAAGTTAAAAATAAAAACAATTAAAGTGTTCAGTTAGTTGTGTATCGGTGGAGAAATGCAAATCTGCAAGGCCTGCAATATTTGCTAGGCCAGGTTTGAATAGGCAAATATCCATTGACTTGCAGCTTGCCATAGTGTGTTTTCGATTTGGTGCGAAAAATTAAATTTGCACAATTTTCGGTGTCAGTGATGGTGGAACTTTAGCCAATATTTTAGCCAGGAATTTTGCGATGAAACTATTCAACTCGTATCCAGTGTTTGTAACGCTTCGATATCTGAAAGCAAGGCAGCATTTCTTTACAACCTAATGCTCTAATACAATTTTTGTATTTAAATTTTTCAGTTTATTCATTTTTGCTATTTATACTTCACTTCCAAATCTAATGTAGCAATTCGCTCCCTCTGTTCTAACTCCACTTTTTTTTACTTTAAAATCGTTTTCAATTTCAATTGAACTTTTCGTTATGCACCATTAATTTTTCTCTGCTACAATTTAAGCTTGCCTTCTTCAACTTCTTTTGCCCACAAAAACTTCTCTTACTAATTCGATTAAAATCAGTTTTCAAACAGAAGTGCTTCTCTAATAGTTTCGATTAAAATCAGTTTTCAAACAGAAGTGCTCTGGCACCTTCTCTTAGCTATTTCTACAAAGGACACGTCGGATGTATCCTCAATTTCGGATGTGAGCATATTTGCATATTTCATCTTCGCAATGCGATACATTCGCGGAGTAACTCTTTATTTACAAGATATGATAAAACTACCTTTAGAAGTTGTGCATGATATAAAAAGAGAGCAACGCTGTCTGTCAAATGCAGTGAGTCCCCCGACTTAGCATTCGAGCAGACTCAGAACCGATCTTCAGCAGTGACTGGAGGTTTGTTTGCTAAATATAGTAGAAAATGGAGAGGCTACGAAAATGTGCGATTTGTACTGAAAAGTAAAAAGTTATTTGACAATTTTGTAACTACTTCTGAAAAAAAAGTAGAAGTACTTCTAATAAAAAGTTGCCAGATGCAACAGATTTAAGTCTGTTTCAAAAAACATTTATTTTGGCTATTGAACGTGACTTCGACACACAGAAATTTTAGCATCTTTCGATATTTTCAATTACTGCAAGTACCTTTTGACAGATATGATGATGTTTCGATAAAATATTTTAAGTCAACTTTTGCGGAGCAAAGGTCAAACGATTAAAAATACAGTTACAGATGTTTTTATCCTGGCAATTTATTTCTGGAATGAACTAGCACGTCTAGGTTATTTAGATCTATGGTTCGACGGTTCTCATAAGAAGAAATGTTCCAAAGCACATTTGTTCTGTCCCTTTACTTGCCATCTAAGGGGATGGGGTATAAAAAAAATAAATAGACCAACAAACCTGCTGGCAACATCCAGAAACATAATTTGCAACCTTTTCTGAGTTCAAAACTATGAACAGAGTGCGGTGCGCATATTTTGCACACACAACTTCCTCCAGCTCCCAGTCTAAAAGCGAAATTAATTTTTAGTAACTTCGAAAAACACAAACACAATGTTTAAAAATGAAAATAAAAAGTTTTAAATGTAATCACAAATGACACACATACACAGAAAAAAAAAACATTACAACAATAACTACAACAACAACAACACGTTCTAGCAAAATTACTTAAAAAAAAGTTAGCAAAATAAAATGTTTAAAAAATAAAAAATAAAAACAAATAAAATGAATAATAAAATAATGCAATAGTTGGAAAAAATTAATTTCTTTTCTTTCTATTATTTACTTTTAGTTTAGTTAAGTTTTATTATTGAAATTTATTCTAATAAAATTGGTTGTGAAACAGCGATTGGATTGGATTAGCGATTAGAGACCGAAACAGTATTGAACTCGTGTTGAAAAAATAAGTGAACGGTGTATTTATACCAGGTGACGTAAACCGCTGTGGTGACTTTCTTAAATGTTCTGAGCGCAAGTGCGCGAGAGAGGCAGGTTAGAGTCGTGGTGGATTTCTAGATAAATCCACCTTGTTTACAGTGAGAAATAGCGTATATTTGTTGTTTTCTGCAATCTGCGATTTGTTTGCGCAATCCTCAAAACAACCGCTCACCATAAAGCTCGCTTCCAAACTGCCAAAATAAGAAATGACAATGAGTGAGCTTAGGGGAATAGTACGTTACCTGGTATAAATACATCTTGGTGAACATTAACTTCGGCAACATCGAAGCTTTTATACACTTCAAATGTGTGCTTTGTCTGAGATATTGCTGAGATATTGCTTTAGGAACTTATGCATTTTTTAAGTTTGCTGCCATTGAAAAGAATAAATCGTATATAGAGAGTGAAAATGTGCAGGAAGAAGACGCACACACTGTTGATTGAATATTTATTTTAGCCTTTAGCATAGTATTAAATCAAATGAAGTACAAACAAGTGAACACGAGCATACTACTTGCATACGCACCACACCAATAACAACAGCAGCGCCAACAAGTGAGCACATGCAGACTTATTGTATACTCACCTCACCATACACACAGATTATGTCAAAGCGATAGCTTTTAATATATGCAAATAAGTAAGAGAAACAAACTGCGATCACCCCGTGTCATTAAAACAACACACATAAACTTCATATGCTTATGTAAAAGTAGAGTATGTTTACCAACGCTGAGATCTATTGCTTCATACTATCAGACGGACGGACGGTCAGATGAAGTTGTTTGTATCACAGGGGATGTGATCCGGCTCCAACTAAAAAGGGCCCAATTTCGTGTCTCTTTTTATATTACATTCTCTGAGATCTATTGTGTCATACTATCAGACAGACGGACAGACAGATGAAGTTATCTTTACCACAGAGTAGCAATCCGCTCCCAACTTAAAAGGGTCAAAAATTATTTATCTTTTTTTTTTTTTTTTTGAATATATATTGTTAGACGTTTGTTTCGAATATCTTTTCCTTTTTCATTTTAGTGTTCCTCACTTTGGCTTTCGGAGGCTCTCATCTCTTTCTCTTCCTTGTAATTTAAAATTTTTTTGTGTTTCGCTACTCACTTTGGCTTCAGGGACCTATCTCTCTCTCTCTCTCTCTCTCTCTCTCTTTTCTCTAGAACCATTTCTTTTCTGTAAAATTATTAAAACTTTTTTTTTTGGTCATCTCTTTGGCATTATGGGTTTCTTTTATTTGAAATTATTCAACTTTTTGTTGTTGTTTTTTTCTTTCTCCTCAGTTTGGCCTAAGGGGGGGCCCCTAGAATTATGTTCTTAATTTCTTTCAAATAACTTCTTTTTATTTATTTATTTCTTTTTTTTTTTTTTTGCTCGTCAATACAAGCATTTAATTAACAGAGAAAAAGTCCATTCCCTTCCAAAAACGTGTTACGATGTATCAAGTCCGCTTCCGATATTGATGCCATACTATACTTTATCGGCTCTAATATGCCTTCTTCTGTTTGTTGCATACATTTCCAAAAACTTATTATAACCAAGTTACTTTGGATACTGGGTATAAAAATTCTTTGAAAACGATTGCTAGAACTACAGAGTATCAGTTTGACAAATCAACCGATTAGCAGTTTGTCGTTAGACAGATTTATAAGTTGACATATTAGAAAATATTGACATATATAAAGTTTGACAGAATTTAGCAGAGTGACAGTTTAGATCAGTAAATTGGCCTTTGCCATTGAGCATAATATTCTTACAATTCACATTCTCAACATTTTCCGTTTACACCGGCAAATGTTCTTTGTCGTTAACACGTGAATGACAAAATGACGTTCGCTTTATTTAAATGTCAGCTGTTTGTGGTGATTATAATAAATAGATCATTTCATTTCATCGAAACAAATGTAATTTTTTCGGTGTGAATATTGAGAATGTGAACAAATGTTGGGCGGTGTAAAGGACTTCTAAAAGTTTTGTCAGCTTAACATATAGAGGTTAGCTTTAAAGTTAGTTAAAGTAAAAAATCATAATGGTAGATTGACATTTGAAAGATAAATTCATAGATTGATTGACACGTTTGAAGCTAGATTCACAGGTAAATAGTTTGACAGGTTTGACTGTTTGATATAGAGTCAGATTAATAGAGAAAAGATTTGTCAGCACTACAAACAGAGTCTTTAGTTAAAGTAAAACAACAAGAAACCCATTTAATGATACCAATTGTGCTATATATCAAAACGAAGTTTAATTTAGATCGTTGGTTATATAAAATTGTGCTACTAATAAACCTTCACAGAAGACGCTTTGGAAACTTAAGAACTATATATGGTATTCCAAGTACGTGTTAACACACTACATAAAGCATTAAAATAGGGTGTCCGAAACTTTTATTTGCATATTACTATATTAGTATTAGGTATATTCAGCTGTGAGATAACATTCTCTTTTGCTTAAATTTCATTCAGCAAACCAAAATATATGAATGAAATTTGAAGATTTTGAGCATTAGTATAGTTCTGTATCATGCTTCAGAACACTAATTACTAAATTACATGCGAAGTGTATAAAAAAAGTTACATTGACAGTCAAACAAACATATGGGCGCATAGTTCAAGTGTAATTCAGTAGACTTTCAAAAACTCATTGAAATTTGCAGACTTAGCGCTGAAAAGCTTGATGTATGTACAACATCGAAGGATATTTTCAAGTTTCAAGTTTTTCAATATCATGCATTATACATCCAATGAATCGCCAAAAGCTTTATAATTGAAAAAAATATTTAGCGAATTCAAATTACTTCAATTAACTACACAGCTTAAAATAAATTTAATTTTTATATATGTATGTATTTAATTTTTATTATTTTTTTGGTATTGATGATATATCCAAACATAATCAAAAACATTTTTTAGGTTTCGAAACAAAATAAAAGCAAACGAAAGAATTAATAATAAAAAATAATAATAAAATCGTAATAACTAAAATCTACTAGTATACTAGAGAGATGAAAGAATTCAAATAAAAGAAGCATAAAACGTAATACATACAAGAAGAAGAAGAAGAAGAAGAAAAAAAAAAGAAGAAGTAGAAGATGTATTAGAAGAAACAGTGGCAAAACTAAAAACAAAAAAGTACAGTTGCAACAAAAACTTTTGTGAAACAGGCGAAATGAAACAAAACAAAAAAGTTAATCAAACTTGAATACATCTTTTTAACATAATTTTTACTGTTTATATAGATCAATAAGAACAAAACAAACAAAACAACAACAAAAACAAAATAAATAAATAATTAAAATAAAATAAAACAATATATAAAATATACAGTTTAGCTAATGAAAAGTGCAGACAGACGGACAGATGCAAACTTATAGAGCAGCGTTAGAACGTGTTTCGAGAAAGTTACTTAGCCATAATTTAAAGAGCGAATTATTATCAAAAAAAATACGAAATATATAAAAATAATAACACAAATCCTTAAATAGTTAATTTCCCATTAATAGATTATTACCGATTTAAAAGAACAAAACGATAGAACTTTTTGTACGACAACTATAGTCTAAACTGATTTACAATTTATATAGAAAACAAAACAAAAATATACTTACTTATATATATATATATATTTATATATATAATTAAAGATTGTAAATTTAAAAAAATATACAAAATAGTATATGATTATTTAATATGCGATATATATTATATAATAAGTTTTTAACAACTTATCAATTCGAAAATGGATTCTGTTAAGGCTCACATCTGTTTGCTGTGGCATTAGTTTAAAAAAAAAAACACATTTAAATTTAGTTTTTTAATTTGGAAGTGGGTTAAAATAGCAAATCTATTACGTCATAAGTTGAGGAAAAGTGTATGGAAAAGAAATTAGTGCGAAACAGAGAAATAGAAAAGCTTAAAAACAAAATAAAAAGAAAACAAAATTCTAGTTGTAAAAATAATAATAATAAATTTAAAAGAATTTTTAATAATAATAATAATAATAAATAAAAAAGAAAAGAAAAACCAAAAGCAACAAGAAACGCATAAAAGTTAATTATATTAAAAAAAAAAAACATAAACAAATAAATAAATAAAAAAATAAAAAAAAACTGTCAACACAGCTGATGAATTACAGTGCATAAAAAAAACAAGAGAAAAAAATATACAATTGCAAATGGAGTTATATACAAAAAAAAAAACATAAACATAAAAAAAAAATAAATAAAAATAAAAATAAAAATGAAAATATGTGAATGAATTAAATGAATGATGATAAATTACGAAATCCTTTTGAAGAACACGAAATAAAATGTGAAAAATAAAAAAAAAACTTTTATTGTCTTTTAATTATAAACTAGTAAGTATGTCCAGCGGTCGAGACAATCGACTGCAAACTAGAAATAATTGTGTATATTATTACGTTTATGCATTTTTTTTTTTTTTTTGTTAATGCTACTTTATAGCACGCCTATTACAACAAAAACTACGAGTTACCAAAATAATAGCGAAGCGCATACACAGTAAAATACGCAATCTACTATCTCTTTCGCGCTCGCAGTGTTACATCAACAGTTACAAGTTGATGTGATACTGCTGTGATATAAATGTGTGTGCTTTTATATTTCTTGTAAAAACTAGTATGTGTGTTGGATTCGCTGTGTATGTGACTATGGTCTAAACCTGTTACAAATTATTTTTCCGATTTTATATATAATATATAATATACAATATATAATACCTTTGAAATGGTATATTTTCTTTGTCAACAACTGTTGTATACTGTGAGTGTAGTAGTCACAAAAAATCATTTTGCGTTATAAAAAATAATTTTGTATTATAATACTATGTTGGCACCATTCCGTCCGATGCTCCAACTTACTTGCTTACTTACTTAGGTGGCACTACAGCCTATCGTTCTATCGGTCAAGGCCGCACGTAGAACATTGCACCATTCATAGACTTGATGTTGCCATGTTAAGCTCGGACGTTCTCTCTGACTCCGTCCACCAAACAAATACAGGTTTCCGTCGTAAACATTTCATCAACTTCTCTACTTGATACTTAGACGAGGTCCATCTTAATACCTTTTGCTATTTAATTTTATGCGTTTAATCTTTGGAATCATTAAAACGACTTATTGAGTGTTGCTCACATTTGAGTTTATAAACGAAGCACATAAATGAACCAGTTACCAATTGGCTATGAAGGAACAAATTTCATGCACTCCTAGCTACTCGCTTTAGTCAGACTGCGTACGCAAGAGTAAGACTAGATTATGCTAATGTGCAAGAGCATAAAATTCTTTAAATAAGGAAATCCGTACAAAAGTACACAATTTAATTTTAATATACGCGTAGATATACGGATGACATACGGTAAGTAGTAACATTTTCATTTTCATTTTCAGTCGGAATCTCATTCCAAATGGAAGTCACTTCGGAAATGGTTTCCACACTGGTATTATTTGATGACACACATCGCATTCGTTTTATATGTGCTCACAAAACCGTTTAAAACCGGGCTTTGAGCTGACCAATCCAACGTATTAAGTTTAACCCCTGAGAAATTATTTTTATTTACTTCTGTGGCATGATGCGTTGTCCTATGGGAGGATAAATTATTCTCCCATACGCGTATTCATTTTAAGTGTGCAAGTATTGATTTTGGTTCATGAAACCAGTGATTGGCACACATACACCTAAGTCGCTGTAGGCAATACATCATCAGAACATAACAGATCCCCCCCTGGTGACTCACTTTGTGGAAAACTGGGTCTTTTTTCTGTCTTTGAGATTATGGTAGTCTTACATAAACCTTCCTTTTCGATGAATTATATTCAAATGAGCTTTCGTCGGTCCAAAGAATGTGTCGCCAAAACTATACTGGCATGTGGACACGCGCCTTAGCGAAAGCTGAACGTTTAACTTTCTTTTGCTTTGGTATGTATGGAATCCGTCTAGCTAGATAATTCTTGAAATTAGCTTTTCGCAAAACGCCGCCGAATCGTCCATTCACTAATTGAAGACTTGGATGACTTTCTCCATTCACATGCAGCATCTTTAGGCTGCCTTAAACTTGCGTACAACGATTCCGTCTTCTTTGAAAGTTGTTTTTCATTTTGCGCCCAATCACGCCAAATTTTCTACATCATTTTGATTTTTAAATGTATTTGTTAATAAAGTATTTCATGTGATAAATTGAATATCGCTCAAGAAATATCTATAAGCTCTCTGAACCCATTGATACAAATAGAGATTTCATGCAGGGTGATGCTTTATCGTGCGACTGTTTAAATCTCTTGTCTACGTAGAACGGTTGGGCACGATTTTCCATTAGGAAGTGATGCTACTCGCATATGTTATTCATATTGACATCATCGGCACTAACGAACGGTTTACTCGTTCGCGGAGACTGAGAAACAGTCCCGTCTCATTGGCCTAGCGGTGAACGAGGACAAGATGAAGTACTTGGTGTCCACTCGCAGACCATCGCGTCTCTAAAACAGTCTGTGAGTATGGAGCATATCAACTTCAATGTTATAGAAAGCTTCGTCTATCTGAGAACAGAAGTTACCAGCGACAACAACGTCAGCCGAGAGATCAGACGAAGAATAACGCTTGCTAATCACTGCTACTTTGGGCTCAGCAAGCAAATTAGAAGTAGATACTTCTCTCGAAGTACGAAGATAAAAATCTATGACACTGATAAACCCGGTCCAGCTATATGGCGCAGAAGCATGGCCCTGACATCAACGGATACAGTGTCTTTAGGAGTATTCGAGATAAAGATTTTTCGTACGATTTTTGGTCCCATTAGAGTTGGTGTTGAGTTTAGAACCCGTATGAACCACGAGCTGTATGAGCTGTTCGATGAGGTTGACATAGTCCAGCGCATTAAATTCCAGCGGCTGCACTGCGGCTGGTCACCTCATCCGGTTGAACTCCGAAGCTCCAGCACTAAAGGTTTACGGCGAAAACCTAAACTTCATTGGTGGACGGCGTCAGAGAGGACGTACAAGCTTAAGATGGTTATGATGGCCTGAAGAAGCTCCGGACTGGCTCCAGCGACTGGCGCCGGCGCACACTAAACTACACCGAGTGGTGCGCTTTCCTACGTTTGCCATTGACCGATAGAAGGCTGTAAAGCCACCTAAGTAAGTAGGGTCAGTTGAACTTCACTTGCAAAAGCACATGCGAAAACTAAAATTAGGAGCGTCTGTCAAGAAAAAATCGCTGCCTGCTCAAATTATTTATCAGCAGAACGAGTTATAGACTATAGACTATGCATGCATGTGGTCTTCTTGGATAAGCATCTTTTTTTTAGAAGATAAAAATAAAAAATAAAAAAATGTACCGTTATCTTACACAGTTCAACAAAAAATGCCGATAGGCAAAAGCAGAGTTTTTCATGCATGTTAGAAACAGTACCAAAGAAACTATTTAAATTAAATAAGTACAACAATTCTCATTTAAAAACTACAGCAAAAATTGTAATTGTTCAAGTCGTAACTCAGTTGTCAATATATAAATTCTATAAAGAACATAGGTACACAAGTTTTTCTGTAGAAATAATATATTTTATTGTATAAACTAACCAAAAAAAAAAAACAAAACAAAAAAGTTTACTTCTTCAATCAAATTGTACATTTTTGATTTTATTTTTTGTAAAAGAAAAATTGCTTATCTGTCGATTACAATGCTCAGTTATTAGTTAACGTACTAAAACGTACCTTATACTATATATGGTGGATACTATATACAATTTATATCGGTTTTCGAATTAATTTCCTACAGCGCGTGAATGAAGACTGTACAGATTATGTAAAGTTGTGTAGAGCGCGGGGACAAGTTTGGAATAATAAACTAATTACATTTTGATATGGTCGGAATGAGCTACAATAAAATTTGTTAGTGCTTTAACTAAATAGCCATTTAATTTAAAAGCTGCACAAAAGTTTCTGGCTAAAGATATACACACAAAAGATCCAATTTTTTAAACCAGTATTTATTGGACTTATATTATAATTCATAAACTGATCAGTCTCCAATCACGTACATAATTAATATAGGTTGATTATTTTTAGGTATGTATGATATATGTATTCATATATAACTTAATTAAACGTAGATAATAATTCTATTATATGTAAACGTGTTTTGTGTACACGCACGATTTTATAATTATTTTTTAATATTTTTGTTTTTTTTTTTATAATACACATTCTCTTATTTAATTCTTACTTCATCACGTTCAACTAAAATTTAGTTGTTAAGCTAAGCAAAACATTTCCATCCAAATAGCAATTTAGTCATTCGCTTAAATTTGATTAGCGAGCGCTATGCCCTACATACATGTATATTTTGTAAATGTTTTTTATAATAATTAATTCGGCAGCACATCGCTTAATATATTTCGCGCTTCGATTGGTAGCGTATCTGGGAATTTAATATCGAATGCGACAAGCAGATCGCCACGACGCGATGGTTCCTTGGGAAAGGGCAGTCCACGTCCGGTAATGCGCTTAACCGTATTTGGCTTAATGACTTCGCCTCGTGCATCGATTGTCAGACGATCACCCTGCAACGTTGGCACCTGCACAGCGGTACCGCATAATGCTTGCTTTAGATTTATGTGCGCATTGTAGCGTATATCGCTGCCTTCGCGTTTGAAATATGTATGCGGCTTATCGCGTATGATGAAAACAATATCAGCGGGTATTTTGCCATGTGTCTGATCGCCTTCACGTTGAAATGTTATCTTTGTGCCGGCCTTCCAGCCGGGCTTAACGGTAATATTCAAGACTTTCTCTTCCTTGCGCGCCGTATTGCCCACCTGTGCCATGCGTGATATTTTCATTTTCTTGTTACAGCCTTTATCAACTTCCTCCAGCGTTACATACAAATCATGCTCGATTGGTGGATCCTGCTGTTGTCGCTTACGACTCGGTTGCTGTGCATTGAACGATTGCGAACGAAATGCACCCGGCATGCCGCCGCCGCTAGTGAAATTCTGCGCATACATGGCATCATCACCGCCGAAATCCATAAACATGTTACCCTGTTCAAATATGTTGCGACCAGGCTCACCGGCACTAAAGAATATGCCAAATGGATCTGAACTGCCAAAGAATTGTGCAAATGTAGCACGTGGATCACCATGGAATTGATAATTGCCAGCCTGTTCGCCTGTGCTGCCGGGTATGCCACCCTTGAGACCATCTTCACCGTACTGATCGAATATATCACGTTTCTTTTTATCAGAGAGCACTTCATACGCTTCGGCTATTTCCTTGAAACGTTCCTCCGCCTGTGGTGTCTTATTCTTGTCTGGATGATATTTAAGCGCTAGTTTACGGTAGGCTTTTTTGATTTCATCATCGTTGGCAGTCTTACTGATGCCCAATATCTTGTAGAAGTCTTTAGCCATTTTTAGTAGTTTTTGTTTTCTTTAACAGAAAAACTGCAAAAAAAAAAATAAAATACAAAGAAAGATTAGTTAAAGCCTACGCAAAACGTTATGGATTTTATAATAGCTTTAGTTAACACAAACAAACAAACAAACAAGCAAACAGCAAAAATGGTCGAATTTGAATGACATAGTCGAGCGTCGCACACAGATACAAAAAAAAAAAAAAAAAAAAAAAACGAAATAAAACAAATTACAAATAAAAACAAGCAAGAACGCTACAGTCCTGCTTGCCTGACAGTTCGATACTCTGTAACAATTAAAAAAAAGAACAAAAAAACAATTATTACATCAGTGAAATCGAAGAAGATCTTATAAAGCGGTTTTCAATATTTATAACCAAGCTTTCATCCGAAGAAACTTTCTTTATCTTCTAAAATGAGTACGGAAAGACTGTGACTGATAATGGCGTGCGGTATCGGGCCATAACTAAGAATTTTGGACGACCTGTGGTTCCAACAAATTGGCGTACAGTGTCTTGCAGAAAATTTCACAGAACGTATCATTTACTGATAAATCAATGGTTTAGGCAACAAAGCAACAACTATTGGCAAACTAAAGAGCTACATAATTCAAACTATTGGTGAGATACAGCCCGACTTATGCAATAGTCGTACAATTTTAGATCTCTTTCCTCAAGTACTGTAAACAAATGATAACATTTTCAAATCAATCAAGGCTTCCGTCATATTTCACACACAACGAGACACCCTCACCAAAATTTATGTGAAGCGTCTGTACACAATAAGTTATCATATTCATTTTTAAAGCAGCTATTGGCGGTAATAACGAAGTGCCTTACACAAAACAGAAAAGTGGGTGGTGTGTTTTCATGGGGGTTAGTTAATCCAAATATTGGGCGTGCCAAATATTGATTACATAAACTCGATCCGCGTATATATAAATAAAATCTAAATATTCAAGTGTGGGTGACTCTAGCTCTTACAGTCTCTGAAATAGTTTTGTTTACACAAACGAAGATGGCAATATAGACTAAGCTTCCAATTTTTTTTTTTTTTATTATTAAATGGTAGTAAGTACTGCAAACTTTGAAGATCTTATGCGTTCTGACAGTAGTCTCCAACTTAAACACTTCATTCAGTTCTGCCGCTTTGTTTTATGCACAGCCCCTTCTTGTCACTTGGTAACAACCAAGATGTTTGAGTCTGGTCAAAGTCAATACTCTAGTCAAAGTAAACGCTGATCAATCTTCTAGCATTGGTTTTGCCGTTTCCTCATTTTCCAAACAAAATCTACAGGTGCCGTCAATGTTCTGTTGCTTTAGTTTAGACTTTCCATGTCTTATGCCCGCGCTGTTCTCCCAAAAACGTATAACTGGCTCTATTACTAGAACTCTAATTGTTTCTGGTTCTAAGCAGTAAAACGACTCTAGTTAAACCTATTCCTTTCTTGATAAGTTGTCTGCTCAGCTATACACGCGTGACCGGTATACAGTAAAGAGTAAGCTTATTTCCCAAAGCTAATTTAGAATTGTGTCACATTTGAATTTAATGCTCCTGTATCCCCCCCCCCTGTTGGGTTGAATTGAACACATATTTCAATTGCAATTGGTTTTTACTTGAAAGATACTAGTAAATTTTTGCCAGCGATTCGAAATAGCTTCCGCGTGGTCCGTTAAGGAGCCGGCTTTTGCCAGCTTTAAGCTTTCCATGCTGATCAAGAATATATATATACTTTATGGGGTCTGCTACAAATTCTTCTGCCTGTTGCATACATTTACACAAAATGAATACACCTTTTACCCAATGGGTACAGAGTATAAAGACAAAGTACGCTACTGTTGAGTGTATATTCGACGACTATAAGGACGCTGTAGCCAGTGCCTATGCGTGTCTCTATTTGTCATATAGATTTATATGGGTAATATATTCTATAATAGACCGATATGGATTAATTTTAGATACTTTGTTTCAGTAGTACTCAAAGTGTATCTGTCTTTTAGTATCCATGATTTATGTACATCGTCTCGATATTGCGTGGGCTACTAAGCCACCTTTCTACTGTTACGAACGTTCACATAAACTTATAAAGTCCATTTTCCAAATTTAAAGTGTATTTCTAGCCGTAAATATCTGCAAGCAATACTTGAACGGACGGACAGACATGTCCGGAACATTTTTTTTTTTTTTGAGCTCATCTCACACATTTAAACTTTGATCTATTTGATATGTTACATCTTGAAACTTCAGCTGTAGTATACCATTTGAACTAGTATACTATATAATATTTGTAGGGTATACTAAAGCAAATATACACATGCATTTTGTTGCTTTTGTTGTTATTGAATGCTGTGGAGCGGCGGTGCGGCAGTCCCGCGCTAATGGAATTTACTAGAATATTGAAGATTGTGCAACGATGACAGCAAGCAAGAAGAGAGAGAGAGAGTTAGAGTGTAAAGTGTGTTTTTTTATTTGCGCGCGCGCACTCTCTTCTCTCAAGCTTGCAGCATTCGCTCGCACTGTCTCTCTACATCGCTCTCTTTCTTTGTAACTGTGTGTGACGTAGTAAAGAAATTTCTTGAATTTTGCGTTCGTTGGCACGTAAAAAAATATAAAAAAAAAAACTTTTGTTTCTTGCAAAATTTGCAAACGAAAAAAAAAAACACAATGTCACATTGCAAATTTTATTGGCACTTTTCTCGCTTACCTTAGATTTCGCTAGTAAATTTTCCTATCGCCCTTCAATGCGTATTCAACAATTTCAAGCCTTTTGCGTTTGTTTCAGCGCCTATTATTCTTTTTTTTTTGTTACAATTTTGTTTGCACTTGAATTTTTCTATTAATTTGTTTTATTTCTATTTTTGTACGCTTTGTTTGGAATATTAAATTGTATAATAACTTTATATCCAATTAAATTTTCAGCTTCGATTATGAGACTTTTTTTCTACACCTTCTCTCGTCGTATAACCGCTTTCTTTAACGTTAGTCAGTTAAATATTTGCTCGAAATTTTTTTTTAATGGGATTTATACCAAGAGTGTCGTGCCGCTTTGTACAAATCTAAAACGGTACATCTAACCGCTTTAAATTTATAGAAAACGGTAGCTCTGTCAAGAAATTTCTAGAAATTCGCATAGAGTTGTCAACGCGCAGCTGCGCTGTTCTGCTTTTTGTTCATTTAAAATTTATGTGCTGGAATATTCTTAAATTAAATTGTATAAACATAAACAAACAGCTTTGTGTGTCTAGTATTACAATTTTAAATGCTTTTCCAGTTGCTTCGCGCAATTTCGCATTGTGTTGACTACCCTACGTAAAATACGCGTGAATTCAGTAATTAAGTTTATTCGACTTTATAATGCACTTTACTTATGACGCAGATAGTTTAAACTGATTTTCTTTATATAAAAAATGTATTAAAAATCGAAAATTCATTTATTTATTATTTATTACAACTGCATCAAATAGTTTTTTGAAACCATATAGAAATTCTATAGAAAAACAAAAACACTTTTTTTATAATATTCCAATTTTCTGGGTAACAATCATTCTTTCCCTAAATTCTGAATTCAAAATTTATTGGTCATCGTTTTTCTTTCGAATATACCTTATATTACCACTGTGTTGCATTGAATTAAAAGATGTATTGGAAGCATGTCTTTTTAGCCATGTCCGTCCGCCTAATATATTTATATAGTAACTCATTATAAGGTTTATCAGTTAAAAACTTAGTATGAAGACCTTTTTAACCAGAAGACATTTACCACTTGACATTTGTTCTGTGTCACAGCCATTTAAAGCTACTAGTTCCATTAATATCTTATTTTAATTTTTTAATTAAATTTAAAGTCCGATAATAACCGATTAGAAATGTAAAAAAAAAAATATATATATATAATATAATATAATATAAAATACTAAATCAGCGACCCAACCCCCCCCCCCTATTTAAAAATTTTTATAAAAATTCAAAGTGTTGTGGAATTTTAGTAGTGCTTGGTAACTAAAAGTTCAAAATATGGAAGAATTTGATAGGTATATTTCATGAATAATATGATAAATAATGAATTTTTTCATAGAAAATGTCAAAAGTGGTGTGGTGGCAATCCCAAAAATTGGGGGGGGGGGGGGTTCATACACATTGTAAAGCGTCCGTACAAAAGCAGCCAACATATCCATTTTAAGTTGATATTGACTTCAATAAAATAGTTTTTCAAACAAAAACTCAAAATTAGGCGGGTGATGTGAATGGGGTCTGCGCTAAAAAGTGGGCGTGGCATGTACATATGGAATCTTTGACTGCGATACAAAAAAGTCTGTGTGCTGAGTTTCAACCGAATATTTTCAAAATTGATTCCTAAAAATGCGCAACAACTACCAGATGGACAATTAGACGAACATAGCAAGAGAGAATATTCATGGGATCTACTATGTCTTTTTGAATGCATTACACACTTTTAAACAAACTGTCTATACCATTTCACACTATGTGTTAATGGTATACAAATTATTCCAATATTACGGTCAATTGAGTGTATATAATACGACCATAGTTCAAAAGAGTGTACTCACACCCAAACTAACTGCGACGCATTGGATGTTCAGTGAAGCGATGATGGCGCGTTTTGATATTTTTTAATTACTTGTAAAGAACTGGGAAGCGTATTGAAAGGTTAAACTATATTGAATGTTTTTACAGTTTGTTGTCATAAATACCTCTGACAGCTGCTACAAAAACTATCAAAGTTATTTGGTCACCCTTTAAAAAATGACTACTTTCGAGCTCTTGCGTGATGCATGCATTGTGAATGCTTGGCGTACAAAGCGTGCTATCGACTTTTATATTATTTATGCGCGTTTGATTTTTGTCAATTTTTCTGTCGTTATTTTATTTTCATAGTTCGGTTACACTACGTCGGGGTTTGCGAGAAAATTTGTAAATAAAAAAACAACATACACCACATAAAAACTAAATTAAACATGAGTAGGAATTGAAACAGCATACAAATACGGAAAACAATAATACAAATTGAACATTATAAACCAATCACGGCAACGGCTACCGGAGAGACGTAGCGTTGCAACGTAATTGGCAGCTGCGGCAGCAACAAGAAAACCAACAACAACACCAAGAACAACATCAAAAGTTTGAAACAAAAAGTGAGTATGACAATTTTTTGATTTTTTTTTTGTTTTTTTTTTTTTGCGGCGACTGGCCGGACTGAAATATGGATCAAGGCGGTAGTAAATGGTACTAGCAAGCGGGCAGGGCAGCAGTGTGTAAGGACATTTGGCAATTTTTTTTACTTCGATTATGCTGCAGTCACAGCCTATCGCGTCACATAGTGCCGCACTGCGCTGCAATGCAATTTGTTTGAAGGACATTCGCATGGCAGGGTGCACCAAAAAAGAAAAAAAATATTTGATATTAGAAGAAGCACGCGCACAGCTTGATTTGCTGTCGTACATACAAAAAAAGTTAAAATTACTTGAAATCTGTGTCATTGTTTACATTAAAATTATCCACTGGGGTCACTTTGAGGCCACCACATTAACACGGAGTGAGTGGAAGTGTGTGTGAGTGTGTACACTGGCAAATCAATCGAGCGCATTAATCATCAATCAATATAATTTTTCAAAATAAGTATTTGTTTGTTTTACAAAGGCTGCGCGTTTTTATTTTATCGGCAAATGCAATTTATGATAATACATTTCATTCAGCGCACCAGGCAGCACCAACATATATACATATACCGCCATGGTCGCCATAATAGTCGTCGCCGCTGCCGCCGACGAAAGCGTCTCCGCTGTCACCGTGCGCTCCAATCGAATGCAGCATAATTCATTCTCGTTTATGTATAAAAATACACTTGTAATCGTAAATATATCCGAGAATTTAGATTGTGAGCACACACGAGAGATTGCGCGAATATTCTCCGTGTATATTCGTACGAGTATATCGTACATGCTCGCAGCGATTCGATCTTACAACGCCGGAATACACTACTTGAAAGCTAAATGCTTCGCTGTATGTAGACTTTTCTATAAAGGTTGCAACTTTAAGCTGTGAATTAGATTTTCATTTTATCATACTCGTATATAATGCTAGTTTGATTTATTTTTCTACTGCGCGGACGATGTTGAGGATGTCTTTTATAAATCCTTCTCATTTGTGTTAAAGATTTATCTTTTCCTTTGTAGTGATATGATTCTTCTACATCTGAAGACCCTTATCATCCAACTCTTGATTTTAGCTTTTTAATATCTATGCAGCAAAATCAAATTAGGTCTTCTTCAACTCCGGAACAATTATTGAAACGCGTAAACTATTATGTTCTTATTCTTGTTAATAGTGCTGTAGAAATTTTGAATAAACTTTTGTATAATATTTTTGACTAGTATGTTCCAACTGTTGTATTAAGCGATTTACCAAAAAAAGTACTGTGGTTGTTGTTGTAACGGCTTGGTTTGGGCTGTATCAGGAAATATATATTAAGTATACAATTTATTATATGATGAATGTATTGTACATATTGTGCAAAACGATTATGGATGTAAGAGAAAGACATATCGAAATGTAACCCTAGGTGTCAAGTCCCGGGAAGGTCTAAAGGACTCAATTGAGTCGGATGGGACGGACAATTAAACAGATGGATTGTGTCAGCAAACATTATTGCTTATTCCATCGTTTGGATGATTGTTCCCATACGCACATAACAAGAACTGCTTCGCAAGCAGCTCATTATGTTGGTGAACAGGTAGCATCATCGCTTCTTCATGTAGATGGCAGTCCTCAGAGCACTATTCTGACTTCTTTGCAGACATTGACATTGAGTATTACTAAGGTAAGGAATCCAGACATGAGCAGCATAATTCATAACGAAACGTTTTGTATGTGGTAATTATTGTCTCTTTGTCCTTACCCCAAGAAGACCCAGCAAGCGCTTTGAGCTATTTATTTCTCGACTTCAGACGATTGTTATTTTTGCTGATACCTCTTGTGCCAACCTCTTACGTTTCTTTCTAACTTAACTTTAAAAAGTGGTTGTTTTCCATATTGTTGGAAGGGATTCTTTATTATTTTGCTGCATAAAAATGGTCCTAGATCGGACAAAGTTCTCTGATATCCCCAAACTGTTTGAAAAAATTATTACAAACCAACTCTTGCACTAAATTGCTCCAATCATTTCTCGCTTTCAGCATGGCTTTCTGTTAACAAAAATAGTTTGGAGTTTATTTCAAGAAAGAACAATACTTTTTCTGAAGACCACCAGACCGGCGTTATTTATACAGCATGGCTTTTTAAGAGGTCGTTCAGCAATTTATTGTATTGATGAAATCGTATATTTCGCGCGGTAACAGTGTCAAATTTTTAAAATGATAAATGTAACATCTGGAGTCACACAAGGTAGCCCAGCACTGCTTCTTAATGACCTCCCATCTGTCATACTTAATTCGAAAATACTACTGTACGCGGACGATGTTAAGCTTTTTCTTCATTTTAATCTTCATTCTCAATGTTCTCTATTGCAAAGTGTTGATCCTATGATGCACCACAAATATTTTATATCTTAACGCGAAAAAGAGCAAGTGTATGTCTTTTCAATGGCGTAAACTCATTCCATCTTCGTATAGCATTGTCCGAAATGCACTTGAAAAAGTAGAAAATTTTTGTGATCTCGAAGTGTTGTTGAATCCTAAATTAAGTTTTAATGCTCACATATGTAGATATAACCGTTCATAAAGTCTCTTCGACGCTTTGCTTTGTTAAAAGATGGTCAAAATAGTTTACTGACCCGTACACTCGTATAACCAGGCTGTTGGTCACTGCTTTGGTGCGTTTTATTCTCGACTATGGGTGTATAGTTTGGAATCCGCAGTATAAAGTGTATTCTAACAAAATTGAATCGGTACAGAAGCGGTTTCATATTTTTTCTTTAAGAAACTTAAATTGGGATTCTGCTCGTCGTCTTCCCTTGTAATCAAGTCGACTTAAGCTGCTTGACTTGCTTATGACTTGTGTCGTTGTCCCACTTGTTGGCAACATGCTACCCAAAGATTTGCTAGAAGTAGCCAAGTTACTAACGAAACGATTTGATTGGTTTGCATACTAATATTAAATTGGACCCGAAGTCATTCCATGTATATTTGTACATTCTCTGTAACCTTAACGTCTCGATGGATTTGGTTGTAGGAGATGTCCAGTTGCGTATCCAGAATGCTCTCTTGGAGGGGAAACTCTAATACACTCAAGTTAATATAAACAATGAAAAAAAAAAATTGTATTGTATATGAACCGAAAAGTAGTGTTATGATTTCTGCTTATTGCTTGTATTACACTAGTTTACAGAAAATAAGAAATGCAAACTTTCTCTTATACTTTTTATATCATGTACCCATAAACCCCAGGGTAAAAGCGTATATATTTAGTTGATGCAAATGTATATAACTGACAGTAGGAGACGTGGCAGACCCTATGAAGTTTATATATTCCTCATCAGCAGTATATGGTGCTCTAAATTCTGAAAATGCAATAGACAAATACATATATTTAAATTGGGGATAGATGTTATTTTTTCAAGAATATTTTAAAGTCAAAAAATTAGCATAGTAACCATTAAAGCCTTGCACGAAACATTTGAAAAAATTAAACGAATCCACTAAAAATTGTCTTAGATATTACTGCGATTAATGAAACGACTGCATTCGTTTAGTGAAACGAATGTATTCGTTTAGTAAAACGAATGTATTCGTTTAGTGAAACGAATGTATTCGTTCAGTGAAACGAATGTATTCGTTTAGTGAAACGAATGCATTCGATTAATAAAATCAAAAAATGAAACGAATGCATTCATTTAATGAAACGAATGCATTCGATCAATCATACATACATTCTTCTTCATAGATGCTGTCGAAGTAATATTACATTGATATAACACAAAATGTGATTTAAGGAATTTTAAATGAAAATTTATATCTTCTTTAGAGTCCTGAAATTTCTGACAAACTTTGAATGAATAATACAATAAGCAAAATGACGCTAGAATTATAAGCTTAGAACTAATCAACAATGCTTATCCAATGTAGCGCAACATCGGCGCCATATGGCTGATCGTGGCATACGCTAAGATATTGCCGATCTGCCGAACGAGCAACCAAAAGATTCGCAGCCGCAGTACTTAGTACGCGCGTGAGCGATGAAGTGCGTTGACGTTTAAGCAAAATAAAATCGTTGCTCGGCATTGAATCGCAGCATTGAAGACACACAAAACACACCAGACAGCACAGCACAACGCGGTAAATGTGCAAAATTAACAAAAACATTAAAAGCAAAAAGTATCTGAAGAAAACTTTAAATTCAGCGTTCGCAGTGTAGCGCTTAAAAATTCATTTTACCTAAATCAAATCTAAAAAACCAAAAAACTCATCTTCCGGTGCAACTAAAAATAACTGCGTCGAATGTGCGCATTTCTTTCGTAATCGGGAGCAAGAAAAATTATGTTGAAACCTTGCAACAATTCAAAAAATATTTGAACGTAATTTCGAAATCAAACTACTGGATTAATTATAGTATTATAGTTTTGCTTAAATACGAAAGTGCCAAGGTTAATTTTGATTCATATTTTTTTGTTTTTTCCAACTACTTTAGAGCAGAAAAACTATTTTAACAACTAAAAATAGCTTTAAATATCTGCATACACATATATTTTTAGCTACCACAACATGGCGTTTAAAAATTGAAATATGTAGTTTTTGATTTATTTTTTCTCGACTTGATTTTATTTTGTTAACATTTCGAATGTGTTTTCGTTTTAGAAAACTTATCTAAATATTCAATATGTGTTTTTCAAATGCGCGTAAAAACGTTGTGCAGAAACCTTCGCATTACAAATAGTTCGAAAACTCACATTTGAATACTCATTCCTGATGTGTTTGTCGTTGGTGCCTCTTTATTTTTAGCAACATTTTCAAGAAAAGCACAAAAAAGACCAAAAACAAAAGTATTAAAGGAATCTCTCACTCTCTCATTCGCAGTTCATGCTAGCATTTTTAGATACATCTATTATATATACTTAGTAATCTTGTTTTATCTGTATGTGTTCAACATGTGTTTGTTTAGTTTAGTTTAATTTTGGTTTTTTGTTTTTTTTTCTTTTGCTGTTTTTCTTAAATATTATTGTCAAAATATTATTAGTTTCAATTGCAAGCAGCTGCACTGTAATTGAATGGAACTTGTTTGAAATGTCTTAAAGATGTTCGATTAAATTATTGCATTTTGGCAGATATTGCATTGAAGATTCTGTTTTCTTGTTTCAGTTTTAAAGACGCTTATTACCTCTCATAGTATATATATGTCTTTATAGTTCTTCGACTTGCACAAACATTGTTGTCTGCACAAGATCATATGTAAACTGACTGTTACAACTACAATTTATATACCATAAAATGTTAACTTTAATTTTCGAAATCACATAAAATCACAACTAAAATTAGTTTATAGAATCAAAGACTTTTATACGAAACATATTTCCAACATCAAGCGATTCCTGAAGCGTCGTATATAATAGTCAAAACTATCTGTTGACTAAAAAACGCATCTATTCAGACTTCTGATTGGAACTCCAAACAGAACTTGTCTTGATGGTCCATTTTCTATCTACCCTTCAAACCAGTAGTTTATGTACACTTGAAAATAGTACACTGCGATTAACTTGAATAAACGCAGAGATATCATCTACATACCTTGTCATATTTATACTAGAACCATTTCAAAACCGAACTCAGACTTTTTGAGTGTTTACACCGAGCCATGAACCATTTCATTTCTGTTAATGGAAAATTCGTTATAAACCAAAAATCGAAGATTAAAGTAAAAACAAGAAAAAACGTTAACTTCGGTTGAACCGAAGCTCTAATACTATTCACATTAAACTTTAAATAGTATTGTAATACATAAAAGTGGGGCTTAAATAGTTGCTACTCCAAAAAGTGGGTGGTACACCCCCAGTAGTAGATGTGTATGAAGCGATGTAGTAGATGTGTAGGATGCCGCCATATCGAATTTCAAGTTGATATTGACGTTTTGCATACAAATGCATAAAAGTGAACTGTGGCTTTATATGGGACTATCTCAAAAAGTGGGCGGGACACGTCCATTTGTATATGTATATGAAGATGTTGTCCATTAAAATACACAAAATGAAATTTCAAGCTAATATTGATCTAAATGAAGGATTTTTTCATAAAAACACACAAAATTGCACGGTGTGTTTGTATGGGAGCTACCCCAAATAGTGGGCTGGCCACGCCCGTTAGTCTATGTATGTAAAGCGGCTGATCATAAAAAGCCACCACATTGCATTTCAACCTAATATTGACTTTAATAAAAAAGTTTTCTTACACAAAGTCAAAAGTGGGCAGTAGGTTTGTATGGAAGCTAACCCAAATAGTAAACCACCCATTAATGTATATGTCAAACATCCGCCTACTTTAAGTTACTATATCAATTATGTATGAATGGTATAAAAAAGGTTCAGTTCGAAGCTGTTCACTTTGCATACTGTGTGATCTTATATCTTACTTATTATGACCATTGGAAGCATAACCTCTTTTTTGTTAAATTGTTTATCACTCCCACCATTTAAAACAAAACTGCTCTGTTTTGGTTTCTGCAAAAGTAACACCCAATAGGATTTGTGGTAAACCCCATAAAGTAATATTAAATCTGGATCAGCATCAAAAGACGTGGCGATATAGACATGTCCGTCGACCATCTGTTTAAACGATGAGATCCTGGAGAGTATAAGCGGTAGAACCTTCAAGTTCAGATGTTTCGACTCCTATACTATTTCCTCTTTAGATAAAGTTATAAAATAAACGCGCTAACCATACTATAATGAGTAGCCCCATACATACCTGCCCATATAAAAAATTAAATTACCACGCCCACAATACTGCTATTTCTATGTTGGGTACCTATTTTTATGCTATCCTGTTGAAGTTTTGCACATACACTTATTTTTATTGCAGTTTAATAGAGTGTCAATATTGACCCGCCACGCCCCTATTTAGCCCCTATTTAAGCCCCCACTTTTATGTTTTACAATAATATTTAAAATTTCGTGTGAATAGTATTAGGGCTTCGGTTTAACCGAAGTTAACGTTTTTCTTGTTTTTTTTTTTTTAAATTAAGGCTGCTCCTTTTATAGCTACCACGGTGCGCCATCTATTGGTATGCTACTGAATAAGCTGGACACTCTAAGATCCCATACCAAATCTATCAGAATCAAGATCAAAATCAGTCTGACGCGCTTGGAAACTGTCAATACATTTCCTTTGACAATCGACACCAAGGTACAGGTGTTTGTTAATAAATGCTTAAGGTAGATATGCGGCATATTTTGACCGATAGCCAACAGCATGCAGATCGCTTGCCCACACAGTAGATTTGCTTCGGTGTAAACGCAGCTGTAATAGTATTCACACATATCTTACAAACTAAAAAATAGTTTTTCTATATATTGCTACATGCAAGTTTGGTTTGAAGTCGCCAGTTATAGATGAGACTCATAATTTAATCATTTACCATTGAATTCCTTTACAATTATGAACATTTTTGTTAACAACCAAAGCTTGTGTTTTTTGTATAGCATTCACACATAGTTTGAAAGTTTGTAACGCATTAAAGGAGAGACATCGTAGATTCTATAAAAAATATGGCTAGACGAGTCGATCTAGCCATATCCGTTTGTCTGATAGTTTTTTGTATCATATTTATAGATATCCGCTTAAAAACCCGCTATTTATGTTTAATTTGATCTCAGGTTGAAAAAGTATCCATATTGTTATGCCAATTTGTGTGGTCGCTCCCATACCAACTCACGTTTATATTAATTTTACAATTCGATTTGAAATTACGTGTAAATGGTATTAGAGCTTCGATTCAAACGAAGTTAACGTAATCGTATGTCATTGTGTTCATGTTTTTTTTTTTTTTACCTAAACTTTCCATGGAACTCTATTTGATGCGTTTGCTTGTTTCCAAGAGCTTTTAATTCGGCATAATTCCTGCACTATGGATGTTGAGTTCCACGAATTGCAGCGTTTACATAGACGGTTGTGAATGTATGGCATGTATTTAGTTACATATTTGAAGAAGATATCTACGCTTCCAGTGCAACAGTTTAAACTGGAAGTAGGAAAAAGCATGTACATTTCGAAGTTACATTTAGGTGACACCACTAGAGTGTTTTTTGAAATGTTCCTTTTATATTTATTTAACTCATACACTACACAAAATCTATTAGTTCTTCATGAGCTAGCCACTTTGTCAATTTCGACAAAAAGAAATCCTAATATTAATAGTTGTAATTCGTACATTTCGAATATCATTAATTGCCAAAAATTTCGGTTGCCAAGAAGACAACGCCACCCGCTGACAACAACAACAACAATAACACAAAGAAAGGAACACAAGCCAAAGAGGAGCGCTTTTCATTGACGACATTCATACAATTTATGTCGAACAAAATTATTACAGCTGAAAAATGGTTCATTTTCGTCATATATATAATATACTACCAGATACAATATATACCTAAAGATAATTGCTTCAAGAAGGAGGCGTGTGCAAAACGCATTTCTGCAAGAGATCTGAGCGAACCGTACCGAAACAAAAAATTGTTTACAGACAAATGCCAATATTCCTGAGTCACGGCGTAGTATTTTGGAAAGAACGCACGCCAATCGCACTGGTGCTGTATACATATAAGGCAAAATTCAAAATTAAATGTTTACGGCATGAATTTCGGCATCACAGATTCTATATAATTGTATAGAAATGAATGTGTGTGTATGTGTGTGCATGTACAAAACGTTTCCTTATTTATTTTATAGAACGTGTCCGCTTGCATGGGAATAGGCTGTCGACAACGTTGAACGTAATGCCGTAGGGTATATAAATTCGTAAACAGGCATCAGAGAATTACAAAGACAGAGCAGAGGGCAAACGCTTTCGCTTTTGCGGGTAGTTTCATTCGCCATTTTTTTTGACTCATTTGGCCCTGTGCCAGCATGTGCAACCGTTTTGCCATCTTCTCATAACCCACAGATTGATTGCAAGCGGCACACAGTGGCAATCGCGGCAGCGGTGTCTAACTCGGTGTTGCTCGATTGAGTGAATCAAATAAATATTCGAGTTAAAAACTAAGTGATGAAAGCCAATTGGCAACTCCCACAACTTCTGATAGCAGTTTTGTGGCGAAGAATTATATTTTTAATTTGTATTGTTGGGATTGATTGTAATATGCAATTGAACGTTAGGCATGTAGGCTTGCGTCACTTGGTTTCACTCAACGGAAAGCTTTTCTCTCAGACATATATACAGACGGACGGACATGGTAATATCGAATATATGCACTTTATGGAGTCTCCAATGTTTCAATCGCTATATATTTACATACATTTTGATAGCTCAACATTAAGAGTATAACAGGTTTTGCCCCATTGATGCGTAAACCAGATGAAACAGCCATTAGTGGTTAGACGCATTGTGACAAATAGTAAAAATTGCACAATCTGATATGTACGATGCTATAACTCAGCTTACAAGGTTTTTACAGAAGAGTATAATGTATCAAAGTTTGTCCAATCTCACAACATATTAACTTATCACTCGAAATATAAGCAAGAAAATTGGGCCTCAATTTTTGGAAAACCGCCAAATTGTACGATTCAAAATTTATTTTGACCTATGGTTTGAAAGGTATTTTCGAATGACATATCACATGTTAAAAAAAATTTCGTTATTTGGTCACAGTAGCCCACATAGGATTCATTCATATGGTATTATCAGTTTGTCTGAAAGTGTGTAACGCATTAAAGGAGGCATCGTAGACCCCATAACGTGTATATATTCTTGATCAGCTCGACGAGACGAGTCGATTTATACATGTCCATCTGTCTGTCTGTATGTTGTTGCGCATTTTTGACGACCAATTTTTATGACATACACTTCTTTTTATTGCAGTTTATTATAGTATCAAGATTGATTCGCCACGCCCACTTTTTTGGGTAGCCCCCATACAAACCCACCGCCCACTTTTGACTTTTTGTATGAAAAATTTTTTTATTGTAGTCAATATCAATTTCATAATTAATATGGTAACTTCTAGTGGATGGATGCTTGACATATACATTAATGGGGGGGGGGGGACCCGCCCACTGTTTGGGGTAGTCCTCATACAAACCTACTGCCCACTTTTGTGTTTTTGTAAGAAAAACTTCTTTAGTAAAGTCAATATTAAGTTGAAATGCGTTATAGTGCCTTAACATACATAGACTAATGGGCGTGACTCGCCCACTTTTTGGGGTAGCACCTATACAAACCCATCGTGAAAAAAGTTGCGATATAAAAGTTTCTTAGTTTTTTGTGTACTAAAATCCTGTATTAAACAAATTTATGTTTTCTAAAACAATCAATTCAATCAAACACACACACACACGAAAACTATTTTATTAACTCGTCAAAAATTTCAAAAATTCATAATTTTTGAACAGGTGGACTGGACTGATTTTCTATATCTTGGTTTCGTTGAACTCGTCTCAGTTTGTTGCGATAGGTGCCCCGCGAACCCCAAAATCCCTTGGTTTTTTAAGCCCTCTATTTTTCAGACTGAGGTAATCAGATTTTGTATGTTTTAACATTTTCTGTACTTTCTAATTGTTATATAATACTTCTCGATGCGAATTATCAGTTGCACGTTTAATATAGAGCTTGTGCTGTAGCCACACTAAGGTGAACTTTCGTCACTTGCATGGACTACCGTCCACAGTGATATGCAAGGGAAAGAACATACTGACAAATAATTTTACACTACAAACCCAAAAGAGATTCTTTTCAATGAGTTTTTACCGGCGTCATGAACGTAACGTGGGCGTTTAGAATAATTTGTCTAAATTTACATAGACAAACATTTGAAATAAAATTTTGAAACACGAACAAATATATATTTTTTTTCCATATACATATTATTGTACATACATACATACATTATAGTATACTGTCGATATATACTTAGATATTCGTGCTACAATATGAATATTATTTTTAACAAAATATTTTCTATATTATGCAGGGCATATAACAAATTTGCCGATATTATGATGCCAATTGCCGATAATGAGAGCACACAGTGTGCAGTCTTCGATCAGACGCCTGGCTCACAACAGAAGAAGATCAACATCGTTGTACGTCCGCATTTTACGGTGGGACGTGTGATCAGCGACATACAAACGCAATATAGCTATAAGAATTTTGAGCTATTGTTGCAGCCATACGGCGAACAGGATTTGGTAAGCAAAATCATATATTAAAAATGCGTATATAATAGAAGCTACAATTTACTATATATATATATATACATTTATAGGTATATCTCAACGATTTGGAATTACGTTTGTTATATGAAGTGCCCGGATTTGAACGCAATACAAAGAATTATTTGGTGCTGCTACCGGCTGGTAGTTGGAATGGTAATGTGAAACAACGTTTTGAGCTGCCAATGAAGTCAATAACATTGACAACAACAGCAACAACAACGAAAACTACAAAAAGAACAATATTGTCGGCAACAACAGATGAAACTTTGAAAACCACAACAACAATGGAGAGCACAACATCAACAACAGCAACTACGGCGGAGACGGCAACAACAGCAGCAGCAGCAACAACAGTGAAAGTTGTTAAGAAAACTACACCGAAAAAAACAACCAAAACGAAGACAACAGTGAAGACAACAACAAAATCTAAAAAGTCCATTGAAAATAATGAGGATAACCAGATATCAATAGTAGTGTCTACGGCAGATAATACAAACGTTGCCGCAGCAGCTGCTATTGAAAGTACAAATGATTTTACTGCTGATGATAGTACTAACGTCATTGATATGTCGCCAACTATTGTCGCTGATGAAGTTGCTGCTGCTACTACAACTACAACTGCAACTGCTGTTGACGTTGTCGATAATAGTTTCTTTGATGATACTTTTCACGATAATACAAACGTCAGCATTGATGAACAATATAAAATTTATGATGATATCAGCATGGAATTTGAGCATAATAATCGTTTCAGCGAATCTACCAAAGCCGCCATAACCGAACATCTGAGTCAGATCTTACCGAATAATCGTGATTGTGTAATGGATTCATTCAATTTGAGTCCTGTCTCTGATCCAGAACAAATATCCGATGATGATCTTGCACTTGGTGCATCGGCTAGTCCAACGGAAACTGGTCCGTCCATGCATGAATTTAATGACGAGAATGGTGCAACTGGCGATGATGATGATGATGATGATGGACAAAAATTCAAGCTGATAAATCATATAACAAATTTGTATGATGACATTTCACCACAGAATACAAATCGTCGTGTTGCACTGCCGCGTATACCGCGTGAGCAATTGCCTAGTACCAGTGCTGTCACGGCAGCAAGAGGCTATGTTGGTCTTGTTAATCAGGCAATGACATGCTATTTAAACAGTTTACTGCAAGCACTCTATATGACACCGGAGTTTCGTAATGCACTGTATCGTTGGGAATTCGATCATGATAATGAGGCCAAGAATATACCGTATCAATTGCAGAAGCTTTTCTTAAATCTGCAAACATCGCCGAAATCATCGGTGGAGACAACAGATCTAACGCGTAGTTTTGGTTGGGATTCGACTGAGGCTTGGCAGCAACATGATATACAAGAGCTATGCCGCGTTATGTTCGATGCGTTGGAACACAAATCGAAAAACACAAAACAGGCACACTTTATATCAAATCTTTACGAGGGTAAAATGTTGGACTATGTTAGATGTCTGGAGTGCAATACAGAGAAAACGCGTGAGGATACATTTCTTGATATACCATTGCCGGTACGTCCATTCGGCAGCACTGTCGCGTATGGCAGCATTGAGGAGGCATTACGTGCGTTTGTGCAGCCGGAAACGCTGGATGGTAATAATCAATATTTCTGCGATAGTTGCAATAAAAAGTGCGATGCACATAAGGGTCTAAAATTTAAAACTTTTCCGTATGTGCTGACATTGCATTTAAAACGTTTCGATTTTGATTATCAAACAATGCATCGCATTAAGCTAAATGATCGGTAAGTTTTGCTTTGTTTGTAAAATGTGTGTTTACTTATATAATTCATATATTTTTTATGCAGCGTCACTTTTCCGCAGTCGTTGAATCTAAATAGTTTTGTTAACTCACGCGATGTCGATGGTTTGCATAGTCTGCAGTCTGGTGTTGCTGGTGGTGCCGGCGCTACAACAAACATGGATGAATGCAGCACTGCAGACAGCGGCTCTGCCATGGAGGAGGATAATCTAAGCAGTGGTGTTGTAACGACCGCAAGTTCAAGTCAGCACGAAAATGATATGAACGATGAGGATGAGGGTATTGATATGAGCACGAGCACAGATAATCGCAGCAGTCCGAATAAAAGCGCCGCAGTCGAGCGTATCAAACAGGAATCGGGTCCGTATTTGTATGAATTATTTGCTATTATGATACACTCGGGCAGCGCATCAGGCGGACATTACTATGCTTATATTAAGGATTTTGAGAACAACGAATGGTTCTGCTTCAACGATCAATCTGTGTCACCGGTAAGTCAAATTCAGCAGTATATAAGTGTAATTTATATACTCTGCACACGTAGTGTAAATAGTATAATTTTTTCACGGAGTTTGTAACGTAGATTACATAAAGTATATATATTGTTGTTCAGCTTGACGATGTAGCCATGTCCGTCTGTCTGTTAGTTGTTGCGTATTTTTGGGTATGAATTTTTAAGATATCCAGCTGTAATCCGGCACCTAGACTTACTATATTTTGTACGCGTAGGGTATATTTATTTAGGGTGATATTTAAGTATGTGGAAATGTATGTAACAGGCAGTAGGAGTCGTGGCAGACCCGATAAACTATATATAATCTTAATCAGCAACGAGAGACGAGTTGATATAGATCTGTCCCTCCGTCCTACTCTATATTTAAACGTACAGATCTCGGAGAGTATAAGAGATACAGACTTCAAGTTTTGATATTTAGACCCTCCTTTTCTCTCTTCAGAGGGAACATGGATTGGCACATTATGGGCTAGCTTCCATACAAACCACCCGCTCACTTTTGTCTTTTTGAATGAAACATTTTTTTTTAGTTATCATGAAAAACGACATGGTGGCTCTTTATTGACTGACGTGTGCTTCACATTAACTTCGCCCAAGTTTAAAATTTTAGGTTTTGAAAATAAATTTTTTTTTATTATACTGCTCCCCTACAGCTGAATAGTATAAAAGCTTCGGTCCCACGGAGATAAACGTTCTTTTGTTTTGTATATACAATATCTCTCTTTTTATTTTTCAGATCACCCAAGAGGATATACAGAAATCCTTTGGCGGTAGTTCGCACAGCACATACTATTCGAGCATCTATAGCTCTAGCACCAATGCCTATATGCTTATGTATCGTCAAGTCGATCGCACACGCAATGAAAGTGCAATAAAATCCGATGAGTTTCCTGATCATATTAAAACATTGCTGCCAAAGCTACAATCCGAGGAAGAATCGAAGAGCTCACGCCTTGGTCGACACACAACAGTGCCCGATTTGGCGCTCACTGATTTGCACAAGCCCCGTGTCTATTTCTACAATCCATCAATGAAAAAGCTTAAAGTCACACGTATCTATGTTTCGCAAAGTTTCGATGTAAATCATGTGCTAGAGTCAGCGCACGATATGCTCGATGTAGACAAATTTGCACCGCTTGAACGTTGTCGTCTTGTTGTCTACGACTCTACTTCAGAAGAAATTATACAATCGCTTGAGTCCATCAATGACAAATCGCTTAAAGAATTGCGTGGCACATTAAACTATTCATTGGACTTTTTATTGGAGTATCGTGCTGAGGGTCAGGAGTTTGAGGTTTATGCCAAGAACGGCACTACTTGGCAAGTGTATATGCTCGAACCAACAACAATGGCAATTGATGGCCCGTTTATTGTTTACTCGTCCGCACATCAGCTATCTGATAAATTGCGTCATTCGATTGCCGTGCGTTTGCATATTAAGGAAGATGAATTTTTATTGGCAACACAAAACACGGGCGTTAACAAGGAGGCATTTGTTGCATACGATCCAAAACCAACCTCGGCTGCGCAGGAGCAATTGCAAACGCTTGTGAATACACAACTGAATAATTTAACGTTTATCTATTTAAATGTACCAAATACTGATGCGAACAATTTAGAGATTATGGGCATACCGCCCTATGAAACACTAGCACCGCCCACGGTTGAGGTAAATTATATTTAATTTAAAAAAAAAAAACACGAATTGTACTATTATATTTTTTTTATTGTTTTTATTGCAGATCAGCGCCGATGTTGTAGATGCTGTACTTATGAATGCAGCTAATACTAATCATAGCGCTGTTTCGCCATTTATTGGTGATACAATGGAAAGTTTTCAGCAAAACGGTAGCTACAGTCGTGAATCACCGCTGCCGCCACCAATAGCAACACCAGGCCATGAGTCAAACTCCGAGGACAGCAGTCTCAGCGATGGCGATCGTACACTAGTCGAATCAATGCAACATCGTGGCGGTGGCGATAGTCAGGTGTCATCTACTAGTCATTCACCGCAATTGTCCAGTCCCGAAGATGAAGCTGCATCACATGACTCCTATATGCGTGTACAGGCACTTTACAATGGCTACACTAGCGATGCTGTGGACACTAACAATACTGCCGCAAACAATACAGCACACTTCTTCCATGCGCTCAAACTGGAAACAATGGATATAACTTCCACACATGCGAGTAGTTGGTCTGATGCGGATTCGGCTAGACGAAAACCAACACAAGCCTATAAGCTAATAGTTCATTGGCAAATGGGTATGCCTGCCTTCAAGCGACACATCGAACAACTCATACGTGTTCCAATGAATTACTTCAAGGTGCAGCGAAAGAATGAGACCAACATATCAAATACTACAAGCACACTGATGGGTTTCGTTAGCGATGGTGAAACGCTAACAATTGAACTCGGCAAAATTCTGCGCGCAGATGAATTTAAGGCGAAAATCTATTTTATGCGCTTAGCCGATTTGGACAACGATTCGGGCAAGCTGACATCCATATGCGAGTGGGTATACAATGCAGCAACTACGGCTGCAGAAGCTAAAAAAGAACTGGTCGCCAAATTGCATCGCATGGATGCCAACTATAAGACATTGACTGTGGAAAATTGTCGTATATGGTTAAAGGGTGGACGTAGTCCTATTAAAATTTTGGGTAATGATGAGACACTGCACAGCGATGTGAGAACAATGTTTGCAACAGAGGTAGGTGTGAGTAAAGTGAGAATAATTTGAATTTGTTACTTATTTATCATTATTTCTAACAGTTTCTCATACAAGAATGTGAGCCGGGTATTAATCCACAACCGCCAGAGGATAGTCTGACAATATTTGTTCGGCGTTGGCATCCGGATAAGTTACAGTTTGACAAATTTCAGGAAATTTCTATGGATAGTATGTATCAATTGAAGGTTTTGGTTTCAAAATTTATATAAAAAAACATTTTTTTTTTTCTTTGATTATTTGCAGAGGATAGCGAAATTAGAAATATGTTATCAAAGATCACAGATATAGCAGAAGAAAATATAGAATATACTAAGGTGAGTTAATAGTTTAACATGCATAACACATTGCTAGTCTACAAATATTAACAGCCGGAAACCAGATGCATACAATTTTATAGTGCACGCTGAATCCAATGCCATATTTTTTAGCTTGATTTAAATTTTTGAATAATTTGAGTTTACCGAAATTCATATTTCTAATTTTAGTAAATCTGCTGGTTTTTCCGGAACAAGATGTCAAGATATCCGCCACTCAAACCACTTTCCGATTTCTTTACACGCAATCGCACCTGCGCATTAGAAATTATGAGCATCTATGCTCGCCTACGAATTTTGATGTCCGTCCCAACCTTAGTTTTATCAAGACAAAGATCTTTTTATTTAATTTCCAGAAATAGTGGCTACGTGGCTCCGTTCCACAGCCGTCTCTAAAATAATTGTTTTATTTTTTTATATTCCTCTCAATTTTTAACCTTATCTTAAAAGATATGCTTGGTTCACTTGTTCCACAAATATTGGTTCCCAAAGTTCAAAAGTGGCTATTACTAAATTTGGTCAGTTTTATTATAGTTCTAACCTATAAAACATACACAAACAAACAATCGAATTAAAATAGTCAATAGTTATATTTAGTTTGTGTAAATGTATTTAAGAGACAGAAGGTGTGGTGGCAGATATTACGAAATATTTGTATGCTTGAACAGTATGAAAAGTCGAGTGGATGTAGCTATGTCTGTCTGACATAGCGTCCTTCATATGTGTGTATATCAAACCAAATGCAACAACATTCACTGCAAAGAAAGTAATAAAAGATACTTGTCTATCAACTGTTGAAGAGAATATATCGTCTCGCTGATTTTATTATTCTCAAGTCTTCATCAGCAGTAAAAAATTACACTGTCGAAATGGCCACCGAATATTCATGGCGCCCGATTAGGCACAACCTAATGACTCTTGTTAGTTTATGCGAGGGAGTTAACTGCTTTTACAGAGTTTAAGCCATTGAGAAGCTCACGAAAAGAAAGTATTTAAAATTAAATTTGCGTGTGTTACGCAATTGCCTCAGTCAATTGAAACTGTCGCTCTCACAGAAATTCCGTATATAATGAAATCATTAGTAAAAATTTTAATTCATCGGGCAAGTCATATCAAGTGACATTTATTTAATTAAATATGGTCGTCATCAGCTTGTCCCTGCTCGGGCGCCATGTATTTCTTCGCTGCAAGCTGCATTGAAAGTTGCTGCATTTGCTATTAATTGAGCTTATGTATAATATATGTATATGTATATTCAAGTGTATACTAAGTATATTACGTACTATGTTTGCAAATTCAAATTTTATAAGGATACAAACTTTCTCTTACATTTTTTTAAAGTATTTTTGTTGCGAGGCGAGATTTTTTGAGTTAAAATTGTATTAGTGAGTCTATAACGTGAGCTTGGTGTCTCTAAATCGTATAGACTGTGCGAATTAGTCTCAAACAAAACTATGGGGCGAATAGTGCAAGATCGTCTCGTCGAGCTGGTCATAAATATATATATATATATATACGTACTTTATAGAGACTACGAATTCATATTACATAAAACCCTTTATACGCTGCTTACAAATATTTACTTATCTTTTTTTTTATATTTTGACCAAGATTTATATTCAATTACATGAATTTAGCTAGCTCTTCTAGATCGTTCCAATGAAAAATATTATTCAAACACAGGAACACAGGAACAAGCTGCCCTGTAGGCAAAGAGTATACTAACTTTTTTTAATGAAAACGACAACACTTACTAAAAGACTTGAAAATGGTGTAGATAAGCAGACAGCGCTGTTTTGTGTCGACTAATGTCACCTCAGGTCCTTAAACTGTGAAGGCGAATTGTGCTTACTTATGCTCTTTCGAAAGCTACTCGTATAGCTTTCATTAAAGTATGTTGTGGATTGGAAATTTATACTGTTTAAGAGTAAGCTTTCATTATTGAGGGAAGCTCACTCAAAGACAAATGGCAACTTCGTTGCAAATTTCGGTGTTGTTTTGAATCAAGTCCATTTGGTGCACCGGTTGCAAAATAGAACAATGTTGAAAGTTATACTTACCACTTACTTATCGTTAAAATACAAACAAACAATTTGCTTTACAGATCAACAATACTTTCCCAGGCAATAATATATCCGTATTAAGCATTAATGGCTCCATGATTTGGTTCTCAACTCCAGGCACAATGGACAAATATCCGCTGACAACGACAGTTAGTGCGCACGTTTATTTCTACAAGTAAGTGAAGAAGCATTACCACTGCGAGTTTTTTTTTTTTCAATACTTAAATATCACATTTTTTTTCTTTTTGCAGAGATGCAACGGCGCCACTAAAGGAACTCACATCCGAAGAACGCATCGAACTCAATAATAAAGAGAAAGCGCGCCTCGATCGCTTATGCAGCAATTCAAGCACGTCCAGCTATTCACCGCGCCGTGAACGCGGTCTTAAGATACACATTGATTCGCCGCAAAAACCAAATGAAAACACAGATACAACGAGAAGTTCAAGTTCAACGCGTAGCAAAGAGTAAATGTGTGTTTCATGTGTGGATGGATGGCTTTTAATGCAAGCTTTTCAAATTTCATATATATATATATATATATATATATATATATATATATATATATATAAATATAAGTCAAAGTCGTCTTATAAAGTTATGCGTCTTCTGTATACCAACAAAAGTGCAAAAATGGAGAAAAAACGAGAAAGAAAAAAATAGAAAACATCGGTAAATCACGCTTCATTGGTTATAGCAATGTGATGTCGTTTTTTATCATCATCATTATATGTACACATTGTCTATCGCAATATCAGACATTGTTGGCCTAAGCGCTTAGAAATCGTCATCGAAAATTAGCTATAGAGCAGAGTGCAGACGCCTATTCATCATCGTTCATCGTTCGTCGTTTGTCATTATCTCATTATGATCAACGAAACATTTTTTATCCATCACTTTAGCAGTGATATGTAATACTTTTTATGAAATTTGGCTTTTAATGTGTATTTAGATTGATGAACAACAACAACAACAAAGAAGTGCACACCACAAACGCCTTTTCTCTAGAGAAATAATAAACAATTACTTAAATCGAAAAAAAAAACAAAAGTGAACTAAGCTGTAGTCGGACTAACAGACTTCTCCGTATTATGGTTCAAGATGAGACTGTAAAATTAAAATTATAAAGTTTCTGTATATTTGATTATAACGGATAACGCTCCAAAATAAACACACGCAAAAATTATTAAAGCAACTTGATTTAATTGAAACGTTACGAACAATATCTAGTAACATGAAAGGTAGCTGTACAAAAAAAAAAAATGGTCCTTGTATTCTTATTCCGAATGACTGTTTCATCAACGCCCAGAATAAACCGATAAAGCTAGATAGCTGATTTCTGTACAGTATGGTGAAAACGCTTACTAAATCGGGGATTAGAGAAATTCCGCTTCCAAGAAGAGAAGAGGTTTATATTTGGGAACATTTGTTTTCATCCGATTGACTTTATACTCGGTTTACTAAACAACAAATAATTAAACACATGTTTCGCCGATTTTAAAAATTTTCAAGCCCAAGAAGGGAAAACTGTGCTAAAAATTGTATTTAGCACTTTTTTTTGTTCGAACGTCTTCAAACTCGATTTGTGTAAGGAAAATTTTAGCCCGGGCAATGCCGGTATATAAACTAGGTAATTATATAATACTCCGATCAGTACGTATAGTAAATATGGAATATTTTCTTATATTTATTTATTAATGTTACTTCTACACTGGAAAGAACATATGTGAAATAGAATAGAAGAATCGTTACCTACGAGGGTTGCGCGAAAAGTTTTCAACCACTGCATGAAATCGGCTAAACTCTCCAACAAAAGTTGAGGAATGTGTTTGCGTATGTTTTAAAAGATGTTCACAAAAATGTTTGCCATTTTTGATTCACAGCTATTGAGTTGTTTTTACCTGAATTTTTTTGTCAATCAAGTGAGGTTTCCAAGATTTTGAGCGAGGAATTTCAGTTCTTGTCAGGTTATTCCACTGCAGTCTCTTTCTTTATGTAGTGTTCTGAGCGAAGTTGCCTTAGGTCTGCCTGAATCTCTCCCAGCACAGACGTTTTTGTAGTGTATGTCCCATTCAACGCCATTTTCTGGTCTGTATTTCAAAGGCGATTTTCGTTTCTTTACAACTGTGTCCATCTTCGTTTGAAATTGTGTTAGGCCACCAAATTTTCACAACTTTATGTTGAATCTAAATATTAGGAGCTTGGTATTTTTCGAATTCTGGTAATCTCCACAAATTATTGAGCTGTTGCTTTGCCAATTCTAGCTCCAACGTCATTAAATCTGACGAAACCACGCTGCCCAGATAAGTGAAGTTTGATCAGGCAGTTATTTGATTTGAAGGAAAGTGCGTTGTTGGCGGCATTTAGATGAAATTTTTTTTTTTTCAAGGATTCTTCTACACAACGTTTATTATGTTTTGCCTATCAGAAGGCAGATGTCGTCCACTTCTAGATTTTCTATGCTTTCGTTGAATGTCCACTGAATACTTCTCTGTTGGTTACCGATCGTTTTCTGTAGTATATCAAATGTCAGGCTAACATATCTCGCAGATGTGGCCGATTGCAGCAGCTGATCAACTTAATTATGAAGCTCTGAACTCTTTCCGATATTGATGAAACAGTGGAAAAATTGCTGGTTAAAATTGTTGTTGTTTGGCCAACAAATCTCTCTCGCTCATAATCCAAGCTGGCATATTGTAAGACCCGGGGTTATGAATGTAGTAAGTCATAAGAGAGCACTATTTCGCAATGCATTACTACTTGCCCACAATGAGCTAGTGTTATTCTGACTTTTTGTTACGAAACTGTTATATGTGACATCAAGACTGACTACTCATTACTCTGTGGACTACCACTATGGGGCACTACGGCGCATTAACACTAACAAGAGACAAGTGCTACGGATGTGGTGTTAGCAACGAATTACTGTCGTAGATGATTGATGCAGCTTCATTCCAGTGACAGGTGGCATCGTTAGTGTACCAGATTATTCGCTTTAAAGAGTAGTTATACTCGACTTAACGCTGATGGACCTTTTTCGATGCTAAGTTTAAGTATAGTGAGTAAGAAATGAACCTACATGATGGTGTCTTATGTTCTCCCTTTGCAAGATAAACGTAATATTGAAAAGCGTTTATTACATTTTATTTTATTAACTTTTTTAACCTATCAATAAGTCCACTGCATTATCAATAAATGGTTTAATATATTTGACATTTGTATAGATTCCCGGATACACCGTTTGGGCACAGCCCACAGCGCCGGTCACAATACCGCAAAGTTGATCTTTGTATACTAAAGATCCACCGTAATCATATGTGCAGACATCCTTTTTGCCGACTACACCAGCACAAATCATTGACCTAGTTACATTTAAGTGTTCTTTAGCCATTTGTTTACATTTTCTCCATCCTACTACAGGCACCCAAGTAGAACGCATAACATCTCTTACAACTCCACCTTTATATTGGCTATAGCCCCAACCAGTAATTTTTACAAGATTACCCTCTTTTAATTCATGCGTACACATTGGTATCGGTTCAATAAGCCTGTCTAAAAGTATTCTACTTAATTTTAAAACGGCCACATCCATGTGAAAAGATTTTTCGTTATACACTTTTGGTATTGAGAGTCCTTTAACTTGTGAAAATTTGTTTTTATGGCTTTCTGTTAAGGATGTTCTTCCAGCTATAACGCGTATGGCACCGATGTCATTCCAATATCTTGCAACACAATAGGCTGCAGTAAGCACAATGCGTACGGAGTATAGACTGCCAGCACAGATAAAGCGATTCCGGCCATATATTGACACCAAAGAACGTTGAGCCGCATAAATGTCTGTTGGATAGCTTCCTATGATGCGATTCGATTTCGAAGGATATGCAGAACGCTTTGTTCGATTAAGATATTGCGCAGGAATAATTACAAAGCAAATTGACAACAGCGCAAATACTTTAAATTTCATGGTGTTGTTCTATCGAGAAACAAAGAGAAACTATTACTAAAAATTTAACTAAGTTAGTATTTTGAATCTGATAAGCTATTGACGTTATGAAAACCAAGTGTCAAAAGCCTATCTACAGGTCTCTAAACTTGAATATAAATTTTGCGAGAGATTTATATTTTACATTTGTATTGTTGGGATTGATTGTAATATTTAATTGAGCATTCGTCTTAGTTATAAAAATGGCACTGCTTGTAGTTCGCTGACAGAATATGTATAACACATGCATATGTGTTTTTTTTTTTTTTTTTGTATTAAACGAAATATTTATAAGTAGGCGATTAATGTCCTGCTACCTTCTAGGCAACTTAATCTAATCAGAATTTGGTTCAACAATTATTTACAGCTATAGGAGTTATATACGTAGGTTATAGTATACAGAGTTTAGGAGAGAGGTAAGTTTTGTAGAGTGTCACTATTAACTATGGTTCTGCTTTGGAAATATATAAGTCAAGACCCAGGTCTAGCAGTTCTTGAGGGTGGTGTCGTTTGAGTCTTCTTCTCGTTCGAGTACGGGGTTACCAGCTCTTAGGGCTGCGATTCCTAGTCGCCAAGCTAGGCTGTTTGGATGAGATTCCAGCCTCTCATTGTACTTTTTGGCAACCTCCAGGATTTTATCTCCATTTTTAGGCGCCTTGAGATTGCGTTCTATATCCCTAGTTCTCATGTACCAAGGAGCCCCAGTCAATATATAATGTGTATAACAAATATATGGGAGAATATTTTTGAGACAAAAAGAACCGTTTAGATCCCGAAATGTTGGTCTATTTTTTTGGCAAATCTCCCAAATGTACTTTTCAAAATTTAATTTGATCTAAACATTTTAAGTAGAGCTTGTTCTACGCCAACTAAACTTGAAAGTTATTTTGAAAAGCTTTCCAACGATGTATAATATGCTAAAAAAAAAGTTTAGACTGTTTGGCTATTTTTTGGCTTTTCCACACCAAATTTCATCAATTTGAGTTAACTTGTAGAACAAAAGTTTCTTAGCTCCGTTTTTATTGACTTTTTTCTTGTTGGACACTTCGTCTTGAGTAAATAAAAAACAAGTTTGGGGCTATATGTCCCCACGAATGGCAGCAACTATTTGGATTGTTAATTTAAACACCAGAGGTGCTCCGATTTTATATATTTCAACTTTTCTGAATGTACATTTCAAGACTTTTTTAAAGGGAGGCTTTCGTCACTTGCCTGTTCAACCGTCCACAGTGTTAACTTTTGGCGTAAGAGATTGATTGGCTGTGCCAGGTTTGAAACACGTTTATAGAAGTAACGAATACATTTTAAATTGCTTTAGATAAAAAGCGCGACTTTACACATACCCTATACGATATGTATTGGTAGACGCAGAAATACTATATACAGATATTACCGGCAAAAATTTCAAAAATGGAGTACATCCAAAATTTTTATAACCTGTACCTAAAGAGACAAGTGTATAATAAATTTGGGCGAATGTATGTAACAGGCAAAAGTAGGCGTGGTAAACTTAATCTATGTATATAAAAATTAATCTATGTATATAGAAATGGAAGTATGTATATTCTCTATAGACTACGAAACCGCTTAACCGATTTTGATCAAATTTTGTGGCAATATTCAAAATAGTCCCGTGGATAATCCTGTGAAGTTTCGTGGCGATTAGATAAACAGATTATTTGGATTTTTTAGATTTTCTTCCATTTTTTTTTGTTTGTTTCAATAAGAAGGAGCATGTGGATGGTGGGGAAGGGCCAAGGAGTGGCAGGGGAGGGCCGCGTACAACGTTGTGGGGATCTACTAGTGAAGTATATATATGCTTGAAAAGTATAGGAATTTGACTCGATTTAGCCATGTCCGTCCGTCTGTCTGTTTGAGCATAGAGTTCTTGGAGACTAAAAGATGTACAGACTTCTAACTTACTTACTTAGGTGACTCCAAAAAGCGCTCCATTCGGTGTAGTTTAGCGCGCGACGGGGCCACTCGCTGGCAAGCCGGAGTTTCTGCAGGTCATCATAGACCTGAACTTGCCATCTTAAGCTCGGACGTCCTCTCTGACTCCGTCCACCAATCAAGTTTAGGTTTCCGTCGTAAACCTTTACTGCTGGAGCTTCGGGATTCATTCGGAGGTTTATGACCAGCCGAGAGCAACAGCTGGAATTTAATGCGCTGGACTAGTATGTCAACCTCATCATAGAGCTCATACAGCTCGTGGTTCTTATGGGCCCTAAACTCGACGCCAACTCTAAGGCGACCAAAAATCCTACGAAAAATCTTTCTCTCGAACACGTCTAAAGACGCTGTATCCGTTGATGTCAGGGTGCATGGTTCTGCGCCATACAGCAGGACCGGGATTATCAGTGTCCTATGTAGAGACTTCAAGTTTAAATATTTCTTCGCTCCTATACCCTTTCATAGAAAGTACATTAAACGCTAATAAGGCCATTATAAGCGGTAGCCAACATGCTAACTTCAACCCTCCATTTAAAGTTTTGCATGAAATTTTTGTTTAGTTCTCAATTAAGCTAGAAATTTCCAATAAATCTTAATAAAATATACCAGAAAAGTTCAGATAGCATAACTATGAAGGGTAGCCCTCTACGAACCTGGACTACACCAACCCCCCCACCCCTCTTCAATTTTTATGTGAACATTTTTTTATTTTAATTGTAATAACATATCCGGAATATATCCAAATAGGAGCACTAAAGAATGTAGCATCATACAAATCTATTATTCAGATAAAGTGCCTTAGACAAGATACAGGGTATCTCGAAGCCTAGTACACTCATTCATTCTTGTTTTCTATAGCGCCTGCTAACGATGGATTTTGGCATATCACGTAACGTTAGATTCGTCTTGACTACGGAAGTGTTATAGGGTATAATTCCAAGCCCTTTAGAGTACAGTAATATTTAAAAATTACAAAAGCCACCTTTTTTCTTCATTGACAGACAGTGTATAGAAATATTATACCCTATAGGTACATCATATGTTAATTTCTATCGAGCCGTTTATGCTACAGAGCGTGCCAAGAAAATATGCAGGCATACATATTTCTATACATTTGCAGAGAAGCTTCGCTCTTCTTCTTTTTTGTTGGACCCTGGTTCTTGCTACTGAGTATGTACATACTTCTATAATAAGAAAGTTTTCAAATATATTTAACTTTAATTTATTAGTATTTTAATTGATTTTTGTATAAACGGCATAATCTTTAATATATTCGTGTAGACTCCTGGATATTTTTTTGCACAGCCCAGACCAAACGAAACAATACCGCAAAGTTTTCCATTATATACTAATGGTCCACCGGAATCAAATGTGCATGAATCCTTGTTGCCCATACCGCCAGCACAGAACATTGATGTGGTTAATTTGAATTGTCTGGCAAAAAGTGTGCGACATTTATTTGTTGATATTGTAGGTATTTCAACGGTTTGCACAACATTCGATATTCTGCCTTTGGGGTATTCAGTAAGTCCCCAGCCAGAAACTTTAACTGCTTTACCAGTTTTTATTGCACTTGTACACAATGGTATCGTCCGAACCTTGTTGCCTGGAAGCGAACTAATTAATTTTAGTATAGCAACATCCATATTTAGGCTGTCAAAATCAAATGATTCTGGTATGGTGGCTTCGCTGACAACAACTGGCTTAGATTTCTCCGACAAGTATGTTTTACCACCTTCAACGGTTATCGTTCGAATACGTTGTACACGCCGAGCAATGCAATGAGCTGCAGTAATTACAATACGATCAGCAATATAGGAACCACCGCAAACAAACTTTCCCTTCGAACGTATTGCCACTAGAAAACCACCAATATTTTCAATTGTTGACTTATGGCCACCAATAATGCGTCGTTGGATTTCTATATTGAATGTTTTTATTCGATTTTTACGATAGTTCGCTGAAATAACGACAAAGCACCATGATACTAGTATAACGATTAAAAAAATTTGTTTCATTGTTTCGTAGAATTTCTATGAGACTGCTGTCTTATGTATATAATTACATGCTGTTTATACGTTATAGAAAAAATACTTTTGTCACATCGATATATGTACCTACACATAACTACAAAAATGAACAGCGGAAATATGTATTGGTAAATTGTAATTTTCTATACCTTTTTACAAGCGTTTCAAACGAATAATAAGTGTAGCTGGTGTTGTAAGCGGGAGAAGAAGCCTTGCGTAAGTGCAGAACTACTTTAAAGATTTCCTACGGCAGAACCAATCTATTTTATTTATTTCTGCTAGTTTAAGTTATAAGAGCATTTTGCATGGAGCGAATACCATCGCAAATACAGTTTTCTATGAGATCTGTATGGTGTAGCAAACTGATTTGAAGAAATGTCTAATAATTTATGGAATAGAACATTGACCTCGACGTTAAATGCTCAAATATATTGTATAATGCCAGCTTTGGAAATATACAAACAAAATTTAAGAAGACATCATTTCAGATCCTAACCTTAAAAAACATATTAATGATGTTATTTGTGTTTATAGCATCCAACTTTATGATCCATGAAAATTAATAAAATATAGACTGTTTTGTATGATAATTGCTGTTGCCTAGTGTAATCCAAATTAGATTGTGATAACTGCGAAATTATGCTTGAAATTTCGAGTATTTTTCAAATTTCTACATAAACTGGATGTGACGAATCGATTTCGTATTTGGTGTCGAATTTTAAACACATTAAAGTCGACGACATCTTGTGGAATAATTAAATTTCATAACAAAATATATGTATTTACCGACAGATACAACTCAGGCTTTAAATGAGGTCAAGACAGACAAACAGACCGACAGACAGTTTAAGAAAAATAAGTTAATAGATTGAAGAGTTTTCCATTATTAACTTAATTATTAGAAATTATCAATCAATCCGCATGAAATTAAAAAGTCTATATAATTCCAGGACAGTGTTAAATTTGTTTAATCAGCCAATTCTTGGATATAAAAAGTTTTCCTCTCAAAATCTGTCAGTAATAGGTGTGACTCCAAAGATGTTACCAAACATTTCCGTTCCAAATTGGTTCCGTTGCAAAATTTTGCCAACGAATATATATTTGTTCTTCGTCTTTGTCTTCAGAAGTCTGTGCTGTTGATTTCCCATTGGAAGTAAAGTTTCAATTCGATAATAATATTGGCCGTGTATTTTGTATGACGACATAAAACGTCTATCTTGAACATCAGCATAGGAAACGATGTTCGCTGCGAAGGAACTCAATTGAACACAAGAATGTATAAAATTTCTTGATTTCGCGGTTGCTAATGTTTTCAATGGATTTGGTGGCTGATTTAATGTAGGTAACTTTACTTTCTTTCTTCCAAATTGTTTATTTTTAAAGCATTGCAATCCATTTTTATTTGTTGCATATTTTTAAAAGCGATAAGAAAGAATTATTAACTTTATTGCGTTTTTTATTCACTATACTATTCTCCCGATCTTGCGCCTTATTTCCAAAATATGTAAAAAAAAAAAATATATATAGATGAAATACCATCTTGCCGCCTCAATTCCAAATATTTTTACTTCTTCTGTTAAGGGAGCACAATAATTGAGAGTAAAACCAACTCTCGGCTAATGATATTCGAACCAGTTTAGGCCAATCTTCTTTAGAAAATAGCATTATACAGTAGCTTTTTGGCAATTCCACCTGTTTCCTTTAAAAGTTATCTAAATAACCACTGGTGATAGTCATAAGAGTTGGCGTAACTAGCACTAAATCGCATCGGGTAAACCTGTGACTATATTCATGTGAAAGCCTACTTCATAAGCTTCAATTTTCAGTATGAGTCATTCCACTGAAGTGTAAACAACATATTTTTTTTTGCGCTGTGAACATGTCGACTTTTGTTCCAACAAAACGCAATTTGCGAGAAGTTTTGTTTATGGGCTTTCATTTGAAGAAAAAAGCAGCTGAAGCCCATCATACGCTTTGTGAGGCTTACGGAGACTACGCTCCATCGAGTTCAACTTGTGAGTACTGACTTCGTCGGTTTAAAAGTGGTGATTTTGATATGGAGGACAAAGAACGTCCGGGCCAGCCCAAAAAGTTTGAAGATGAAGATTTGGAAGCATTACTCGACAAAGATCCATGTAAAACCCTTCAAGAATTGTCAGAATCATTGGGAATTGATTTGCCAACAGTTGGCAAACTTCTCAAAGCCATGGGAATGATTTAAAAGCAAGGAAATTGGGTGCCGTACGAATTGAAGCGAAGAGATGTCGAAAGGAGACTTTTTACTTGAGAACAGCTGCTTCAACGCCATAACGGGAAGAGTTTTTTGCATCGTATTGTTACTGGCGGTGAAAAGTGGATCTATTACGACAACCCAAAGCGAAAAAAACCATGGGGACCATCCGGCCATGCATCAACATCGACGGCCAAGCCGAATATTCATGGTGCCAAGCTCATGCGCTGTATTTAAAGGGATCAGAAGGGTGTTGTGTACTATGAGCTGCTGCAACTTAACCAAACCATCAGTGGTGAACGTTACCAACAACAATTGATGCAATTGAGCCGAGCTTTGAAGCAAAAACGGCCGGACTATGCCAAAAGACACAACAAGGTGGTTTTTCAACATGACAACGCTGAGCCACATGTTTCAAGATCCGTCATGGAAACGTTGGAGGCGTGGAATTGGGATGTGCTAACTCCTCCCCCGCCTTAAAGGCTCTTCTGTCTACCACTTGTTCAGATCGACGACCCACGCCCTGGCTGAGCATCGCTTTACTTCTTACAATACCAAAAAATGCGTCGATTTGTGGATTGCCTCAAAAGACGAGCCGTTCTACCGACGCGGAATACATATGCTGCCAAAAAGATCTGAAAATGTTGAAGCTAAAGATGGACAATACCTTGAATAATAATATACATTGTAGCATTTTTTTTTAAATAAAAATCGAACAAATTCCTTTAAAATTAATTCCAACAACTCAATACCTATGGAGTTATTTATTATGGACTCTAATCCAGTTGGAAAATACGTAAGTTGCTTCTTCTAAAAGAATGCTTCCTTTCTACAATTAACTCTTAAAGACTGTGTAGAATATGAAATCGGTGGTGGGATCTGAAATGGCATTACAAAGGAAGGGAAAAAAGAACCTTTTCAACGTGAAAATTTTAGCTTCAGATATTCCAAGGCGACTCGAGCGAAAAATTGTTTAATTCTTTGGGATGCCATACCTGATTAACATTACTTTTTAAGAAAGGATTTAAGAGGTATTCATTTTTCCCATGCAACTATAAAGCAAATTTTACCAAACACAAACGTTGCTCGCCGGGTGTTCCATACTATTTCGGCTTATTACGTAAGACCATTTAGAATAAATCTCATATCGAAAAGGCAGCCATGGTGTTTGGAAAGAAAAATGGAAACGGAGGCCTCCGTATTCTTGTTCCAACTGCAATTCTCCATGTAAAAAATTTAAAACAAATACACATGCGGTTTTCTATAAAATGGTTTTATTTTACTTTTTCAATACCTACTTTGCAGCGTTATCAACGTTTGAATTATTTTTCAAATATTTAAGAATTTTTCTTTTTAAGTATTTCCACAATTTTCACATGTTTTCATTAATATTTTTTTGTTTGTTTTGTTTTGTGTGATTTCTCACATAATTACTTATTTGCAAAAGAACTAATTGGTACAAGAATGATAAAATTTATAATTTCCTTTCTCACGCGGTAAAATTTTAATTATATTGGATAAACAATTTAGCGTTCTGTTCGATTCAATTTTGTTTCGTTAAAACTGTACAGTATTTTAGCACTTTGATTTTTTTGTTTTGTTATCGTAAATGTAGCAGAGGCAATCAATCATCAATACAATACAATCTTCTATAACTACTGCTTAGATTAGTCATGTTGCAATTTCTCATTTTATATATGTACGATAGTATTTTATCAATTCATTAAAGGTTGTGTATATGGTATGCACTTAAATCCGGCAAATGTGCTCATCATTTAACTTGATTTTTTATTATTATTATAATTATTATATAACTTGATCATGCTTTATTAAAACATTATGGTTTTGTGTAGTTACAGTTTCTAATTGAACATACTGTTTTTGAAAATGTAATCCAAAAAAATTGGCGACTTTAAAACGGGCAGCGCTGTTACAATTTTATATTTTAATATTCAGATTTCGATTTTGTTGCTGAGCACTTTTCTTCTTCTTTGTTTTCTCTTTTCAAAATGATGACTGACTTGTACAACAATTTATCAATATTTATATATAGTATATTAGTTCTTTAATGCAACGGCGGCGCTCATACGTTTTCAAATTGGCGTCAAGAACATTCAAGTCTATGCTTTAGTCTCAACAGCAGCCGGCGCCGCTGCAGCAGGTTTTGACGCTTCTGCGGCTTTTTCAGTTGTTGACTTCTTGCCCTTGCCTTTGCCCTTTGATGGCTGAAGCGGTTGCGCTACAAGTTCCTTGAGTTCCGGCTGTGCTATCGCATGTTCGCTGACGTAGTGCTCAATATCGAAGGGAATACCAGTAACCAGATTGACACCATTGGGCATGAGCAGCACAGTGTGCTTGAATTGTGCAACAAGTTCACCTAAGTAGAAAGAAAGAAAACAAGTTTTGGATTAATTGTGTTGATGTTGTAACAGCCTGTGCAGGATCAATATACATTAAGATAATATATGCATGGTTATAAGTAATGCAAGAGAAAGTTAAACCGAAACGTAACCCCAAGTTGTCAAGTCACAGCACAAAGCTCAATTGCTCAAGGACTGGAAGGTCGGTTGAAGCTGGTGAGTCGTGTTTTGCAACGATTGACAACACTCAGGACAACAAACATTGATGCTGAATCCGATTCGAGCATGTTGCTCTATCCGGATCTTACATTTGTCACAGCACAGTTCCTGCCATCAAGCACAATATTGTCCCTGAGAGAGTTTACTGACTATTCTCAACTGCATCGTTTTCATTGGAGCCAAATCGGATATATTAATGCATTCCTCTGTTTGCTCTTGAGGTGCATAACGAGATATACTCGTTTTGTAATGTCTCATACCATCACGTATAGACGTTGGAAAAGTTCTCGCGACGGTGCCATGATTGGGGATGATAACTCTTATACGCATCTAGGAGAAACTACTTCCAGAGCAATTTATTATGTTGTTGAAAGCATCATCGCATCTTCATTCATGTGGCCTTCATGAGTTATTTGTAAACACCCAGTGGCAGTTTTCAGAGCGCTATTCTGACCTTTTGTTTGGCACACATTGCCATTGAGTCTGACTGAGATAAGGGGTACAGACGGGAGCAGCATAATTTACAACGATCTGTTTTATCCAATGGTTTTATAGATGGTAATAATTGTCGGCTTGTGTTTATCTCAGAAAGACATATCAAGCATCTTCAGCTCTTTGTTTCTCTATTTAAGTTAAGATGCTGTGAGCCGATAATCTAAGCAGGGGACCGATAATTGTATCAAGTATCGTCAGTTACTGAACTATCGGAATACTTAATCCTCCAGCAAAGATGTCTAGTTTTATTCTAAACTCTTTAGTTCAGAAGATGATGATGAAAGCCGACGACTTGTTGGTTGAGAGCTTGATCTTGCGAGCATTGAAAAAATTTAACAAATTGTCTAAATAGGTATTAATTCTCGCACAAATTTCATCGACATCCACATCCGAGGATAAAATGATACAAACATCCACATCAACAATTTTATACAAGGAGAAGTTAGAGGCATCTTGGCCAAATACAGGTTGAACAGGAGGGAGAGAGAGAACTCCACGCTGCGACACACCCATCTATAGCTTTCGATGCCCTGATCTTGATCCCCCTGAACTTAAAGCGTGACATTCTACAATTAAGATAGTTTAATAGCCAGCGTATTGTTTTGTCGGGTATCTCGGGTAGTCAGGTGGAGTTCAGGTCTCATTATTTGTGTTAGTCAACTTATTATATGAATTCAGTCGGCTCTAGGTCGTTGAACGAATTAGAGCTGGCTAATGCAAATTGAATTATTTGTATAAAGTATGCAAAGCGTATAATTGTTAACTTTTTATATGAATTTAGACAGATCGTTAGACGACTTACAAGTCTCTCTAGATCGTTAAACGACTTACGAGTTGCTAAGGCATATGTTTATGTTACATCGTTTCATTTAGTTTATTGCAATATATCAGCAATAACTAAATAAAACAAAGCAATCGTTAGATTTATTCTAGCAAAATGTCTGAGCACCCGCGGCAATCGTAAGAGTAACCCAGGTGTGGAATTAAGTTTTGCTAAATTATATTTTTCTATATAACAAGCCCCCAGCAAAGACGTCTAGTTTCATCCTAACCTCCTTAGTTCGGAAAGTGAAGATGAAAGCCGATAGATCAACATTGTTATACAGGGAGAACGTAAAGGCAACTTGGCCAAATACAGGCGAGAGAGATCTCCAACCTGCGCCACACCCTTCTTTAACTTTCGATACCCCGATCACGCCACCATAAACACTCAGTATGCCATTCTACAATTAAGATAGTTAAATAGCCAGCGTTTTGTTTTCTCGGGTATCTCGGGTAATCAGGTGGAGTTCGGGTCTTGTTACTATTTGTGTTAGTGAAATTATATGAATTTAGTCGGCTCTAGTTCGATGAACGAATTAGAGCTGCTATATTTATGTTACAGCGTTTCATTTAGTTTATTGCAGTATATCAGCAATAGCTAAATAAAACAAAGCAATCGTAAGATTTATTCTAGCAAAATGTCTGGCCACACACGGCAATCGTAAGAGTAACCCAGATGTGGAATTAAGTTTTGCTAAATGGGTATATTTCTATAAATGTGTATATATATATATATATTTTTTTTTTTGACTCATCAAACTTACTTGGCTTCTCGTAGAGCACTTGGAAGGGTTCGATCATCTTGTGTGATACACACTCAACAACGCCCATGCGCGCCTTAGTCTCCTCCTCAAAGTTGCGTATATTGAATGGCATGTTACCGTACTTGGTTTTAACTTCCGCTAGCAGCGCACGCGATGCCTTCAGCTTGAGCATGTAATTCTCTTCCGATTTTTTGTAGATCGATACCTTGGTGTCCTTTTCGCGACCCTAAGCATTTTAAATAAAAAAAGCTTTAATACTGTTTCATACACTAAGTGTACTATATACTGCATATTTCATGTTCTCAGATCTCATAATCTGACAATCTTCGAGTTGCACATGCTACCGCAAAGCCAAATAGTGCACACTGTGCTAAATATTATGCACAGCGGAAAGTGTTAGAACACACTTACAAGCTCAGCAAAGCAGCCTGCATACACAAACTCTCAAGCGCGTTTGTTTTAATCATTGAACCATATTATTTTGTTTATATACGAAGGATACGAGTATATATATTTCCACTATATTAAATTATATAAAATTTCTCTTCACTTACAATGCCTTCGCCTGTGCTGACAATGACATCAATAGCATAGACCTCATGCTTTTCAAATGTGCATTTCTCATGTTCCTTACGCTGCGCTTCGCTGGGATTTTGTATGATCGTCTTTTCGCCATCGATCTTGAATTGCTTCAGCTCATGACTCAGCATGCCCTCAATGGGTTTGCATTTATACGATTCGCTGATTTGTTGCACTGCATCCGTAATGCTGTAGTTCTGTAAAATTACAATAATTTAAGAGTTTAATTTCAATTTTTTGAACAACGTGCCATTAGTTTCCTAAAAAGTCATCTATTATGTACTAAGTATTTACTCTAATTGTGCGCAAATCTAAAGACCAAACAGTTTACAAAATAAAAATGTGCTTGGCTCACGAAAAATTTGCCACATTTAGTTTCTGCAAGTGTTGAGTTAGTCATGGCTTATAATAAAAAACCAAACATTCCGTTTCTTGCAAAATATAGTTAAAAACATACCAAAATAAATTTTACATTTGTGCGCAATTACTAAAGACCAAACAGTTTTTGAAACTAATTTGCTTGGTTCACGAATTACTTGACACTTTTGTTCTCTGCAAGTGTTGAGTAGTTTTGGTTTATGGTTAAAAACCAAACATTCCGTTTCTTGCAGAACAAAATTAGTGGCGGTAAAAGAAATTTGGACAGTACGTGGTGGTATCAGAATGTCAAATTTATCATATTGAACATTAAATACTTATATTTACAAAACTCCACAAAGGACACTGCACAAAATGTTTGGAAAATGGATGCCAGATGAATTGGCTCATCTAAAAACTAATATTTGATGTAGTTAATGCCATCCTGACAAAGCCTAACAATGAACTATTTCGGAGCTACAGAATGTCAAAGGCTACATAATACTATATGGAGATCTACCAATTTAATACATTTGCCTTACGTCTGGCACAATGTTTTGTGGTTGCGGTCTATTTACAGGATCTCGTATTGACTGTATTAAAGTGGTAGACGAATAATAAATGTCAGGGTGCTATCCAACATATCCTAGTTACTACAAAGCACTGTCAATGTGCTCAGGCACCGAGCTCCCGATTGACAAGTGCAGTTGTAACAACGAAAATTCTCTTGCTCGCATAAGACCTAGTTTCTAGTTGAAAATCTTCTTCCTCTTTTTATTATTTAGCTTGTGGTTTTGTATACACAAGCATGTCTTTTCGAAATTTAGATTTCAAAACTGAAAAATCAGTTCACAGATTTTTAGCCTCAGCTTATCACGCTTTCGCAAGTGTTTTTTGACCTAAGGGAACATCACAGCCCCTTTCAAAAGAATTTGAGGTTAACATTCAATATAAAACAGCTTCTGATATATAGTAAAAATCTACAAAATTCAGATCTTTCAATTGCATGGTTTGCTGGAAGAACTTCAAAATAGATTTTATGTGTCTACTCCTAGCCTCAAATAACCGCCAAGGTTTTTCTTTGGGTTCTAGCTTCATTAACAACATGTCGCAGAAGTAGTATGTGAAAATTGGAACACTCTTGATATACTTTATGGGTCTGCCACGTCTACTCCTGGCTGTTACACACGAAATGGTTGACAAACTAGTCTGTCAGTTGTCTTCGTTGTTTGTATTCAACCCCCCCCCCCCCACTCCCCTTCATATATTCCTACAAAAGTGACACCAATTGAATTTTTAAACAGTTCAATGCTCTAATCCTTATTGGAGAACAAACCCTAACTTTCTTTTCTGCACTTTTTAATAAAAAACAGCCATTTTAAAATCATGCTTGTTTTTTGTTTGCATAAATCGTGGGTTGGAGTGGTTCAACAGAAAAACTTCCATATAATACATCCTAACCTCATAAGCAAAAAATGTTTGCGAGCCACTCCACCCCACCACAATCTAGTACATACATATAATTAAAGTCGGTTAAAAAAGGAATACAATCAAAGCTACCTACAGAAATTTTATATTTCAATTTAAAAATGCGATTTATGGTCAAATCGACTTTTTTTTAAGGCTCAAAAGTAGAATTTGAGCCACTCTCTCACGGATTACGTCTTAACACTTTGACGATCGCTCCTGTATTTGCGAATTCGACACCTGCTTCGTGTTAAGCGGCCCCAAACTACCAAAAGAAAAATGTTGCGAAAAAAAAGTTGATGTGACAAATCGCAAATCAAAAAAAAAAAAAAGGGGGAGAAGAGAACAAGTTAATTTTTTTCGAATTTTGGGTGATCTAGTAGATAGAAGGATGAATCTGCCCTTGCAAATTGCGTACTTTCTGACAGCCACATTACTTTTTTCATTCCATCATTCCAGGAAAAATTCGAAGATAATAGGGTCACCAGTGTACCAGTTTCCATCAAAGAGTTAAACTTACGCTCACCGGCGTAAAGAAAACGTGATAGATTTCCTCAAATGTTCTCAATTAGATTTGATCTCATTGACTTGATACAAGTCAAGACTGACACAGATATTGCAGAGTTGTCCTGCTGAAAATGACATCCTCGTTTGTCTGAAGTTATTTGAAAACTCGAGCAAAAATGAATCGAAGCAAATTATGTAACTTTAAAGAGTTTATAATACCAGAAATTTTACACATGAAAGGAAGGGAGAAATTCTTGTTGTAAAATCTAATGACAACTTAAACCATAGGAAATTCACATAGAAAGAATCGATTGCTGGAAAAACACTCAGACATCTTCAAATAATAAGACAAGCTTACAATATTTTAATTTTTGTAGAACGCACAGACATTACATAACTAGCTCGGAATTTCATTTCAGTATTTGAGATATTCTAAACTAAATCTGTAAACTTTTTTTCCAAACATTCGACTTTGTATGACAATAAATTTTTATAGATTTTCATAGATTACGTTACTAAAAATCAAGTATGAGGGACAGCTGTGGAAGGGGCTACCCCTGAAAGTTAAAAGTCCGAACTGGACCTATGCGGTATATATATTTTTTTTTTGATTTACGTAAGATATATATAATATATAAACTTTATAAGGTCTGGCACGCCTCCTCTGCCTGTTAAATACATTTACACAAACTTAATATACCCTTTTACCCTATAGTATTTTTCCGCCACTCTGTATAAAATCTAAGTTATAAGATTGTGCGCAATTATTAAAGACCAAACAGTTTTCGAAAGAAACTTGTTTGATTCACGAATTAATTGACACATTTACTCTCTGCAAGTGTTGAGCAGTCTTGGATCAGAATATACGACACCAGACATTCCGTTGCTTGCAGCATACAAGGACGACGTACCGTTTAGAGAAGTCCTAATGTAAAAAATAAAAAAAATATTTTAACTTACCGTATTGCCAGCCTTCAGCAGACGTAACGCTGCCTGTACCGCCCAGTATGCAGCAAGTATGACATCCGACTGGCGTCCGGTAACCTTCTTTTCCACTGAGGCACCAACAACCAACGTATGCGCAGCAACGGCAATAAAACCATCAATGTGTGAACCCAAATCGCTATAAAAGATTCAAAAAAAAAAAAAAAAAAAAAACATAGTATTACAAACAATAAGTAGCGTACACATAAAACGTTTCAAATGTGCTACTCACATTTTAACAACATCGCCTTCTTTGAGCGTATAGTCTGCATCGTTCTTTGCCGGTGAGAAGTGACAGACGCAGTTGTTAATCGATAGACATGTGGGAAATGCAATACCCTTCTTTAAATCCTTCTCTTTTTTGTAAACCTTTAAAGTGAAATGGCATGAGAAGAGAAAACAAAAAAAAAATTTTTTTAGTAGTCTGTATAAATGACTAATGTAAATATTGGTTGCCGTATATGTCCTCAGATCTCATAATCTTACAATCTCCGGGCGTCGTTACCACAAGTGTCATGCGCAAGCGCCAAAGCATTAAAGGAAACGCGGATAAACCACGTTGCAAGCGTACAACACAAGCAGCACAACAGACCCTCAAGCGCAGGTTTTTAATCATTAGACGTACATATGTAGAACCCCCGTCAAGCGAAAATCCGGCGCACATTTGTACTCATGTAAAATGCGAGCCCGGTATAATTTACCCCCCATCGATCGACGGGTCTGAACGTAATATTGAAAATGCATGAAAACATACCTTGCCGGTTTCCTCAACCAGTAGAGCATCGCCCTTTGTACAGATCTCGCGCACAGAGGCATCTGCCACACAGAGGCCGATTACTGTTTTAAGTGTTTCTGAAAAAAATGCATGCCAAAAATAGCCAAAAGTTATTTTTGTGTACTTGAAAATCGTTTACAACACGCGGCATACAGCGTCGTCGTCGTCAGCGCTTTCTCTTTTCTTTTAAAAAAAAAAAGGCAATGAGATTTCTTGCCGATAAATGTGATATTTTTCTTTAAATCTAGCTTTTTTTTTTGTATATGCTAAATCTAAATAAAAATATATGCGCTAAAGCATTTAAATTAAATTACTGCAAACTATTTTTTTTTTTAGGTTATGCACGATGCGCTGCTTTAATATCCCGCGTATCAAGCGCCGCGTGGCTATTTTTTTTTTTGAATTTTTTTTTTTGTTAATCGCTGACGCTGCCGTCTTTGCTATTCACAAAGCCAATCAACTGCCGCTAGCTCGTTTTAGCTTCTTTGTGTGTTGTTTTTGTTGCGCCAAGCGACTTCACTTTCACACCACAGCGCACCACGCATGCAGCCAGCAAGCGAGCGTTGTGAATTAACTTGGCCTATCAAAAATTATGCACATTATCTTTGCTTTGCCTTGTTACTTACTGTTTACAATTTCACCGGCGAGTTTATATTTGGTTACTACCAAATCCTCAGCAATTGTTTTCTCAGGTTCCTTCGTTCCTTCAACGTCTGCCATTTTATAATGCACAAATCGGAAAAGTACGAGAGTTTAGGTAGCGTAGCAGTGGAAGTAGTTGTGTGTGCGTGAGAAGTGAGCAGTGTTGTAAGTGACGCGTTACAGTGTTGCGAGTTTATGTTGCGCTTAATGCAGCACTGATGTTAACGTGTTGTAGTGTTGTACAAACTTTGAATTTAAAAATTAAAAAAAAGAGAAATGTGCCAACATGGTTTGATTTATGTGTATATTATTACAATATTATTATATATTTTTTGACTAACTATCAGGATATCTATAGTTTAACCTGGCGAGTACTTTCTGAAGCGTTATTTAAAAAAAAAAATTGTTGCTTGTGAACAGTGCCGTCGAGAGAAAATCCGTGCCCTGGAACTAAAAACTTACGGGCTCTTATTTTTTCAGACATAAAAATATGAGAAGCATTTAAAAAAAATTTATCAAACCCATTAATACCGGGCCTCAAAAAATGCATGGGCTCTCTTGACAGGCGTGCTTGTTTAAGTTTGACGCCATTCGACGTTGTGCTCCGACTACGTATGTTAAAAGACTTTAATTACTTAAGTTACTGCCATTGGGAAGATTTAACATACTTCACTCACAAATTGTTTACCTCTAACTTGAAAGATTCAGATATGTCATTTAGGAAGTAGTACTTCACGTGCCTGAATCCGGAGCAATGATATAGAAAATGATGTACGGTTTTGGGTTCCTCGCAGTTATTTCAGCTTTTATAGAAGTCTTGTGAGGAGGCCCCCATTCTCCTGGCATGCTGGCCTATGAGATAATGTGCTGTTACCACTACTATTACAACATGTTCTAAACATCACTTCTTTTCCGGTAATACTTAGGCCACGCATGCCTTGAAGTGCAACACATGGTAAGTCCAAAGCACCTATTGTTTGCGGTTCTAATAGTATTGGTTTTGATTTTCAACTTACAACTTGGCAGCAGTATGCCAATCGACTACTTATCCTGTCGAATATGGGTCGTTGTACCTCATCTTGCAAGTTCATTGATGTACGCTGGCACCTAAACGAGGTGGATACTGTTCTGCTCAGCAGTCTCATTAAAAAATTTGCGGCAGTCAGCAATGTTTCTTGACCGATTTAAACAGGCGTCCACTACTTTTATAGCTGCTTGGCTGTCTGAATGTAGGTGAACTTGTTTTCCTCTAATCCTAGACGATTCTAGGTAAAACATTGCCTCCTGGATGGCAATGGCTTCCACTTGGAAAACGCTACAGTAGTCAGGTAATCTAAAAAAAGGCATTGATACCCATTTCTGGGATGCATACCCCACCACCAACGCTGTTTTCCAGTTTCGAGCTGTCTGTGAATATTCTCAATGATCTTTGTTTCTATTTCCAGTTGGTGTACCTGCCAATCTTGTCGGAAAGGTATGCGAACATCGAAGTTTTTATTTAATTGCAGTATAGGGATACAATAATCTGTACTTGCCAGGAATTTAACTCCAACTCCGAATGTGAATTTTATTCCATTCAATATGGAAGGGATTGAGTTGGATATCTTTTTGAAAATAATATGCACTTAGTCTAAGTGGGATTTACTCCAAAACCTTAAAAGTCTGTCCAGCTACAAAGATCCTTAAAGACTGTTTCCATTTGGTCACAGAGTGTATGGGAATCTGCGACTTATTGTCACTGCTACGTCATCAGCATAAGCTATAACTCGATAGGCACCCGCTTCCAAGCTCGTAATCATATTATCGATTACTAGGACCCATAGGAGTGGGGATAGGACTCTCCCTTGGGGACGCCTCTTTTGACATACCTGCGAGCTTTCGACTCTTCCAGTTTGGCATTCACAGCTCTGCAGTTGCCTTCCAATGAGTCACTCACTCCCAGATCTGTCATAGACTCAGTTATAGCTCCTATATTGATGTTGTTGAAAGATCCCTCTATATATATAATTGTGTTACAAGAGTATGCAACGCCTGCCTTTGCAATATGCATGCTGTGAGTTTGATAGTCTATGTTAGCTAATCTGACTTCTAATATGGATATCAAGAAGTCTTTCTAGCGTTTTTAGGAGCAAGAATGAGAGACTTATGGGTGTCTGTAATCCTTTGCGCATACCTTCCTGCTTTTGAAATGAAACCAATTTTAACTTCCTTCTAACGGTTAGGTATGTGATTTAATTTAAGGTAGGCTACAAAAAGCATCTATAGCCATCTATGAATAGGATTATGTGTTCCTTGGTGTTACGCCGGAAATATACCATCTGATCCTGGGGATTTGTACGGTTAAAATGAGTCTATTAATCTTGTTGGCTCTGACTTTATCCTTTATATGATGTTGAAGCAAACCCTCCCACTGCTTGTTGAGCGAGCATCCCGTAAAGTGGGATTCTAATAGAAGATTTAATGATTCCTTACTTGAGTTTGAGTCATCCGATCTCTCTAGGTATAAAACCCAAAACAATTTCCAGAAGTATTTTGTTCTTGCAAGCGGGAGTGCTGCTTTGAAGTACAAGTTGTATGTGACCATAAAGATATGCTCATTTTTTTACTCTTCAATGATAATTTGAAATGACACGCCGCAGGATATCGCAAATTCAGAAAATGATGACCAAAATTCAAAACAAAAACTGATTTTAAATAGAATGCATGCATCCTAGGTTCTTAGGTTATAGGTCATTTACATACATATCTAGTAGACTATTGCGCAAACACACTTATTTAGCAAATCCCTCAAATCAATTCTACTCTTATTTTCACTTGATTCTTCAAAAAGTATTGCAAACGAACTAAACAACGACCAATCCAAATGAAAATACTTATACTTACTATTCAACATTACTTTCTCACTGTATGTTTGAAGCCATGACACATCATTCCTTTTGTTCCCTCTTCGGTTTCTTTATTTTCAATTCGTTTCTAGTTCTCTGTAAGTAAACGGGCTGTGATACTCTTCGCAATGACAATCTGTACCAAGAACAGGACATCGGAATTCAGTTCAAATTCGGCAAAGAAGCAGGAATGTTTCTATTGAGCAAAAACTTGAGAATTGATAAAATGTAATTAGAAATTAAATTTATCCACATACGTATTTGGCATAAAATTCGGCTTTTTGTCGGTTGTAGAGAAACGTTCGATCGAGTGAATGTTACACCCACGTCGTCTGGAATGTAAACCAGCAGAGTTGATCTATAGAGACCTCAAAGTGTTTTTCTGATGTAGGTGCAAAGCTTGTATAATATCAGCTGTTGATAATGAAACTTAATTCTTGTAACTTAAAAGATATTAATTTCAAAAATGTAGTACACTGTACAACTTTCGTAAATTAAGACAAATCTAAAGTGTAGTTATGAAAATTTGTTAAGCCTCTGGTGCAGAACAAATAATCTGAAACGTTTCTGTATAAGTTTAACCAAGTCCAAAACGCAACCTAATATCTGCTCATTTTCGTCCGAAAACACATACAATGTCACTTTGAGCGCGTTCGATTCACTTGTAGTGGACCAAATGTCATGAAGTTTTCGAAGTTTGATTGATTCTAACGCATTAAAACGGATATGTATATGCGGCACAACTTGTATAGTAAAATAGGTAGACAGCTAAAATGAATCGAATCAGAAGTAATAAAAATGTTTACTAAAAAACCAAAACTTTTGGAAAAACAAGCCAATTTAATAAAAACTTGTTAAAAATTAAAATTGTTTGTTGATTTATAGAGTATACCGTATAGAGTGTATAGTATTAAATATCAATTTATAATTAAAACACTTGATTTCTATCAAAATTACTTTTTGCGTGAATTTTGAAACACCCGATACATCCAGCCTAGTTATAAAACGAAAGTGATTTAATCTCGGACAGTGCTGCAAGGCGCGTAAAAGAATGCTGCAATTATTTGCATCTGTTTCAATCTATGCAGTTTATCAACACTAATAATGCAACGGCAATAGAACAGCATATCCGCACTAAACCGTTTCGGACTAGTACAGCCGTTTGAGATAAGTTTAAAGCGTGTTCAGTTTGCTTTGCGCTTTCGTTTTGCACGGCATTCGTTGTTGTTGTGCGCGTTTGTCGAGTAACTGTAATCGAAGCGGATGCGCGAGGATTATTCAAAAGGCAAAAGCGCCGACGGTTTTTTTTTTGTTGCAGTAGACAAGAAAATAAATCAAAGTAATTTATCAATTAATACATATAAAAATAAGCATTAAATTAATACAAAATGCATTTAATGTGTAATTTTATACAACAAACAGCATAAATAAATTTTATTTATAAATGCGGCAGCCGCCGCTGCTGCACAAAACAAAATTGTGCATTTAAAGAGTGCGACAAAATAAGAAAATACACAAAAAGTGAAACAAACGCAAAGAAAAAAAAAATAAAAGTTAAAATTAAATGAAGTTTTTATGTTGTGCGCAAAGCAAAAAAAAAAAAATAGTGGCTGGCTGGCTGTGCGACAATAAAAGGAAGCAAAGCAAAACAAAAAAAAAAATGAAAAAAAAAAAACAGGAATTATTTCTTTTTTATGTGCGGCGACGCTTATTGGGCTCGCCCCTTTTTATTTGTGCGCGTTCAATTGAAGTTGTTATTGTTGTTTTTGTTATTATAATAACAAGTTCATTGTAAAAGCAAAAACAAAAACAAAAGCACAACAAAAACATATAAAATAATATATACTTAAAGTGCAATAACAACAAAAAGCAAAACACAAACGCAGTGTTTTCTTCTTCTTGCTCCTCTCCTTACTTCCTTTTCCACTTCACATTGTTCATTACATACTCTCTCTGTCTCTTGATCTCGCTCTCCTCATAACACAATCTTACTCTGTCACACTTTTGGCTGTGATTTGAGTCGCTCGTTTTGCTTTCTCTTTCCTACTTCTTTAACTTCAATTATCTTTCATTTTTTTTTTACTTGTCATTGTTATTGTTGTTATTGTAATGCGTGAATTAGCAACATAATTGATGACAGCATGTGCGTAAGAAGAGCATTGAAATTTTAGAGTATGAGCAAGCGAGAAGACACATGCAAAGAGAGTAGGTTTCTTTGGCATCGTTTTCCCTGGACCAAAAAAATTTACAGTGCGTTTTACGCGTTTGGGGATAGGTTTTTTTTTTTTTTTTAATTTGGTTTGTATTCTATTTTTTTCACAGAATACGTAAAATGAAACACACAATATGTAGAATTGAAAAAAGTTTGTTTTTTATTTAAGCCTAATAACGGTTCAAGTACAAAAAAACTTCATCGGACATGACACAAAAATCCCTTTCGCCTCAAAATTTCTAAAATTCATTTATAAAATTTAGTTTTATGAATTCAAATTTGAAAATTTTGAAGTGAGAACAAGTTTTCCAGCATAATTATTTTAAATGAAGTTTTCCTATACTTAAATAATTCTTGTTAAACCCATAATAAGGCATAATTTTAATAGTATTTTAAAAATACTTTTGAAAAATATTCCCTTCTTTAATTTAGTGTTCTTTTGACTCTAACCATTTGTTATAAATTAATTTATTGTACATATATAATAAAGTACAGGTTTATACAGTGACTGATGAAGTTTTTTTAAATTTCTTTAGTTTACAAATTTTTTTTATATTATATTATATTTGAATCTAAATGCATATATGTATGTCTATAAACACTATTGTCACTGGAAAAGTTATATAGTTGGGCAATCCAAAGTTTACCCTTGAGTAGAGTTCAAATTCGACTAGTTCCTTTCGCTTTATTGACATTAATTTAAAATTTTTTTGTAGATCACAAATGATTTTCTGTACAGTATCTTTCAACCGTTCTTGTAAAAAATTAATTTTCTTATCGTAAACTCAAAATTGCAGACTTATCATTTTCATATATTTTCTCTTTTTTTACTACTTTTTTTTTTTCGTTTAGTGTCATAGGTCTTATTTTTTAGCATAAACTATCTTTCATGGCACACAATGATATTATATTATAAAAATTATTGGGTATTAAACGAGAGTCGAATTAGTTTGACAACTCATACATACCCAAACTGTTGTTTTCTTTTGAGTACGCTTCTTATGTATGATATTCATCTGGAATCTTTTCAGCATCAAATTCCTCTTTTTTACATTTCGTAACTTGAGCTGAAACCAAATGTCAACTCCATAATCTAAACTTAAATAATTTTCAACTATGCAAAAACGCAGAACAATGTTGGCAGTATTGTTTATTCATACGTACACAACAAATTATGGGTTTATGTTGTACATAGTATAATAAATTTTACAATTTAAATGTCATCTCTCCAGACCTCATATTAAAATTAATACATAGAACAATAATCTCTTCTAATCTGTAACTCCAAAAAACACAAGCAACCATTTGGTTTCAATGCTTCGAGACCGACCAACTTTTGTTGACTTTGGCTCGACTTTGAAATCCTATACAGTCCAGTGATATTTTTTTTTCTGGCTCATACTCATGTATACAAGAAAATGTTAAATTATGTTAAAACAATTACGTTTACGAACTAGTCCGTTTTGGAAAAACTGTGCAATGAAGCAGAATATCAGACTTGATCTATACATTTATAAATTGAAGTCACCTGCAGTAAATATCTGTTTGTTACCTCTAACCTCGAAAACTACTCCAGTGAGTCTTGTTTCTCCCAGCGAATTTTACAAATACATAGTATTTAACTGTACTTACTTACTTATTTAGGTGGCTCTACAACCGTCTATCGGTCAAGGCCGTACGTAGGAAAGCGCACCATTCTGTGTAGCTTAGTGCGCTCCGGAACCCAGTCGCTGGCAATCCGGAGCTTCTTCAGGTCATCATAGACCTGATCTTGCCATCTTAAGCTCGGACATCCTCTCTGACACCGTCCACCAATCAAGTTCAGGTTTCCGTCGTAAACCTTATGTAAACTTTAATAATTAAAGTAAAAATTTAACTGCTGCTGCTTCTTACTCTGAAAATTGATTTTATTGGAATTTTATGTTATCTATTTTTATGAAATCAAGCTGTACATTTCTGTCACATATCATTTAATTATTTGCTTTAAGCTTCAGAAAACCTAGAAAATTGGGTGTGACCATTTTTAGCTTTTTATCTGAAGTGTTCCCGTTCTCGAAGTTCTTGAGCGTTGTGCTTCCATTTTCTAATTCGAAATTTTCACTTCCAAAATGAAGCAAAGTGAACCAAATTTAACTGCTGGTTGTTTTAAATAATGAAAGCAGAGTTGGCATCTGGAACACTACGTACGATTGCTAGGCAATGTCACATTATTTTTCTTAATGTAAATATATAATTATGTACATAATATATTTTTTTTTGGTAAAATAAAAAATGTGTTCTACTTTACATATTTAATAAAGAAAAACCTATCAAATTTCATTTGGATCGTTTCGCACAAAAGTGAACCCAGAGCGGCCTTTTTTATTTGGTTGTAATGATACTTTCTCAGAAATTGATGTGCTGCTTTAAAAAACTATTTATAAATTATATACCAGTAAATCTCTAAACACATGAGTAAATGATACTAAAATAAAAAAGTATGTCAAGTGATTTGAAACCGAAACATTAGAACAGCTAGTAAATTCGAGTGCGAACAATTTTTTCGGATTCGGAAACTGAAACGGACGGGGGTATGACTAAAATTACTACCTATTCGGTAGAATTATAAAAAATTTGTCTTTCGAACTCAAGTTCAAGATGGCTTAGTTTGTGATAGGAGACAATTCGTGATGATTCATTTAATATTAATAAAATTAAATATGAACTATTTTAATGAAACTCACTGTACAAGCCTACATACATATGTACACCTACTCCCTTTTACCCACGCATTCTGTATGCCTCTAGTCTTTTGCCGCTTAGTGCCAACTGTATTCCTCATCTTCTTCCTTTGTTGCTACTATTACTCTATAAATCCTACTTCCTCATAACTTTTTCGTGTCTGTAAATAAATTTGAAGCTATATTTTTATTAATTAATTATTTTTTTCTCCAATTAGCTTTGATTTATAAATATTTTCGTGTGCTCTCTTCTGTGAACGTGTAATTGAAACGCATTGCCAACTAAATTGTGCGTAAAACTGTTCTACAAAACGAAAAATTAAAAAAATAAATTAAAAAATAGAAAATATTTGTAATTCCATATTATCGGATTACAAATCGGATTGATTCTAAGCGAAATTCAATTTACATTTTTTGTAATAAAAATAAATGAAAATTGCTGAATTTTCTTTTAATTTGCCAATGAGTAAATTTTGTTCGTAATAAGGTAAGTGTGGCAGATGTTCCGTTTAAATTTAATTAACAAAAAAAAAAAAAACTATTATGCTTTATTGCACATTCGCGTTCTCTTATGTTTTTCATCATCATCATAATAATAATAAGTACCGTTAAGAAACGAAAAGAAAAGCCAATGAACGCAGCAGCATAAAGCAATGATGTAAAGCAGAAAACAGCAAAAAACAACAACAACAAGAACCACAGCAGCAATAAAAAAGTAGCAAAGTTCAAGATTTGTGGCTTCATCATCATCATCTGCCTTCCATTGGCAGCAGCAGCAACAGCAGCAGTATCCATTCACACTCTTTCTCACTCTTGCATACACTTTACCACCAACGATGCCGTTGCTTTGCTTTGCTTGATAATAAAATTTCATTTTATTGCTTGATGCGCCAACGGGGAGAGTGTAAGAAAGAGAGTGAGCACGAAGGAGCAAAAGCAGCAGAGAGTTTAATTAAGCAAGCGGAGTGTAGCAGAGAGCGTGCGCACGCGTTATATATGTATGTTGTTGTTGTTGCTGTCTGTTACTAAGAGTTACTGTTGCAGTCCAATGCCAACAATAAGAATAACAACTAATTTTGCAACAACAACCACAACGGCTGTTTGCATTCAAGCTGTGTGCCAGCTGTCTGCTTATTAGTGGCTACAACAAGAACAACAGCAGCAGTAGGCAGCATCTGCATTTTCATATATAACATGTTTTTTCATTTTACTTTATGTTTTCTGTGCTTTGCTATCTCTCTCTTCTCTATAACTTCTTTTTGTACTGCAACTGTTGTTTTTTTTAATCAACCATTTTGCTATTCACAATAAACTGCATTGAAGCCTGTTTTGAATATCGCCAGTTTAGTTGTTGTTGTTGTTGTTGTTAACTGCTGCACCTTTTCACATTTCCCCTTGCTCTTCTTCTTCTTCTTAAAATTGTTGTTGCTATTTTTGTCTTTGCTGCTGTTGCTGCTGCTTCTTCTTCTTCGTTGCATTTGTTTATCCTTGCTGCAATTGAAACCACATTTTATTTTTGTATTTGTTTGTTCTGGTTTTTTTTTTTTTGATTGCTTATCTTTAGTTGCTCTCGTCTCATCTTTTGTTTGTTATGTGTGTATATTTTTGTGTATTGAAAACAACACAAAAATAACTCTTTACATTCTACTAAAAAAGTACACGCACCAATTTCATTCAGAATAATCAACAATTGTACTATAACTAAAATATTTATTACAATTTTAGGGTCAAGTTAAATTAATAAACATGGGGATTATACTATTCTGTGGTTTCTACGGATTCTTTAGAGTCCAGTGACACAAAAAATACGATTAAAATTTTGCGATATCTCGCTTAGTTTTCGAGATATTGAATTTCAAAAAACCGATTTTTCGATAATTTTTTAATTTATCTTTATAGAATTCGTCGAAATAAGACGAAAAATATAAATAAATTATTTCAGTATCTCCTTTAGTTTTCAAGATATCGAACTTTAATAATAAAACTTTTAATTTTGCAGTGTGCCAATTGCATTTTCAATATATTTTATTCATATTTTTCGTCTTATTTTGACAAGTTTTTAAAGAGTTCTTCGTCAAATCGGAGATTTGCCAACTCATTGTTAAGTACATACATAAGTACATACATATATATTAAATTTTTAACGTACCATTTTATTGTATATAAAGTGTGTTGCATTTTTGTTTTTAAATAACTCGCAAACGTATACGATTTTTTTTTTCAAAATATTATATTTCGTTTAAAAGACCATATAATAGGATTATTTACGGATAATTATTTGCCGGATATGTTTACCACAGTTGTCCCGTAGGAACTCCTATATTTAAGCCATATATCCGATGACGTTTTGGACAATTGCAATCGAATAACCGATGTAATTTCCGTTTCAAGGTGGATTTTGGTTCAGCCTCTTATATCACTTTATGCTTGGGGCAACCCCAAAGAAAATAGACCAACAATTAAATCGTAAAATCTAGGCGTCCAATTCATTTTTGGAAGAATTTTTGGTATATCGATCGTATCGTTTGTACCATCGACTTGGAATTTAAGAGTTCGGCGATTTCGATGCCTTGTTCTTATAGCGTTGCATAAATAAAATGCTGAAAATATGTGTACTATATTATCAACACAACGACTCAAAACAAAAGTCACATTTTTTACTTAATGAACAGTCAATTCAATTGCTTGATGTCAACAAGATCGAAAGTTTATGGTCGATTTTTGTCCAAAACGAACATAAATAACATGGAGAACAAAATGCATTCCACAAGTAACTTGGAAATTGATTGAATACATGCCAAAAAGACATGCGTACTTAGTGTTGAAATCACAAAAAAAAAAAAAAAAAAATATGTCAAGAACTTCTTGTGAATGTACCTAAGTAAGTATCTTATGTAACTATGTTGGTATGTATGCACGAAATCACAAAACCGATTAATCTCAAATTATTAGACAATCTTCGGTATTGGTCAGAGCGGGTTTTGGCAAAGTTTGGTCGTGATCGGTGAATATGCTATGTGCGCAATGTATATAAGCAATTTTCACTAAGGACCATATTGGTCTATGTGTGACCTATTTCAAGGGGTCAGCCGGCGTAGCTTATATGAGCAATTATTTCAAATAGTATGCCTTGACTTGCCTCAAACAAAAGTTTTACTTTTGAAGTAGAGCGTAGCCGCACCCACTTTTTATTTTCAATTCAAAATAATTGCACTGACATTCTTAAAGCATGCCTTTACACACACTCGTTCGATATACTTTCTATTATTCATAAATGAAATGAATAAATTGTGCAGAAGTAATTAGTCTTTGCTCTCATATTGTTTTAAAAATTATATTCGAAGTTAATGTAAAATCATTTCATCAATCCTATAAAAAAAAACACAGCTTTATTTCTTAATAGCAATTGATAACTTAAAGTTTGTTTTAATAAATAAACTAATTTAACATTGTTGGAATGTGGTACGATAATTCTTCCAACAAATGGAAATCACCAATAAGTGTATCTAGTATGTTTAAATAACTTCTTGTGGATAGTACTTCAAATACGGTAATTAAACAAGCCTCAACTTGAAAATAAATGTTCTCAAAGCATACTCAGAACGTAGACCGTTTAGCAGAACGCATTGTCTTTAGTTTTACTGCAATTTCAGTTGCCTATTTTTGAGAATCGAGACGGTTGCCATAAATTTACATAAGTTCCTTGATAAGAGCCAAAAAAACAAAAAAAAAAATTCCTCTATATTGCGGATGGTACAAGCTTAATTTTATGTTTGTCTAATTTAATTTAACTACGATAAAATATATTTTTCTTTGTATTCTGCAGTTAAGAAACTCCCCAAACTTTGTCAACAGACTGTACAATAACAAAAACTATTTATTTTTATTTACTACTCGCTCATCTTCTGTATGCAAAGGTGTCGATGACGACGCTATAGCGGCTGTCCGATTCAGTGTTGTAATGTTCGAGGGGGGAGGGTGTGAGTAAAGAGTGAACACATTTTCATTAACAACAACTTGAATAAAAAAAAAGGGAGCTGTAAAGAGAGATTGAGCAAATGCAAAGAAATAAAAAATACTTTCGCTTTGAACACAAATATTTACTTTTTAGCTCCGTTGCATTTATTTTTTTTTTTTATATTCGTTGACTTTGCTTTGCTGTCTTTATTTCTCTCTATTTCTATAATATTTTTACTACGTACTCCATTTTACCCTTTTTCAACATTTTCTTTTTATTCTGTTTTTTTTTTACTGCCACAGCATTTCTTTTATCAGCGAGGGGCGGCACTTCTTAGAGACAAGTTGATAAAAATAGTTGTTGCACTTGAAGTTTATAGAGACTCTTTTTATTATGGAATTTGTTTTTGTATACATATAGGAGTTGACTTAAAAGTTCCAGAGTTTTCCGAAATAAAAGTAAATTTTAAATGTAGCTCAGTTTTGAAGATATTACAAAATTTTCGTATAATTTATTGTATGATGAAATGTTTTTACTAAATTTCAACTATGTCCAGTTCTTGTTTGCCGTTTCCATAATGCTTTATGTAAAACTCAGCTCAACTTTATGTAAAACTTCAAATGTCAAGAATATCAATTAAGAAATGAAATTTAAAATATTTTTACACTCGAACATTTTTGGAGATTCTACGCATTCACGATCTGACGAAAACATTCAATAGATCGAAATCTAAGCGAGATATCGATAAATTTTGTTCCCATTTTTCGTTTTATTTTGACGAGTTCTATACGAATCCGTCATCAGATCGTGGCGCCCTAAAAAGGTTGTATTGCCTTATTTTTCAATAATTTATAAATTTTATCCTTAATTGAAATCGCTATTAAAATAATAAAATTTTGTATTTAGTTTTTAAGAAATTATTTTTTTGTATGAATAAGCAAATTTTTTTTGGTGAACTTGACCATTCACTCATAGTGTGAAATTTTATTATCAGTTTGTCTGAAAGTTTGTAACGCATTAAAGGAGCCATCGTAGACCCCATAAAGTATATATATTCTTCAGCTCGACGAGACGAATCGATCTAGCCATGTCCGTCTGTCCGTCTATCCGTCTGTATTTTGTTGCGCCGTTTTTGGGGACTAATTTTTATGCTATCCAGTTGAAATTTTGCACGTATACTTCTTTTTATTCCAGTTTAATAGAGTGTCAAGATTGACCCGCCACGCCCACTTTTTGGGGTAGCCCCCATACAAACTCACCGCCCACTTCTGACTTTTTGTAAGAAAAATTCTTTACTAAACTCAATATCAGGTTGAAATGCAAGTTGGTGCCTTTTTATGGTCAGCCAAAACCCACCGTGCAATTTTGTGTTTTTTTATGTAAAATCCTTAATTTAGATCAATATTAGCTTGAAATTTGATTTTGTGGATTTTAATGGAAAACCGCTTCATATACATATACAAATGGGCGTGTCCCGCCCACTATTTGAGGTAGTCCCATATAAACCCACAGTTCACTTTTATGCATTTATGCAACTTGAATTTCGATATGGCGGCATCTTACACATCAACTACATCGCTTCATACACATCTACTATTGAGCGTATACCACCCACTTTTTAGGGTAGCCTCTATTTAAATCCCCACTTTTATGTATTACAATACTGTTTAAAGTTTCGTGTGAATGGTATTAGAGCTTCGGTTCAACCGAAGTTAACGTTTTTTCTTGTTTTAATATGTTTTTGCTTCGCTAACACCGAATCAGAAGTTCATTTAGACCATCACATTAAGTTTTGACATAACCCAAAAAACATCTTACAATCTCACAAAAAAAGAAAAAAAGAAAATATGTACATACTTTATAAGGTCAGGCACGCTTCTTTCTGCTTGTTATAAACATTTACACAAACTTAATATACCCATGGCAGGTTATAAAGGGAAGGGAAGGGGTGGTAGTGGAAGTAGGGTAGGGGAATGAAAGTTTGGGTAAAGGGGCATTGGGAAGGATGGGAAGAGGTAGTTGTGGCACGGGGAAGGCCAGCAACGCGCAGGGTACCATTTAAGATACAGGGATGAAATGTTGTATACATGTTAATGGGATCGAAGGGGGCAGGGTGGTAGGCGAAGGGGTGAAAGGGGCAATGGGTGGAATAGGGGAAGTAGTGGCAGAGGGAAGGAGAGGCAGGTGTAGAGGCAGAAACGCGCCGGGTATCAGCTAGTACTTTTATATATGTTTATTTGGGGCTTAGGTTTTAAAAATGTCAAAAATTTTCTTAAGAATAGCTTTCGAAATATCATAAACAAAAAATTTTTATTTTTGCCATTTATTTGATCATATATCCATCAATTTGCATATATTGCACATCGTTCGAAAGGTAATTTTGTCATCTTTCCATACCGTATTTGCTGTTATGCAAATTTTATGAAAATATAGGCTTTCAAAGGTAAAAAGGAGATATTTTTGCTGGCTTTTTTTTGAAGTTTCAAAGTTTAATTTCGTCCATTTAATTATATTCAACTCTTGGGATGAAAGTGTATTCTTTAAAAGACATTTTAGGTATAAATATAAAAATTTTTTTTTTTTTAAATGTTTAGAAGTTATTCAGAAATGGTAATTTCTAGTCTAAAATAGATATGTTTTGCTGAATTTGAATGGATCAATAGTCAGCCATCATGCTTTTGACTTAAAAGGCTTCATAGCGCTCTATAACGCTCTTCAATTATTGCGATGTGCTGTTGGAAACGCTTCTCTTGTACATTACTCTCCACACCCAAATTCGGTGGGAAAGATTCCAAAGGACGTATCGGAAATTGGAAATATTGCTTTTTGTTAAATATATTGCTCGTATATTCGTACAGCTCAAATGTACTGAATGGCACAACAGAGATCATATGCAACAAGGGCTTGAAATATTTCCATAATTTTGTGAGTCAGTTCGGACGATGTACCTTTATACAAATCGAATAGTAATTGATCAAATAAATGAAAAAGTGTAAAATACGTGTTTTTGAGGATATTTCGAAAATGATTATTAAGAAGAAAAACAAATTGGCGTTTTTTGGAACTGACGCCCTAGAATCTTGTACATAAAATTCTATGAGAAACAACCTCTCGAAATTTGCCCGAAATTTGAAAACTAGTGTGTTAAAGTATTAAAGTAATTTCCTAAACTTTTCGAGCGTTTTAAAAATTTTTTAGAAATGTTTTGTTTTCAAGTGTTATAAAGACATTCACTATAGTTGAAACCTTGTCGATGAAGATACAAGTTTCAAAAACACTAGATAAACTGAGAAATAACTATGCGACTTATAGATTTAACAGAATCTGATTCCGGGAACTTTTAAATGAATACTTGTATTTATTTATTTGATGAAACTAGCAATTGCGAGTTGAGTTCACTGTCGTAAAAAAACAAAAAAAAATATTCAAAAAAACAGAAATGACTGAACATTTTTTTATTAGCTTCAATTGAAGTGTGCACAAAGCTTTCCTTTGAACTTTTTCTTGTTTGAAGAGATGCACTTCTAGATGCATACTTCTTATAAAAGTCTTATACGAAATCTCTGATCATATTTAAAATCAGCTTAAAATGCAAGTAAAATAAGCTGGTAATAGAATTAAAGATATACTCATTATTTCGAGCTTAAAGCAAATTTATATGCATGGAAAAATCATTTTTATTATAGAGAAAATATAGAATATATGCAAAGCTGTTCACTTGCTGATAAGAAAAGGCTAAAAAGTTGAAAAAAAAAATGCCATTTGCATATGCAGTAAATATTCTGTTCTGTTCTATTCTATTCTATTCATGTCATTGTCTATTCTTATATTTTTTTTTTATCTGACATTTTCCTAACGCATTTTCCACATGAATGCACGCTAACCGGAAAATTGATAACTATTAGAATACGAATAACTACTACTATATATAGTATACCCTTTAATTGATTGCATAACAACAATAACAATAACAATAGATGCTGATAAACGCTTCTCATTCTTTTCATCACTGACATAATGCCAGTTTAATTAAATTAAAAAAGTGTATATCTGAACTAAACTTTTGCTTTTGCTTTTGCTCTTTGCTGTTGCCCTGCATTGAAAGAAAATCGAATGGAAAACTGTCAACTAAAGGTTTTTGCTCGGATAAAAAATTAAAAAAAAAAAAAAAAAGTTAAAACTAAATAAATTAAAAGCACTCACTCACTTTCTTTAATGTTGAACACGCAAAAAGTTATTTCTTACTTTATGTCATCGTCTTGCAATTGTTTTAAAGTTCTTTTTAATACCCTGTACCCATAGTGTAAAAAGGTATATTTAACTTATGTTATATTATGTATGTAACAGCAGACAGAAGAAGTTGTGGCGTGCAGTATAAAGTATGTATAATCTCTTAATCAGCATCGGTAGATGAGTTTTAGTAGACATGTCCGTCTGTTTGAAAGAACAGATCATGAAGACTATTAGAGATAGAGAGTTTGGATATTTAGACTCTCCTTTTCGCTCTTCATATAACTAGTATGAACATGCCAATCGCAAGCCAAAATGTAAAAGGTTGCGGTTGTTTTGTGCGAAACATGGTTTCGGCTCTATATCTCGGAAACTATAAGAACTATTTAGCTTGCAAATTGCATGAACTTTAATGTTGTATATGGGTACATTTTCCATATCAACGCTGGTTTCGGAGAAACAGGCCAAAATGTAAAAAGTTTCGGTTTTGTGCAAAACATGGTTTCGGCCCTATATCTCGGAAACTATTACTCCTACGACTTGGGATGTAAGGACCTTTTAGCTTGCAAATTGAATGTATACATTTTCCGTATCTCTCCAAGTTTCGGACAAACAGGCCAACATATAAAAATGCTAAAGAATATAATCTATTGTTCATTTAAGGAGCCTTAAACGAGGCACAGTGTATCTCGAAGTCGAGCACACTCGACTGTCTTGTTTTCTTTATTTATGTATCTCAACTTTTTGCAGAAGAAGTTCTTTTTTATATGTACCTGCATTAATATAAAAAAAAAAAAAAAAAAAAAACTATTGACCAATTGTTTTACTTATTGCTGAAATAAAAAGAAAAACAAACAAAACTCGAGCAAAAATTGCAACGATTGAATAAAACTACAATTGCAATGTGAAAAATGTTCTCAGAACGCACAGTTTTCAGTTTAGTTTAGTTTAGTGCTTAAGTTTGTGCACTGGATGCATTGTAGAAAGCGCTGAATATTGCAAGGGATTGTAGTTTAAAAAAAAAAAAAAACCTCCTGAAGTAATCGGTATAACAATGGAATTACACCTTTTTATTTTTGCCTTGCTTTTACCTTTCAACTTCAGTGGAAGCAAAACTTGAGTACTTTTCACTAGAGTTGAAAGCGTTCCGTGTTTTTTATACTAATACATCGTATCATCAGGTGTGCACGATGCTTTGAAATTCGTGCAGCGTAAAGAAGCTTAGTGCGTGTAGTTTTCGAACTGAACCGCTGAACTAGATATTGTCCTTCAAGGTTTGTTGACATGAACTTTGAACTGCAAAAAATCCCACTGGAAAAGTCTGGAGCTGTTAAATCAGGTGATCGTTGTGGCCAGTCCATTCACCATTCTTTGAAATTAGGCCACCGGCAATAAACCAATCGTAGCTCGGGATATGTTAGCTGCGGCACTATCCTCTTGAAACCAAAAGTTATACATGCCATTATCAGCCAGAAATAACCTAAAAAAAATGCGTTATAATGGGCCGATAACAACTTCATACACTCATGACGTGCGTTCCAGCGCCATCTTTGAAAATGCTCGATCAGTGTTTCCGCATAATTCCGGTCCAAATTGTGATTCGTTGGTTCGAAACAGGTTCCTCGCGTATATCTTGAACGTTTTGCACAGTGGCATTAATCGGACAATTTTGGTTGTTTACGTCTCCGTTCAGCGAAAAATGAGCCTCACGCACGCACGTTGAGTTTTCACAAGTGACAAGTTACTTCGAATGTAAAGCAGAGTACGATAACAGCGCAATGTGTTGGCGCGTTCGGTTCCATGGCACAAATTCGATTACAATATCACACTAGAACTCTGAACTTTCTGTCAACATAATGTTGTTTCGTATTCTCCTGAGGATGTTGTTAACTGAAAAATAGAAGATAGTCTTGCTAAAGAGGTAGGCCATCTTAAGGCTCAAATTAGGTGAAACCATCACCATTGGTTTGGAAACATCGTAACTGTTTAAAATATTAATTTTCCGCGTTCCGGTTTTTGAATTCGAATAATTTTTTCGGATTCGGTTTCGTTAAAAGTGGTAAAAGAATTTCGCTAGTTGAATTTAACAGACTTTGAGAATAGCGAAGTTCTTCTAAAAGTGAAATACGGACCATTTTAACGAAACCGAATCCGAACAAATTATTCGGATTCGGAAACCGGAACAGGGTAGTATATCTCTGTCATTCTAAGATTTTGCAAAAGTAAACTCGTTGAAATGGTGAAATAGTTTTGGTCTTCACACTAATAAAAATCTATTCAATCAGTGAGTTACATAGGCATATATAGCATTTGGTAAAAGAAACAGTGTACGCCCAAATGGATTTTAAAGCCCGAGCTGGGCATTTTATTTTAAAGAGCAACAGGACACTAACTAAGCAGCGGTCATCAATATAATTCATAACAAACCCAAATGATCTCATTTATGACTGCATTCCAAATGCTACTGACCTCATTTCTAAGGGCTGTATAGGGTGCATAAAAACATTAAACTGCAATAAATACAAGCAAACTTTGAACTTTTGCGACAATTGCAGCAACTGTTGAGAACATTGCATATGCAGCTATGTAGCTTGCCCAAAGGGCAGAAGAGCACATGAAGACATCCATTACCTAGATTGATGTTATTGACAATTTTTATTTTGCTGCTGTTGGCTGCTGTTACTTCACTTTTGCTGCTTTTACTGTCGTTGTTAACTGTGCCAGTGCGCAATAACTAAGTTTAATGGCATTAAAAACTGCTGTGGGCGGTACACTGAATTGTTGAATATTGGATTTGTACAATTTTAATACAATTTTGCAGTAGATACTACACCCAGGAACATATGACTACCTACATTACATACATACATACATACACAGACAAATATTTCAACCTGAGCTTCGGGAGACTATAAATCTTCAAAGTGGTTTTTATCATTCATGGTATTCAAACTAACCGAAAATGCAAAGCAAACGGTGTGTCGTGTGCATTGTAAACTCAAATAGCTCTTTTTCTCTCTAGGTGCCCTAGGTGCGTGGCGTGGTAAAACCTGTATAGCTGCAGGGGCATGACCCCCTTAAACACATTTGTGGCTCCCTGCAGGCAATAATAGTAACGAAAACAACAATCCCAAAGAGAGCGAAAATTCGCACACTCAGCAAAAGTTTGCAAAATATTTTTGCGCCTGTTTTGTTTTTTCTGAAAAAAAAAATAAAAAAATAAACATGAAAGAAAAAGTTTTACTGTTTTGCTCTCTTGCTGCCTTCGGTATTGCCTATGAAGCGTTACGCACTTTACTCACTAACTTACTCACTCAGTCTCTCACTCACACACTCACTCACTCACTGGGGCAGCCAATAGTGTTTCATTCCATTAGGATTAGATGGAGGCAGGCAGCAATGGTGGTGGTTGCTTTGTTATTTCAAGCTTTACTGCAGCAATAAGCGCGCGTGCTTTTGTTGAACAAGGTCTTATTTAAAAAGTACAATTTATTTTTACAATTCAAAATAGTTAGCTGCAGATTTAGTAGGTATTTCCTTTTGGCGTCCACGTTCACAAAACCACTTTCCTAATTTTACGGAAAAGTTAAAAGTCACGCGTGCCAAATGAGTCTGGTTAATGGTTTATGGCTAAATATGATTGTGAGTCAAAAAAAAAAAAACAGTAGCAAGTGTTGATCGATGAGTTGAGAAAGTTCTGTGCACTTTGAGACACATCGGAACAAACTGTGCACACACTTGCCGTACATCCAAATTGTCGATCCATTTTCATGTATCGTATTTCGGCTCATTTCTGCTTACTTTTGCAACATGTATTACTTTCAGTAATCAGTAAGCAAGGTTTTCGAAGCACCTGAAGTCCTCTCGACCTATGAATCTTTTATAGATATGTTTGGTTTATGGTATTTAAAATAAGAAACATGCACATGTATTGTAGGTATGTGAGTGTGTATAATTGAAAAACCATATAAAAACAGCATAATGTGGGTATGTCACACGTACACTTTTGTTTTTGTCGTTTGCTACTAGACCTGTTACGCCCTCTCTTTTCCTTTCTCCAGCCATAAAGCGCTTTTTCTAAAGACATTTAAAAAACCTTCGTCTGAAAGAGGAACAATTGACATGCGTGGTAAAATCTCGCACATCTTCAACTTTTCAAACTTCGCATTAAGTATAGAAGGGGTTGCTGTATTATGTATGGCAAGTTTTCACTTTTTTGAAGGCGATCTTGTTGATGTAGCGATATAATTTCAACAATCCCAGTTCAAGTCTTTACCTTCTTGTTTAGTATTTGATGCTTCTTCTTCATGAGCTTGTTCAAGTTTTAACTGTTACACTAATTCTATATTCAACAGATGAGGTGTCAACAATTGCTGCTTGCCTGTTTTTACATAGATCGAAAACTTGAAAATCAAATCTTGTTTGTTCCGGTTTCGGTATATTCCATACCACACATTCCTCCAATCCACTTTATATCAAGCCATGAAAAGATTTGCCTGGTTTTACTCGACTCTGTTCGAACCGATTCATTCATTCATTCATTCATGTTGTTTCTGTGCGTTAAATTGTATCTGTATCTGTAGTATGCGTGTGTATGTTCCGCCTTCCACTTCCGTTCTGTATATTGCCTATAATGGATAGCAGCTTCGCTTTGCGGGCGAACGGTGTTGAAAGTGGTGGCGGCAATGCATGGTTAGTTGGTTTTCGATTTTATTGATTTTCTTATTGGAACGCCGCTCTATAGCTATGTAACTAACTAAATAACTCAGTGTACTCAGTGTATATAAAACTTTAGTGGCCAATTAGTAAAGTTTTAGTTTCATATACTACGAACTGATTTAGTTAGTGGAAGCGTTTGTGGCAAAAATAAAATTGCTTTAGTTTGCACTTATCTAGCAGCATATTGTATATGAATGCTGTTGTATTTAACTAAACTACGAGTCTAATATTTGAAGCACAACATTTCTTATTGGATTTTTCATGTCTCATACATATGTTTTTCTTAGCTTTGTATATTTTCTTATTGCCTGCTTTTGCCCAAGGTGGCAATATTTTCTCAACAAACGCGCCTGCGGGGACCTACTTTTGAGCAAAAAAAGAAAAAAAATCCTATTCGGCTAGTCTGGCAGTTTAATGTGGCACCAGGTTGTCTACCGCTTACACGTTCTATTCATAGGCGCAGCTAAAATAGTTTCCATTCGTTTTTTGTTTCTCACATAAAGTCAAGAATAGAACATCGATGAGTATACTGTTTTATATTTCAACTAAACTTCCTGGGATAGTTTGCGACTGGATTCGGTACATTTGTTTTTATCTAATAATATTTCTGCTAAATTAGAAGAACTTACTAACCAGATTACTATAGTATATTTCTGACACAACTAAACATTACTTGCTGTTTGGACACCTAGTGCGGGAATATTGATAGCACCTCTCATCGTAAGCGGGTACCAGTTACCAGTCTATTAATCGGAAATACATTTGAGTGACGAATTAATGACGGCGATGTCATGGAAAATATTAGCGACTTCACTAGGGAAAACGGACTAGCGAAAGAGCGATTCCCTTGGGACTGGTGAGCAACTATGATCTTGGGACTGGTGCGTGGCTGGCAAAAGGTGCTGCAACCTCGTTCTTTTCGGTCCCTTACAATGTATACAGCAATTTTCAAGGTTCGCTCGTTGCTATGGGTAACCGAGAAGCGAACACTATGTTTCTCTGCTGTCTGAGGTGCGTTCGGATTCATTAAAAGTGAATAACCATCAAAGAATTTACTAGTCCGTAGGTGATCACTCGCCACCAGACGAACTACAGTATTGTCCAAAGCGATAAAAAATTAGAAAGAACACATTTATGATGATGAATATTTTGTGTTTAAATAACGTTGACAAAAGTAGGAAAGTTTGCTGCGAATTTTCGCAGCAAATCAGTTTAAATCAGTTCCTGTATGCTTTACTCAGATGCTAGTACTCAGATAAATCGAAAAATGTTTAGAGAATTGACATTCTTAGTGGAGAACATGACGGTATGATGAGTTCTAAAAATTTATCAATTTTGTTTGAACTCTTGCACAGTTCTTAAGGTCGTTGTAACAGTGTCATTGGAAGCACATACAGTATATATTTTTCTATGCAGATTGATTCAGGGTCGTAAACCCAATTGTCTGAACAGGAAAATGTCTTGTTACGGAAAATGTTTAACTGCACGAATGCATTTGAAATGACAAATGAGACACTCATTAACTTATGAACGCAGCCAAGTTGAAATACTCGCTTGGGCAAATATGAAGATTCAAGATGAGTAAACGAGTGAGATACTTGAATAATACTATTTTCCGTACCTCTCTCTACTTGTGAGGTACCTAGCATTTTCGAGATATGTCGTCAAATATTAAAAGTAAAATACTTTCCTTAAATTTTACGTTCTCTTAACACCATTCTTGTCCCTTTTTCTTTTAGCTGTTTCGTGTCGGACATACACGCAAACAAATTTTGCAACTTGTTAATTTCATTTGCAATATGTAGTATATAATTTTTTTTAGTGGCAATCGAAATAATCATGAGACTTACTTATTAGTGCTTGTTAATGAATACTCTCGTGCGGGACTCGTGTACGTATGTAAATATGTCAGAGGTAATTTGAAGTTGCATTTGTGTGTCTGATAAAAATAAAAATTTAGCACAGCACTCTGGAGATATCTAAAGCGGTGGTAACATGCCAGGTAGAACATAACCTTGCCAGATCTTCTACAGTATTAATACGCAAGATTGTTATGATCTAGAAAGTGGTGATCATAGAAGTTAATTAGCTTTATGAAGTTCAAGCTAGTTGATACACTGTTTGATCCGTGATAAGCGATACACTATGTGAAGCTGCTGCATCCTATTCTAGATCTTCGGAAGACGGAGTAGCTAACATCACCAAAAAAATGGAAAGATCAAAAGATATCAGTAGCAATTATATGTGTTTAATATGGTACGGCATATTTCTTATTTTAAAAAATTTTGCTTTGCACTTTTTAAGAAAATCCATTTGGCAGCAAGTTTTTCTCAGCAAAATTACAATTTGTAGTACTTTTGGGAGAATCCCATTTGTCACGTCTATGTGCTACCTTACTTTCACACCTTTAGTCCTAATACGTTTTCGAAAGGTTTGCATTTGCTTGCAGCTTGGTTTTACTTCCTTGCACTGAAGCTTCCTTCCTTCCTTGCATATCTTGCTCCTTTTTTTTTTGTTTTTTTTTTCTGATTGCTTGCCGCGCTTCCTGGTGCTGGTGTTTCACACTTTCGAATGCAAAGTGATACAATTTTTACTGCTGGCAGCGTTCTTGGGTTCAATGCGCTCCAAACTATATTTGAATATTAGCTTAGCATACTCACATAGACAAGAACTCGTAGTTCTCCACACACACACACACACATGGACATTTGGGCATAAACTTTCGTATATGTTTGTGTATGTGTGTGTGCAACTCCATTTTATAGTGAAAATCGATTTCGTTCGTTGCTAGCCATTTCAACTCCTTTTTTTTGCATACTCCTTACACGTAGTGTGAATAGTAATATAATTTTGTCACGGAGTTTGTAACGCTTTAAAGCAAGCATCGGAACAAAAATAATATATATATATATATATATATATATATATATATATATATATATATATATATATATATATATATATATATATATATATATATATATATATATATATATATATATATATATGTATTCTAGCTCTGTATATAAGGAGTCCGTCTATCAGTGCTTTCCGGTCCTCCCTATTATCTTAATATTTGAAATATTTGTATGAAAGTTTGTATGTAGACTTTTCATAACCAGAAGTAACAAAATGTCTGCGACTTAATAAATAGAAGGTATTTCTCCCATTCAAAAACACTTTGTATTTATTTTGTTGCATCGAACATGTTTGAATTAAAGCAGTTATTTTGTAAAATAATACATAATTATTGTTCAACTACATATTTTAAATCTAAGCAAGGGTGCCGAGCAAGTTTGAAGAGTATTAAAGCTTGGCTTCCACCGACGTTAACGTTGTTTTTCACATTTTAGACATTTTGGGCTTTGCTCGTTTTGTATTTAAATTTATATATGTCGTTGTTTCTCTTCACTTATTTAAATATTTGAAACGAATAAAAAACGTTCATAAAAATAAAAGTTTTGGCAAATTTTTTTTTTTTTTGTGAACAGCAACAGGATATATTTAAAAGGGACAATCTCCTTTCTCACAATTTTAAATGCAAATATCCATTTACGTATTTTATATAAGTCTAACTCGCTTGCACATACTATAGACTATCTCACTCGCAGGGATTTTCTCGCAAGGATTAAACATTTTCTGCGCTTTGTTTTTTGTTTTCAACTTTTACAAAAACAAAAAAAAAAAAAGCGAAAAGTTGTACTTAATTTAAGTTTGCGTATAATAAACTTTATATTGTTTTGATCCTTGTAATTAAAAAGTTTTTTTCGTTTTTTCTTTTTTAACCAAAGTATTTAAGTCGCAATTTTCGCGGCTCAGCAAGAAAAAGAGTTGAATCTTATCAAAGTAAAGCAGAACTAGGTCGTCATTGTCGCCGATGATGCTGCTTCACTTTTAATTATAGTTTTGTCCCACGGCGACTGTCCATTCTTTACTTTTTCAGAACAGAACTTGTCTAGAATGTAAATCCTTTGATGAGTTTGTCACTGCGGCTGTTCAAACAAGTACCTCTACTTTCTTCGTACACTTTCCCGCTAACTGCCGTATACAAAGGGGTATATAGCGCGTGCTCTTGATGTTGTTGATGCTCCTTGAAACATGTATTAAAAGCTGCTGCTGGCTTCTTCTATATGTAGAATAGTACACTCATAGAATATATAGATACCTACAACTGTAGGTCGGTGTCACGCATGTTGTACTGTCTCCTTTTTGTTATTGCTTTCTGCATGCTGAAGTATAATGGTGGCTGCGACATTGGATTTCTTGAAGCGATAGTATGTTTAATGATTTAGAAAATGTGCCTTTGGGTATTACAGTCGCCTTTTCTGTAATTTATTTCCCCAAAACCAGCACCAATTTTAATTCACAACCCAAACATATACGTACGTATAAAACTTCATTCTCCCGACTCATATTTGGCTTGAAATTTTAGCCGCGAAAACTATTTCGAAGACGACAGAGATTTGATTTAATGAAAATTTGTAAAGGCAGAAAATTTGTTATGCTTGGTATGTTATGTAGTGGAGAAGGGGTGAAGTGAGGGTTAGCAAATACTTGTGCTATTTTCAATTCCCTGCTTTGGAGCATAGCATAGAGTACCACAAATACATACTCATATATGGCATAACTACACTGAAAGTGGTGCAAATAATAATGGAATCGAATAGAATGGTGCACTTTGTGCTATACGAGTAAGTGTGCAATAGGCAAAATATATTTGTATCTAAGAGGGTTGTGCCATAAGTCAGTTAGTAAATTTAAGTGTTTGTTACGACCAAAGGAAATTAGCAGGTAGTGTACGTGTACTTATATATTAAAGTATATATAAAAAGAGACGGATAGAGATGGAAATTAAAACACATGTGCGTCATCATACGTATACTTTTATTTTTGTCTTTTGTTGTTAAGCCTGCTAATCCCTCTCTTTTCCTTTCTCCCTTTACCAAGATTTTTTCTGACAATTCATTTTGTACGTTTCCCTTGTGCTGGCAAAATTTAAATCAGTCGTATGTGTTGAAGTGGGTCAAAATCTAGTTACTGAATTACAAAATCTAATTAATACACTTTACTTCCAATAAAACCCGGCAAGCGTGAATTGCATGACAAAGACTGTGGGTTCGAATCACGTGAAATGTTTACTAGTGAATGTAGTGAGTGTTTATCGCCGACGACAGAATAGCCAGTGCCATGAGTGTTTAATATTGAGCTTTTATTTATTTGTAATTATAAAAAGTAAAATTAGTTTTTATCTAACAAAGTCTGAGAACAGCTGTTGGAGATTGTGAGCGAAGTTTTCATTTAATTAGCTATTAGTCATTTATTTTTGTGCAAAAATATTTCTATAAAGCCAGTTTTTGCGACATTGCACATATACTTTAGATTTATACGCTAAATTTCAAGTGAAAACAAATGTTTTCTTGTTAATTGTTCATTACAAACTGTTGCTAAATATTATAGGAATGTTTTCCAAAAAATGTGCTAAAGAAATCAGTGATTGATATTGAAATACAAGTAGATTTGATTTGATAGATTTGGTCAGAAAACTCTGTTTCTCAAACAGCCCTCTCATGTATTTCGAAGGACATGCTGTCGTTAGCTTATCTCCAGCATTGTGGGTGTTATTTTGGTATGAATAGAATTTTGCGCTTTTGGGGATACAAAAGTGAGAATTTTGTAAAGCATATTTTTGTGCATAGCACTTGTTCATGTTCTGGTGCTATACCAAGCAGAAAACTAGCTTCTTGCAGGAGAAGAGAATGCAGTTGCTTGATACGAACGACAGATATACTTTCTTAACTACAATTTAAGCTGCTTCCGAACAGTAAAAATGCATCTTGAAGTTTTTGCTTGGCATTTGGGTATTTTGTGTGCCCCAATTTGTTTGCAGTTTTGCACAAGTTGCACAACTTTTGTTCGACTTTCTCGAGTCGAGACGTTGTCATCATCGTCGTAGTTGTCGCTGACTTGACTAAACTATCAAGATGCTGTTTGTATATATTTAAGAAATTTAATACACGCTCCCGTTGGTATGACAAACAGTCTGCTTCAATGAATGTCCAACTGACTGACGAATTGTCGCACTGATTGCTATGGCACAGAACTTCATTGTGTGTGGAGATAGATGCTTACGAGTGTATTGCAATGTGTCTCAAGTGCATTGCTGCAATGCAGTCTTCTTCATAGACGTCATCTTCGTCGACATCGTCGACATCGTTGCCATATTCTCCATATTCCCCTATTGAAGTCATTCATGTTGTTGAGTGTTCTATTGTAAATCCGTTCGATGTTCTCTTGCTGATAATTGTATATGTAGCGCAATTTTCACATTGAAGATGGAATTTACGAAACTGCTACTGCAACAGTTTAATCAAATTGACATAGATTACTGAATGAATCAATCACAGAAGCATCATCTCTATTACTATGGATTTTTTTCGTATCTGAATTCGTTGCTGCACGCTTTAATTAATCAACTCATCTATTTTTTTTCCTCACTTAGCTGCAAATATCGTTAACGAATACTGTCATATGAATTACACTCACAATTAAGTTGCAAGTCAAATAGAGTAGAACTGCTTTTTATACCCTTCTTCATACATAGAGAGAAAAGTATATTAGGTATGAGATTTTTCTTTTTTGAAAGTTTGGAGCTTGTACAAAAAAAAAAAAAATTAAATTCGAATCGGTACGAATAGAATACTAATCTCAGATTTAAAGCTGATGAAAATCTTCATGACAGAATATTCAAGAAGCTTTTTAACGAAATCACCTGAGTTTGTGGTCACTATTTGCTGTTACTCTATATGTATTTTTATAAAGTGTCTGCAAAATATGTTTTTTAGTAAGCGTGTTAAAGAAGCCAAATTAAAGCATGTCATCCATACAAAGTCTAAGCGGAAACTAGTGTAGATCTAGTGAAGTTAAGAAATTCGCCAACGACCTGGAAACTATCTTTATTCCTTTTGTCTTCTGCTCGCCTGCAAATAAAGAAGAGATCCTGGAGAATTAGGTAATATTATCTATTAGGTAATATATCATGCATACAACGAGGCTCAGTCACTTCCCTGCTTAATGAAAATGCGCCGAGATCATTATGATTGCCAAACCTGGTAAACCTAGCACAAGCCATGATTCTATAGTCCAATTAGCTTGCTGACAATACTGTTTAAGATATTGGAAAGTATATTTCTGAAACGATTGTTGTCAATGCTTGAACGAAGGTCACATGATTCTAGATCGTCAGTTCGTTTTCTGAAGACTGCATAAGATCCCAGAGCGATGTCAACGTGTTGTACATCAGTTACTTAACACCCTAGACAGTTGTCAGTTGGGCTTCGACTGCCTTTCTACATTTGACCGAGTGTAGCGGGATCCTGGAATTTTAAATAAGCTCCTGGATCGTTCATCTTTACATCAGCTGCAAGGGCAAAGAGTGCTGGACGATATGCTGTTGCTAGCTCTCTTGGCAACGGAAGGCGATCCGGTTATTGCGTCGCGTCCAGCTTCACCTATATGCAACATGTTCATTAGATGGAACATTGGAGTGCACGCAGAAAAATCTTCTCATGCAAAATTCACCATGAGACACATCAGCTGTCCGCCAGTATTTCTCAACGGGGATGTCATTCCTATGACACATCACAGCAAAATATCATGGTCTGACAATCGACAGAAGACTTCCATTTATTATGTGTACATCCTACAAAGGATTCAGTCGAAGCTCCTGCGTAGGCTGGTTGGTGCACCATTCTATAACAGAAACTCGGTTATCCATCGTGACTTACTGATCCCAATTGTTAAATAGGATATTGCTGCTCAGAGGAGTAACTTTCGCTGTGCTGAGTTATTTTATTTGTTATACTCTTAACATTATATTTTAGTCATAATATTTGCAAGGACTTAAAGTAAGTATCGAAGAAATACATAAGTACATATATTCGTGATCATCACGTCAAGATGTGTCGCTCTAGTCATGCCCATATGTCTGAGAGTTTAGCAGAACCTTTTTTAAATCAATCTTTCAAATATTGGTTTGAAAGTTGAGGTTAAAATTGTTCGTGATTTTACAGGGGGTGTTCAACCTACAAGCTTCAAGCGTAACTTCAATTTTCTTTTCCAACGTACATACGAAACAGTTTCTTGGGTCGAAGTTGTAGAGTTTTAGGTAATCTTTCAACTGAAATATCTATTAACAAAAAAACTAACTATGTTCAACCTACAATTCTCTCACTTACACTGTAAATGGAACATTCGAACATTTAGGCACTTGTTAAGTGTATAAAACCAACAGTTTTACTGAAGTAGAAGTATCTCCTATTTTTTCTTCAGTGTTGTTTTTATGCGCTTCAATTAGTCTGTTTGACAAAAAAGCACAAATTCAATATTTGTTGAGCAAACGTTACTGCAATCTATCTATCTGTGATGCCTTTGTAATATTTTTCAATATATTTACAAGACGTTTTATTTTATTTTACTGTTTTTTTAGTTTACCTTTATAAAAACATATACTCGTATTGCTACGAGTTTGTGTGCAACTTGTTGCCCTAATCCGTAGCAACTTCCGCTCTGCGTTCATAGTTTGCCGCATCCGTTTCCTATGGCATATCCTGCTATGTTCATATTTTACGCCACAGCTCATATTTTTTACCTCTTTGAAAAATGTTGCTCCACAAACTATATTGCATTTTTTGCTTATTTAATTTGTGCATATCTAGTATGAAGAATTTGGTGAAATATTTTGTAAAATTGAATCTTTTCTCTTTTAAATGTTATATTTTTCTATATTATTTTGTAAAATTTTGCACATTACATACTTGTTTAACTCTGTTTGTTGTGTCTTTCTGGCCTGTGTGTGTATGTGTGTGTGTTAGTTTAAATTGTTTGTTCAGAAGTGAAATTGAGTTTTTGTATCGTAGATTTTTTTCCGGTACATCTCTGTTAGCTGCTGTATTAACTTGTTATGCTCTGCCGTTCTAGTAATTGTATTTATTTCTTATAAATTCATGCTAGTCATGTACATTTTGTATTGTATTAAATGGATTTTGCATACATGTCGTACATGCATATATCGCTCTATGACTGACCACGTTCAATTTATGGGTAATTGCATTTACTGCAAATATGTTGATTGGGGATGATGAAGCGTAAGAAAAAAGATACATTTGAAAGATGTTAAATGTATCTTGGCAGAAATGGGTCGCAAATAACTGTTTCGAATATAATATTCTGATGACGGTCTTTTCGGTACTTCCAAAGGCATTTGAGAAATACAATATAAACAACGGGATATCAGACAACGACGTACAGTGCATACATAATGTGAAACATTAAAGTCAAATACGGAACGATGTAACAGACATGACAACATGTATTTTAAAACATCAAAATATGAGAATTGCATATTCAGACAGACTTCAATATGGGCATGGAGTTAGGAGTTTTAAAATTGATATAAAATATTAGTCTATGTATTGTCTATACTTACATATACCACATTAAAAGAGGTATATGTGCACTTTTGTTTAATTTCTTTCTTCATTAAAGGTAACGTCAAATTTTTTTCGGTATGGAAGTTTTCGTTCATTTTTTCCAAGCATAAATTTACTTCGATTTTCATCCTTAGTTCCGTTAAAAACTTCAATAGATATTCATGTTTTTCTTAGAAAATATTTAGTGCAGAGTACACACTTGTAACACACTTCTAACATATTTTTGCAACTTACATGGTAAATTTTACTTTAAAATGTCACGTTTATATCATTTATCGGAAAAGAGCGTGATTTGATAAAGGTTATGCGTGAAGTTGGGACTAAAATTGCAGATATCGCTGCAAGTGTTAGGCGGGCGCGATATACAATTTCAAACTTAATCAAAAACCCCGTCAATTATGGTGACATAAAGCGCAAGAATATTTGAGGCATGGATGTCAAATGCCATTTAGTTCTTAATATATCCAGAAGAAGTGATCATATTTTAGTCGAGAACAAAAACGTTTCATATGCTTTCCGAAAGCCTGTGCCAATTCTACAGCAACGCTACCTAACCACCCGTGAAAGTGTTGAAAGCGCTTGCCGGATCTTCTTGGGGTAAGGACAAGGAGACTATAATAACAACTTATAAAGCTATTGGACGTTCTGTCCTAAATTATGCTGCTCCTGTATGCTGCTCCTGAGTAAGACTCAATGGCAAAGCCTGCAAAGAAGTCAGAATGGTGCGCTGAGGACTGCCACTGGATGTCTGCAAATGACCCATGAGGATCATTTGCACAATGAAGCGATGATACTTCCTGTTCATCAACATAATGAGTTGCTTTCGAAGCAGTTCTTGTTGGGTGCGTACAGAAGTTATCATCCGAACCATGGCACCCACACTACATCAGCGCCTACCCGAATAAGATCGGATATCAGGATATATAAGTCGAGCATAAATCGCTTTATCACTGATAGCAATATAGAGGAGTATGAGTATACTTCTGGAAGGGCCCAATTGCATAAAGATGCAACTGAACATGCCATACGCTCTTATACGGACAATATTATATTAGGTGGAAGACCTCCGCCTATTAATGAGAGCGAAAAACATCTCCCTCGTAGCACCAGGACGAAACTTGCACAGTTAAGAACCGGATAGAGTGTTATGCTCGAGTGCTACAGGGAAAGAATTGGGATAAGCAATACTAATTGCTGCCCTGATTGCGTTCAATCAGCGCATGATACTATTCATTTGTTCAATTGCCCGTCCCATCCGACACAATTGAGCCCTTTAGACCTCTGGTTACGACCAGAGGATGTTGCTTTTTTCCTAGACCTTGACACCTGAGGTTGCATTTCGGTCTGTCTTTCTCTTACTTTCACAAATTGCTTTGCACTACTACATTCATATCATATATAATAAATTGTGTATATATAATTTCCTGATACAGCTCACACGAAGCTGATACAACAACAACCACCCGTGAAGCTTATCGTGAATCTTTTGTTGCATAATACAGGATTTTTACTGAGGAATACCATAAAAGTTAGTAAATTTATCGAACGAAATTTTAAGGTCCTGCTACCTGCCATAAGTACTGACGCGATTTGAGACAACAACGACAAATCCGACATGTCGAAACCATGTGCACGGAACTCTGATGATTTGGGATGCTTTTGGGTATGTTGGAGAGTCTTCGCTTTGCTTTAGACATATCAGAACAAATGTGTACATGTATTATGTAGGTATACATATTAGAGAGTGTCTTCATAGATTTTGCTGACAACTTTTATGGATATAATTGGGGTTTTCAACGAGACAACGCCCTAATTCACACTGCTCATACTTACAACAAACGTTTTTCTGATACCAAGAAATATACCTGTATTGGAGTGGCCAGCGATTAACCCGTATCTAAACACGATTGAGGACATGTGGAGAATTCTTTCGGTCTTTATGAAGAGTACCTTGAAGTTGATTTGGTTTTTTTTTTTAACTATTCATTAGTACTCTATTAAGGAATTCTTTTGTCTAAAATACTTCTCTCTCTAAGCCATAAGAATGTCTATACCTTTTTTACACATTTTGCTCCCACATTTAAATACTTTTGGTTGCATATTTTAGCTAAGTATCTATATCATGAGTGTTGTTTGTATGCATTTGAACTACTTTTGCACAACAAATCGCAGCAAAATATTTCAACAATTTCAATAGTTTGCACACATGACATGGCGGCGGCTCTCACAACACACAAATTTACTTGAATCTAATCAGCATCAAATATTTAAAAGCAAATACTACACACAACTAACAACTATCTCCCTGTTCACCCTATCTATCACACTTGCATGCATATTTTGGGGCGTTCCCTCATAAGCATATGGGGCAAAAAAAAAGCAAAACTATATGAATTTTTCAGATATCAACTAGCACATTTGCAAGTTGCTCGCTGTTGAATATCTGAGTATCTGAAGAATACAACAAAGCAAGGCAAAATGTGGCGTGCGCGTTCTTTGTAATGTCATATAAAAATTCTACTTCAAGTTCTGTGTGTTTTTTTGTTTGTTCTATATGTCATATGTATCTACATATACACATGGTTTGATTTGAAAATTCTTAAATTTATTAAAAGTAATGAAAACTGTAATGTGTCGAGTAGGAAGAGAGCAATCTGACTGATACTTAAAATCAAAATAAAGGTATTAAAATACCCAAAAATAAACGTGTTCTCATTTTTTTTTTAAATCGGTTGAATAGTTTGAAAGTTTTGAGCTGAAAGTTTTAAAAAATTTGTTTTTTTTTTCAGAGATGAAGGCAAAAAATACTTAAATAATGGCGAAAAAATAGAGTTCCTTTACAGACCATTTACAGACAAGCGTACATGACTAGAACGACTAGTCCAACTGATCAAGAATGTATATGATTTATAGGATTTCCGATGCTTCTTTTTAGATATTCTACACTATGTGTAAAGAGTAGAAAACCTACTTCACAGAAATGTACCTAAAGATATAGACGATATTACTGAAGCCGATTTTTGTCTCCTTCGTATTGGGTTGAAGGTTGAATAACGATAGCTAATCGTAAACTTTTAAATCTTACCATGTATGAAAAACGAAAGTGTTACAATACATTTGCCGTCGTCCTCCCGACCGCAATTCATATATTATATGTATCTAGCTTAGATGAAAAATGGTTGCTTGCGCGCTCTGTGAAATACATATCAAGGCAGCCAGTTGCCGGTGTCACATGCTGCACTCTTTCTAGGTCTCAGTACTGCTAGCACCAATTTTACTACAGATACATTTTGCTACTTCGGCTCCTTTGACTTCTTCTGTTGGCTACGTCTGCTTAGCCAACTATAAATTCTCGAGTGCAGTGCTGCCTTCTGCATGGCTGTCTTGTGGTTTATTCATCTGGCTTTGTGTCGGTCTGACTGACTGACTGACTGACTGATTCATCTACTGGCGTGCATTTAATTTTTTTGCGACTTTTTTCGCCTACTTTGTAAGCAGGTCACGTGAGCGTTTATATTCGTAAATGCTGTTCGCTCGCCCGCCCGCTCGCTTAAGACGTTCGTTGTGGTAACAATTGGTTGGTTGATCAGGTGGCGCGTCTTACTGCGGGACGTGCTTCACTGAAGGAAGTTCAACGCTATTTTATTTCTTATTATTGTTTTGCTCCTTCATTTGCTTCGTGCTTTGTGTTTACTTCTTTGTTAACAATATGCAAAAAACGTTTATTTATTTTTTTTTTGTTTTACTACCACTTTTTGTTGTTGTTGTAGTTTTATACGCTACAATCATAATGGGATAATTGGTATGTATATTGATACAACATATGTACTATATAAAAGTATATATGGAAAAGTGTGTTTCGTTCAAGTAACATCAGGCTCGTCCGAAGAGTGACCAATCGGGCCTTTAAAAGTACAAAATAAAATGAACAAAAATTGTCTGAGCAGATTTCAGCAATATCGAATATACTAAATAAAATGTTTTCTTAAAGAGTACCTCTTGTCGCACAATAAAACAAAACAAAGAAATAAATTTCAGTAACTATTCACTTTCATTAAAATAATAGTTAAGGTTTTTGTTGCAAATACTATTGGCGCAAAAATATAAGACAATATGTCCCGAAATATTTGTTCTGGAGAGATTATCCCGAAATTTCTGGGAATATGTACAAATTTCAGTAAAATAATATTCATTTCATTATCAAGCAAGAATGGAAAACCGATTATTCTGTGCATACACAGATTAGTGAAATGCGCGCCAAATATCAATCAATAGAAGTAACCACATGGTAAAATATAATATTCGTTATTAAATCGAACCTGGAGGCTATTATTCACCATCAAGCTCGATATATGGGTTCATCATGAACTAAAAAAATCTACTTCACCAATCGGATCAATATTGCCGATACTTATATCAATCGCAACAAAATCGACTCGCGATCCTAAAGGACAGCCAAAGCTGATCTATACCAAAAGAAAGTTATACTCTCAATATGGTGGGACTGTAAGGGATGCTGTTTTTCAGGTCATATATCAAAATGGTCAAAATATTATACATTGAATTGTTCGATTATCAATAAATGAGCCTTGAAAATCACTAAAAAAAAACTTCATGAGTTTTTCGAATGGTATAGTTTCGGCTATAATTTGAAATTTTTTGAAAAGAGTTTGTATTTGAGGTGCTCCCTGTGAAGTTTTTTTTCGTGATTTCGGGATTTTGTTCGTGATCGTGCAGAGTTAAATAACACAAAAATAACAAGGGCGACGGAATACGAATTTAAAGATCATTCAAATGAAGATCAGAGATAAAAAAATCGATGAATAGACAAAATTTATCAGGCCAGTAATAGTTTTCACTTTCACAACTAGTTTCTTTTTATTAAAATGGTTACTTTCCCTTTCTAGCATTTGGTCACCCTGTTGCCAAACCACGCTTCTAAAAGAAGTAGATCGGAAACAATAACGAGTATTGCATAGTGTAGTGTTTAGACTCTAAACACTTCACTAAACTCTAAACTTTAGAGTCAACTTTTAATTGGCTAATTTTTAAATTCGCTTTCAGGGAATTTAATTTTTTGAGTCTATAACAGCGATGGGCGGTTTTTTTTGTCTCGCTAGCATATAAGAACCGCGACATCACATCGTCTATCTCTTTCTACTCGCGAGTTATAGGGCGCCCATCGCTGGTCTGAACAAAGGAACAAGTTTCATCAACAGTAAAAGCCATATACTACATATTAAGATAATATTGTGTCGTTCAAAAATGCGTTGGTCCTAATGAAAGCAAAGCATACAATTCAATTAAGCATGAATTTGCATTCGTATTCGTGTCGTGCCGAAATAATTCGACAGGCGCGCAACTCTAGTTAGTAACGTACTATTAGTTTCCTTGTTGTACGTAAATTTTAATTTGTTTTTTTCGGAGATAGAAATTTCCAATATTTTAAGTTTATGCGATCTCTAAAATATAAAAAATAAACATATATACCCTACGGTTATTAATAATTATGAGGCGCGTGTGTGAAGGGTACAAATGTACTTTTTTTTCGTTAATACAGGGTGGGGCAAAAAGTAATCACGGTATAACTTTTGCAAATGGCGTTAAATGTCAATTCGGTTTTGACATTTGTGAAGTAAACAAACACAGAATACAAATCGACATGCTATGAATCGGTATACTCCGCCAGAACACGGAATAATTGTTTCCATTTTTTTGCGCAACAATTCGTCGATTTTTCATCGAAAATTATCATGAGCGATGAGTCTCATTTCCATCTTAGCGGTTACGTGAATAAACAAATCTGGGGCACCGAAAATCCGTGTATCACCCACGAAGAGCCATTGCATCCGCTCAAAGTTACTGCGTGGTGTGCTGTTTACGCTGGAGGAGTCATCGGGCTGTTTTTCTTTGAGAACGCGCTACAGAGCCATGATTACCCATTTTTTTCTTCCTAAATTGGATGCATTGGGATTGGAGAACATGTGATATCCAACAGAACGGTGCAACGGCTATTTCATTATAAAAAAAAACTACAGCAAAAGTACATCGGGGTATTACCTTTGCCCCACCCTGTACATAATTGTATTTGCCTTGTCATTAATTCTCTTTTTTGAATTTGCTGATGTCGTCTCAAGAAACGTGTTAAACATATTTTAATAAACTTCATTTTTCATAAATATTTTGCTTATTCAATCAATTTTTGTTGGTGTGTATCTAAAGCTATTTACTTTTATTTCCGTTTTGTTTTTATTATGCTTGCCTTATTTATGAGTAAACAAAATATGGTGGAGCGAGAGAAAGAAAGAAAAAAAATTATAAATAAAAAATCAATAATTCGCTGAATTTATGATATACTCTTCACAAATAGTGTGAATAGTATTATAATTTAGTCACAATCTTTGCAACGGCTTAGAGGCAGCCACATAAAGTTTATATATTCGTTATCAGCATGACAAGACGAGTCGATCTAACCATACCTGTCCGTCCTATTCCTTGAATCTTTGAAATATTGGTTGGAAACTTGGTATGGAGACTTTTTATAACCAGAAGCAACACAAGTTCCAAATTTGTTTCTATCATTTTATATTTCCACCTTTAAGATACCAAGCAAATGTTATAATTATGTACTAACTACCATTGTTGCATACCATTGATACAACCATTGTTGCATCTGTAATTACATCTACAAAACCATACTTAATATGTTGTTATGATATTTTGATTATGATCTATTTTGTGATGGTTAGCGTTGTATCTCTAAATCTAAATAGACTTCGAACTTCTTGGAATGGTTCCAATAGAGCGCTCGCAGCTGGATTTGCATGAATTTGTAGGCGGGAGATTTTGCGTTGTAACTTTTCAATTCATCTGCAACTGACGGTATCGTGTTGCAGTGTTGCATTCGTGACATACGGTGTCGATTTCGTTATAAGTAGTAAAACTTTCGATTGGAATCGTTGAATAATGTCGATGTTTGATTTGGCTGCTGATCCCCAAAGTTTAGACCTTAAGTCCAAATTGGCTTAATCACTGATATGTAGACCAATCTTTTGATTTTAAGTGATAGCTGTGAACTTGGAACTAGAAGCCAATATAAACTTGTGAGTTTTAGCCCCAGTTGATTCCTTTTTGTGAAAATATGTTTCCGCCATGCGAGACGCTTGTCGAGATGAAACCCTAAGTATTTGGCGCTGTTCTCTTTCTGCAGTTGTTGGTTGCTTAGAAATACTGCTGGACTGTCACTTCTCCGAAGCGAGTACGTCACTTGGATTGATTTTGACGGGTTTATGTTAAGTCTCCAGTAGCCACGTTATGGTGTCATCAGCAATTGTTGTTTCAGTAGATTTTGGCAAATCAGCTGTAAACAGTGTGTATAAAATGGGGCATAACAAACTACCATGTGGAACACTCGATAGTACCTCATAGATTGATGAATATTCGTTATTACACTTAACCATGAAGTGGCGGTCATTCAGTTCAGTTCCAAATTGTCTGCGACTTCATAAATGGTAGGCATAGAAAAACACTTGGTAATTATTTATTTTAATTTAATTGTTTCTAATAATTGCATGCGCAACAAACTTCCCACAACACCCTCTATTATCCCATCTACAATCGTGAAAAAGGCGAAATTCATGCCATACGAGTATGAATGAATAAAATTTAATATTCACTTAAAAGGGTGAAGAGAATTAAAGCTTCGGTTCTACCGAAGTAAAAGCTTTTATTGTTTTTTTTTTTAATTTTTGACGCTTACCAAATTGTTTGGTACAACATTTTCAAGTCGCGTGTATGTTTTGCTTTTTGTTTTTAGACATTTGAACATAGAAAATCCATTTTAGAGCGCTACAAAATTTTATTACTATATATATTTTTTTTTTGATTTTTTGAAGTGTTTAAATAGTTTTTCACACCTTTGTTTTGTTTCTCTCTTCTCTTTACAGCTACATTTTTAAATAATTAAAGAAACTTTTGTTTCACTGCTTTCGAAAAGAAAATAAAAGGTAAGTACTAGAACGATTTCTATAATCTTGAGAGAGCTGTCGAAATTTATGTGATTTGATTAAATTTTTTACCGCAAGCAAAATGCTGCGACTTTGAAGATTTTTCTGCTGTGCTACTTCAAGAAGTGTATCTTATATGGTAGCGTTTTCAAGTGTTCTTTTTTTTTACCGAAGCCGTTTGAACTTGTTCTACTTTTTGCGCTGCAGATGCTTCGTTTTACTGCTACTTTTCTTTATGGACGACGATGAGCGTGTTAAGCAGCTCAAAAGCGCCATTTCGTATGCGAAGCGGTGCTTTTTATTTGCAATTTTCTTTGTAAACAAGGAGTGACTGAAAAGTTTCGCATTGTATCTAAAGTGGAGTAATATATTTCTAACAAAATTTGGCGAGCTTCTATGCCTCAACATGAGAGTAAGAGCTAAGACGGACTGCAAAAGCGACTGCACGTCTTTGAAGTCTGTGCGAAAAAGTGGAATATCAAAACCAACAACGATAGGTGTATAAACGTATGCACCACTCTGATGAGAAGATTCCATGACGAAATACTTGGGGTGTCTACTGTACAGCAGTTTGATCTTCAGGCACCACATCACTGTTTTCGTGGGTACCTTTCGTACAGAGTAGTCGCAAATCCAAAATAGCTTTTGACATTATTCTAAAAATAGAAGATGTACTTTTTTTCCGTTAACCAATTATTAGGTTTAATATATCCATTTTATTAAAAAAACAATATGTAAAATGGATTGGAGTGGCCAAACAAGTAATTAACACAGTTGATAATGATTGGCATATGAACTTTTTAATGATTTTTTTATTGTTATTTCAAACAACGATTTTGAGTTGGGCAAACAGTTCTACCTGCAAACTCATAGGATTCATTTATTTATATAATTATGAAAAAAATTAGCTGCTATTTAACGATTCTGGATTTTATTTCATACTACGCAACCTCAAAAAATATTTATGAATAATTCTCAGTATGATTATTCTAAAGATAGAATAATTTTTCATAAAATTTATCGACCGCAAAAAATACTAAAAATACAGAGTTTCAAAGAGATTTAGTGATTTTTTCCATATTTTTACACCATTTCGGGTCCACCATTTTGTTTTCATCATGACAGTTTGGATTTTTGTGTGTCGTGCCAAATTAAAGACTTCTTAATCAAATAAGTAAACTTCCGCTTCGCAATAAAGTATAATATACCAGAAAATTGTCGCTCCAACATGGAGATATCGACTCCAAATCTGGTGTATTGTTGCAAGATTGAATCCCAAACGATTCCACTCGCCAGAATAAAGCTTTGCGTCTGGCGACTGGTACGTTCGAAATTCTACATATCTTTCATAGTGACCTCAATTTGGCTACCGTCGAGAAAATAACTTTTTTATTCTTACATGCTCGGCTGCTGGCCAACGGAAAACATCTGGGCAGACCCTTGGCCACTGCTACCACTCAAGGACGTTAAAACGTCATCACACCTAGCTTGACATACCATCGATCCTGCCGCAGTCACGACCTGGATGAAGTATGTATATAAACAAATTTTTTCTTAAACAAAAGTTTGGCGAACATAAGTTTTGTAGCGGTGTAGCATCGGCTATTTTTTACCAGTAGTTCGTATTGCTTCTGGCTTACACATGTACCAAATCTCGTTTGATATATGACGTTCTTGATATCGCCCACGTTTGACAGTAGTAATTCTTGCTCCTGATGTTCTTTACTTATGTATTTTAAACTTTATTTATCTGTGTCAAAAAAATATGATGAATTTTTTGTTTCTACCTATATATTGTCAGAAACCTTTTAACATTTGATAGATAATGATAGAAGGTTTTGATTGTATGTGAAGCATGACATCGCTCATATTTTCTCCAAATGTCATAATGTCAGAATTCTTCTTCTGATCTATAATAAGGAGACAATAGATGCAACGAATTAGGTTTTTGTCTTCTATAGAAGCGTGGCACAGCGCACTTCTAAATTGTCTGTGTACTTATCGTCATTAGCGGTGAAGACAATCTTCATTGGTTTTGATAAAGTATTAAGGGAGGGAGATATGGCGTACCAACAATAAAAAAACTTATTTGAGAAATGATATATAGACTCGAATTGTAGACATACTAGATGTCTCCTGGGGCGGACAGACCCCTGATAATAATACAAAAAAATAAAAAAAATTCTGGAGAATTTTTTAAGCAATCCTTGCACATCTCTGCTTGTTGAGTTTAATTTTTTTTTATTTTTTTCTCCAGTTAGCATGCTAACTGCCTGCGGCTGGCGCTTGGACTCAGCTGGCGCTACCATTCTGTACTGAACCCCGCTGCCTGCCTCAGTAATCGCCATCTTCGTCATCATCATCAGCAGCAGTTTGACCAATTGCTCCAGTTTATGTGACGAAAACTTGTTTTTCGGGCCGCTTTGCGTTCTGCACGCAGCGCTGCAAACTATTTTTTTATTTCTATTTTTTTTTTAAGCTGTATTATAAAATCGTATTACATTTGCTTAGAAACCAAACGACATACTTAATAAAAAATGAAATGAATAAATAAAAAAAAAAAACAAACGAAACTATTTTGCGATTCCTGTTTAGCAAGTTGTGGGTTTATTTCTTCTGCCCCTCCAATCTATTTCTGTAATGGTAAAATTATGCCAGTTTAAGTTTATTCGCAAATTAAGGCTTAATGTAATGCGAATTCGAATTATTTTTAATGCGCGTAAATTTGATTTCATGTGATGATTGTCGTTGCTAATAAGTGCGAATACGCGGTGATTAATGATGATGGAAAGTTTTATTATACTCATAGATGAAGACCACGTTGCTAATGAAGTACGCTCGAAGAGAGAGAGAGAGAGGTAGAGAGTTAGCAATCTGTCAGTTAATAATATACGAGTATATAAATGTGCCTAGTCATTGCTTCAGCTTCTCTTTCCAGAGAAATCTATTTTATTATGATTGGCCTTTAAGACAGGTACCACACTGGAGATACTTTTAGATATTTACATCAAAAATACCATCCGCACACATCCTAGTATTTAAATTAGAGCGTTCACTTAATAGGAAGGAATACAAGCTAGTGGCCTTCAATCCAGATGCTATCACAGCAGCTTTGAGAAATCTGGAGATGTGACGCAGTACTAGTAGGCATCTTTAGTCAATTGCTCAAATGCAGGACTCTGGAGATATATCAAAAGTGGCTCTCCACAAAAAGGCGTCCTATTCTCTATCCTAAAGCTATCGACAAGTTGCTTAAGTGGGAGGTTTTCAAATAATAGCCTATGTCGATGCCGATATCAAAGCAATTAGTGCCATGTTTCCGCAGATAGTCTATGATATCATGAAAACAGCTCACAAAGTTGGGCAAACTCCTCTGGTTTATGAGCAAACCTGAACAAAATAGATCTATTCCATCCAAAAATTAACGGAATTTATCTTACATTTGGAGTCATTCCAAAATTTATTGGTATAATACTAGATAGTAACCTACTGTGAAATCAAAACTTTGCGGGGGAAGAATGATAAAAATCGCTCTTCACGTGCCTAAAAGCAATAGGTAGAAGATGGGGACTCTATGCAAATACAATCAACTGACTATATACTGCCGTAGTATGACCAATACTCATGTACGGCATTGTAGTGTGGAGGCCAGCACTTGACAAAGCCTCAACCATAAATTGCCGCCATAAGGATCAAAAAAGTGCGGAGCTATCAGAAATACCACAGAATACCATATTACATCTTGTCCCTAGATCTAGTAGGAAAATTGTCGGCCGCAATAGCCGATATTATGTTTAGAGAAAGTAATATATGAAACAATGGTAAAACATGACATTTAACAATCCTTAATGGAATGAAAAACTTACCACTTTCACAGATTACTGCGTTACGAATATAAACTTCAAAATGAAGTACGAAATCGCTCCTGCAAAGAATGGCAGACTAAATAACGGACGATAGATAACGCTAAAAAAAACTATTTACGGATACCTCTAAACTAGACAGTCGACTCGGTGGATGTGTTCACCTCCCAGAATTCAGACTACCTGACCACTGTAGCGTCTACCAAAAGCAAGTCGCTGGCATTCAGAAAGCAACGCAGTATCTAAGATTGAGTACGACCAGCTGCAAACTGATTTAGCTACTACCAAGTCACTCTCATGCGTAATAAGGTCAAAGACTATTACTGAATGCCGCTGATATAGAGGGCAACTGTAATATTGATGAGCTTGCAGGACAAGGCACAACGACTCATATTCTTCAAGATAAAGGTGTGTTTACCGGCAGTTAGTTGAATAGTTCGATTTTGTTATTACTATTTAAAGTGGTGCGTGGTTGCAAACTATTTTGTTAGCTACGAATTAACGACCAGTAGTTAGCTAAATCGTTAAGAATACCGACCAGTATCGTTAGTACATTGGGACCTCAAGTTACCGGGCGAATGGTCATCAGTTATTATTGGAAGCGAAAGTGCGCTAATTATGTATGAAATGTACTATTCTACCACTAATTGCGAATATAAATTACATTTTCTCAGGCATCTACATTACAGAAAGATCACGCGGGCTGTTGATGTGGATTCGATTTGGAAATGATTTTCTAATAATCTTTTTTGTCTGCTCGTATTTAACATCAAATTAGTGGACCAACACTTTTTAAGCCAAACATTTTTTCCCGTGATTTGAAAACTATGAGCTTAGAACTTTTAGTAAACCTACTTGCAAATATTTAGTTTGTAAATACATTTGGGTAATTTGTTTCAGTAACATAGACCTTAGGGTTAAGAAATAATATTTTTATAGTTATTGTTTAAAGTTAGAAATGGTTTTCTCTTTGCATATTGCTGACTATGCCAAACATAAGTGTACATTACAATATTTCGCTTAGCCCCATATTAAATTTCTACCCAGTAAAGAGTTTTACTGATGCTTTAATCTACGCGTCTGCTCGGTTTAAGTCAACTACAAAACAATACTTGCATATTTAAAAATGCAAAAAAATGCGCTGCTCCTTGACATTTACATTCATACTCGTATAGCAAACACAATTGAACCACTCAACCATACAATTTTTAAGCTGAAGCACACCGAACCACAACACACCAAACCTACATCCTTACACCAACATTTAAGACCGCTTGCATGATAGGTTTATGTGCTTAAGTTAGTTTAGTTTTGTTTTTACGACACCCCCCACTCCCGTCCCTCATTCTTATTTTAGTTAGTGTTGAAATGTTTAAAAACGTGATTTAAACAATTTCAACGATTTCAGCGAAACGTGTCGCTGGGATCAAAAAACGCGACTGCAACCCCTAAATTCGATACGTATGCAAATATTGGACATTGTCAGGTGCCTACCCCTTGCCTTGTACTCAGTCAAGACGACGAGGTCTCAACATGTCTCAATTTTCATGACAAATTATGCTTCGAGAGAAAAAAAAGTACAAAGAATGTTGTAGAAAATACTTTCGCCATCGTTGTAAGTTGAGAAGGTTAAGTAGTTTGTCTGTTGAATTATGGGTATTAAATTCTGTTTTATTTAACTTTGCTTTATTTTTATACTCGTCTTCGTTCGTGCACACGTTTTTGAATATTACGCTTTCAATGTGACGCCCTTACTGGGCTCCACTGCGCACCCCGTAGCACGTTGTCATTTTTTATGGTTCATTGAAATTATTGAAACTTGAGTTCGGTTCTGGAGCGACGAAGTATTACAGCAGCGTCGAAAAATTCTCCAACGCCAGCAAAAAGTAGTTCGTCGGTGGATAGGTCTTGGGAAAAGGGCGGTGAAGTACTGTAAATAATATTTATGATTTTAAATTTTCTTTTAGTTTACTTTACTTTTTGCTGTTAACACCAAAATAAAGCTTAATGAACTCGGAATTTCGTTGCTGGCTGCGCTGTGCGTGTTGCACTGTGTGTGTGTGTGTATTGAAGTTTGTGTGTATATATGGGCATATTGGCATGAAATGCGGGTGTGTCCACCCCAAGTGAAGTTATTCTACCGTTTGGGGAGCAACAACTCCCAAAAGTATGCAATGCATTCCTTTTATTCATTTAATATTTTCGAGTGGAGCACAGTTTACTGCATGCACATACAGTCATGTGACACAAAACTAGTAACAATAATTTTGCTCAAGAACTTTAAATTTGAAGTTACTTTTGGGTAATACACTAAGAAAGTGAGTAGGTGAAATTAAATTTTGCATAATTTTAATGAGCATTTGAGCATTTCAAAGCATAAATTTTAGAATTTTGAGCTTTTACAAAAAATTCATAAAATAAATAAAAATATGTACTAATATGGTTTATTAAAATTTTGAGGTAAACTTTGGAATCAACTTGCAATAACTCTGCAGTACCTTACCTGAACGTTTAAGATGGTCTAAAGACTATATTTTTAGACTTTTTGTAAAAATTGGAGTACTCTACAAAAAGAAAGAAATACATACTATAGTTGAGTTACCTAAGTAAATGTCACACAGCAAAGCTATAAGAAGTATATTGCACAAAAATGTGACCATTGTTTTAAAATCCAAAAAAAAAAAGTTCTGGGTTAGGGGGGGAAGTGTTTGTGGAATATAATTATACATTATACAGGTGTTTCAACTTGTAAAGTAACATTGCTCTTGGACTCACAAAGAAACGCTTCTGTGCCAATTATTTTATATGCTCTCGATTAGTGAAAAAGGAACAAAAAGTAGACTAGACCCACATAAATATAGAGATCTTCTTTTTATACTATTCATACATAGTATTACATATCAGTTTGTTAAAAAATTTTTAACGCATTAACGGAGGTCGAGATTATTCGAACAAGATTATGCCTGTATTCGTCTGGATGTTTTTACGCTTTTTTGTTTTTTGTATAAATTTTTGAGATATCTTGGTTCTAAGCTCATCCGTATCTTAGTATCAGTTGCACAGTTTTTGGTTTACCATGCATACTGTCGACTTTTGGGTTACGCAGGAAAAACTTTTTTATTACAATAAATGTAAACTTGAAATTTGATATTGGTGGCTTATTGTATGCACAACCGACTTTTAGCGACGGCCGTATACAAACCGACCACACACTTTTTAGGTTTTTCAGTTTTACAAACTATAAATTTTACTTCAATTTCCACATGAAAAGTTATAATGGATCATATGTCGTTCATTTTGAAAAGTATTCACTTCTAAAATATGTAAATTATATAAAATTAAATTGCACCGAAAAATTCACATTAGACATTTTGACCATAGTGTTTGGAATATATGACTCGTTTACAATTTGAATTTTCATGTGAAGGGCATTAAAGTTTTCTCTTCTCTTCTCTTCTCTTCTCTTCTCTTCTCTTCTCTTCTCTTCTCTTATTTTTTCTTCTCTTCTCTTCTCTTCTTTTCTCTCCTCTTCTCTTTTCTTCTCTTTTCTTCTCTTTTCTTCTCTTTTCTTCTCTTTTCTTCTCTTCTCTTTTCTTTTCTTCTCTTTTCTTCTCTTCGGTTCTCTTCTCTTCTCTTCACTTTTTTTTTATTTATTTATTTGAATATGCGCCTATATTCTAGATTTCTATCCGAATAATTGTTTATCCATTTTATTAAAATGTTCCGTTTTGTCACTTTCAGAAGTTTTGTGCGATTTTATATTACTTCATGTTGAGAATATAAATTTCCTACTACCAGGTTCCAATGAAATCAAATCGCAAAAAGCTTTTAAATGTGACAAAACGCACCATTTTAAAGAACTCGTTTCCGATATAACTATTCAGATTGAAATCTAGAAAAGCAGAAGTTAAATATATTTGAAGTAGGTATTAAGTAAAGTAATTTTTGACTAAAATATGCTTAATACATTTTTTAATTGTTGTTATTTCTGTGCACACAGCTGTTTGGCTTTGCGAGTATTTTTTCGCGAGTTTTTTTTTAATAAATAGTATCAAACTTCTGTAGGTTGCATGATGCTGTATATACAAAAATTCACTTCACTTCGTTGCCACATAGAAGATTTTCTACCTACAGTGTACTCGATCACCCATATACATACAATAATACTACCACTTTCTTAATTTTCTTGAACGCCAACATTTCAGTTTGAAGAATTTAACAAATTTTTCAATACATATGGGCGGGTTCCTTGTTTGAGTTTACTACTTATAACTACGACATATACATACATATATACGAGTATATATCCTTATTTCCTTATTTCATGTTGCCCTTTATACGTTAAGTGTGCGCCTGTTGATGCGTTGCTGCAGCTGAATGTAATAAAGTTTAATTTCACGCTGTTAGTTTTTTAGCTCAAGTGTTGCACAGACTCGGATAATATATACGAGTATATCGCGTACACTCCACGCCATACAAATAGTATCAGTTGCGCTTAAGTACGTTAGTCGCATAGCATAGAGCTGCTGCTGGCTGCGCCATGTGTGTGTTTGTTTGTTTGCATAAAAGGTTTAAGTTTATGAAATTATGCTATTAAAAGTGTCACACAGACAAACTGTAATCAGCAACATAAACTATGGAACTTTCCTTTTTTCAAGCAAAGGCACCTGGCGAACATCTGCCTTGGATTGGATTGCGTTTCATATGCTACTATAAATATGTCAAGTAGTGTTTTAGTTTTATGTGCTCTAGATATGTTTGTTTTAACTTGAGTGCGGATGTGCAGGATGTTGGAAAGCAGTATGCAGTAAATGCTGCTAGGGTAATATAGAGCACTTTTTAAAGTAGAAAATGCAGCTAAGCATTGAGCACTCGCTCGCGCCTAATCATAATAATTTACAAATATGATGCACTTCAAAGTGGTTCTCCCAGCATACTCCACAATACCGTCCTCCCTACTGTTTTTGTTTCAAGAGTGACGCTTGATGTTCACCTGGCAAAAGTAATTGCAGTTTTAAGTGCTTATTAGCTGGCGTCGTCGCACTTTACCTACTACTCTAACACACTCAAGTGGAGGTCATTAAACGCCGTCGGGTAGTAAGTGCTCCCATATAGCAAAAAAAAAAAAAAAACGAATTTTTTTCTCTTTTTTATAATTTTTTTCCCAGTTGAGTTTGGTTGTTTATGTCAGCATGACAATTTTGCATTTTGCAAAGAGAAAACAAACATTTGTAGATAGTAGTACTTTTTCATAGTCTTCTCATAGTAGTTGTCTTTTTTTTCTTCTGTATAGAAACAACTAAAAAATATGCTGCTACCTAGTGCATGTTTGTTTTTATCTCGCTTTACTTTGTGTCATCGACGCCACGCCCCCTTTTACACTATCCGCCCATACGCCACGGAGTTTTCAGAGTTATGGCTGTCTGTATATACGAATCTAGTCACTCATATATATTTTTTAATCTCTTAAGCTGAGTGTGCACTTTTTTTTTTTTTAAGTTACTCTGCAGACACCACCTTACATGTCTCAAACTGACGTGAATACACATACACTCTAAATGAATCCGTATACAGTGATTGAAGGAAGTATTCGCAAGCAATGCACTGAGAAGTGGCTTCAAAATTATGACAGTTGACTGGTAATTAAGGTGATTATTCTTTTTTAGAGGTAACAAAAGTGAAATCCACAATATCCAAAATGCACAAAATGATAAATTTTGAAAACTTCATTAAACAAGTCTAAATTCTCCAAATTCAAACATTTTTATAAAGTACACCCTTGTTGGACACGGCTCTACTGGCGAAGAACAGTCGCAATTAGGGAGGACGATCCTTTTCTATTTTGCATTGTATATAATGAACCTCTCACTGAAAGTGTATTCATTTGATTTGAAGGTTTTGAAAATGTTCCCTGTTCTTTTTTTTTATTCAGTTTATGCAATTTTTTGTGAGTTTATTTTAAGACAAATTAATTTTTTCATTGAAAGAGCTGAAAATACTAGTGATTTAAAGGGAGTGTTCACTGAACACATTTGATGTGCGAGATGTGCTTCAATAATATAATAATATTCAATAATATAATGCTTCAAATATAATAGAATATGATATCAGAAAAGACGAGCATCATAGTATGTAGGACGTGATCTTACGGAGTTATTGTAAAAAAAAAAAAATGTCAAAAAGATGTCACATATGAGGAAATAAAAATTTCTTAAATTTTCCTTACATAAATACAAAAGTGAGCAGTAGGTTTGTATGGGAGCAACCCCAAAAAGTGGGCGTGGCGGGTCAATATTGAATCATTATGCAGCAGAAGTACCAAGCTTTGTAAATGTGACGGATTGTCTGAATTTTCACAGTGACTGCAATTTAGCAGCGGTCATGTGTTCGCCCAGTTCAGTACCATTTGATAATGCTGAGAGCGTTCTCAACTGATGCTCGCCAACATGTTGACAAGTCCGTCTGCTGCTTATTTCTATGGCGTCACTCACTTTGACTTTTTGTTGTAATTTTTTCACAAATTGAGAGAACGGAGAGAGGGACTTTGTGATTGACAGAATGCGTTACCTCATTTTTACATAAATTAGACGCAATACTTTAGAAAACAAATTACATTCGAATCTAGTCTACTACTCTCCACAACCTGTCCAACACACAAAAAAAAAAATTTTTTTTTTTAGCGAATATGTTGGGTTTAAGGTGTTAAAAAGGGTGCTGGTGTATTTGCACTTGCCTATGTACATGCACATAGATAGTCGTACATATTGATAAGCATTGAGTGTGAGCTGAACAAAATTAGTAAAAAAGGTAAAATTTGTTCAATTCCGTATTAGTAAGTGAACATGGCAAGAGGTTGCAATATGTGGTCTATAATTTTTCTAGATACATACTACTAGACCGCACTTTAAGATTTGTTTTAAGTTGCGCTTTACTGTTATCACTCGTTGTTGCTCTTGCAGCTGTAGGAGATCCTGCATGATGTTGAAAGTAAAGCAATGCAGGATAATACCTATTTTTCATTCATAATTTTTGTCGCATACGACAAAGGAGACGCTGGTAAAGAAGAAGAGTTTAAAGAAGAGAAACGACTCAACTCGCAAAAAAGGTGTACCAAACACTGCCATAGAAACATAGCGACACCTAAGAGTGCTTAGAATCGCGCTTAATGTATACCTGTATGGACTTGTATGCATGTGCGTGGGTGTTGATGCTATTGAAACACAATGGAAATGGGTGCGGTGGCCAGACATAGACTCCAGACGACAACAGACTACCACGACGACGACAACAACGACATATGTTATTAGACGAACAAGTTATGGAATGAAGCATTTTGTTGTGAAATTGCTGCTGTTTGGCTGGTTGGACTACCTTTTGATGGTGATGGGTAGTCGTTGTTGTTGAAGGTTGTTTTGTGGCATCGGTGGTGGAGATGGTCATGGTGTAGAAATGGTCGCGTTGGCGGTAGAGTTGTTGTCGGTCGTTAATGCACCCGCACTTGAATACTTGTGCGCCGTTTGCACGTTTGAAATATACATATATGCGTCTGAAAGTATTTCGCAGACATACCTGCATACACTACATGCTCCTATACTATATTTTAAAGTATGCATTTTTTGTGCTGTGATTTGTTGTTGTTGTTTCTTTAGTCACATAGCAGTCGTACTCTTTCTAACTTGCAGCATTATAAAATTGTTGATTTCCTTTTTTTTTTTTTTTGTATACCCTATACCAACAGGATAAAAGGATACATTTAGTTTATGCAAATGCAGCAGGCGTGTTACACCCTATAAATTATATATTCTTGATCAGCCTCAGAAGACGAATCGATATAGACATGTTCCTCTGTTCATTCATCCGTATGTTTGAATGAACATACTTTGAAGGCTCGAAGAGATAGAAACTTTTAGTTTGGATATTAAGAGTCTCCTTTTTCCTATTCAGATAGATTATTATTAAATGAACATGTTAACTATACTTTAAGGAATAGTCGCTACACAAATCTTCCCCCATTCTTTAAGTTTTTGTATGTAAATTGTTTTGGGATTGCTGTTTTTACTCTTGAAACATTAAATTTGGTGTATCTGACGTAAATTCGAATAAAATATACTACATATGTAGGTCCAGATAGGACCACTATAAGGTTAACCTCTATACAAACTTGACATCAATTTAAAAGTTTTTCTACGAAATATTTTTGTTTTTGTTTTTATATCTTGTATCTTACTCCAATCCTTACAAAATTTTCGCTGTACCTCCAGATAGGGCCAATTTAAGGGTTAGCCCCACGAAATCTGCCCTCCATTTTTGAGTTTTCCAATATTTCATCAGTTCGTGCATATGTCCAGATCGGACAATTAAAAACTATAATCTCTGGTTTATATACTTGTTACTACAGGGTATCGCAAAGTCGAGCACACTCGATTGCAGCGTTCTTTTTTGTTTGTTTTTTTACACGTGCATGTCGTTATGTTGATATCCTGTTTGCTTACACAGGACATGCATACCTCTGTGTATTTTTGTCACTGATTTCTCTGTGTTTTCTATAAAACAATTTTTACATGCAGACAGCAATGCGGACACCGAAGGCTGGCTGGTAAGGAAATTAAATACTCAAGTAGGATGTTGGTAAAATTTCCGTTTGGCAAGCGTCGACGACGTGATTTGTAAAATGAATATTGCCGCATTTTTATTTTATTTTTGTTTGTCTTTTTTTTTTTTAACGCATTTTAATTGCATTACATATTTCGCATTTAAAGCTGCTGCAGTGAAATGCAAAGTTAAAGCTTTTTATTATGGCTTTTTTGTAGGTTGTGGAAATGTGAGCCCAGATGAAGAAAAAAAAAACAACTAAGCGAATACTTTTGTATATGAATATAAGGCGCATGTAACACTTTTTAAATGTGTCCCCATATGCAAAAAACCGTATATATTCTATAAAAGGAATGGGTTCACATAAGGTCTGATTGTAGAGTTGCCATATGAAGGCCATTCTATCATCCTATAGATGAATGTGATATAGAATTAATAGTAAAAATGTTACATGTGAAACGCTTTTAGTTCTCAGTTTTTAGTTTAGCTTATGTGAACCATAATCCACTCCTGTAATGAATCCCATATAAAGTTACCTTCAATACAAGTGTTTTGTATGCAAGACTTAATATTAATTAAATCAAAAACAACAAATTTTCTTGTGTATGAACCATGACATTACCAATGGCGCTTAGCGCAAAGTCACAAAATCACAAGCAATTCTTTTCTCATTGACTGTCGTTTCCACCATGAAGCTTAATTAGTTGAGAACAGCTGAGAGAGTAAATTTGCTTTTGCTCTCAGAGATTGATTACTTTAAGTCGAAAATGACTTATTCAAGCATTTTATTCTTATTTTAAGAGTTATGAGCTTGCTTTTTTACGCGATATTTAAATACTTGATTAAAGGAGAATTGCGTACGAATTGTACATCAAGCTTTAAGTACGTAAGTAGTTCGACCAAAATCAAGAATTTTAAACTACAATTTAGGTTGCCATTTTTTTCTGTGTATAGTATAGTTCTCATAAAGAGTCTACCATTAAGAACGATCGTCTGTCATTAAGAACGTATCGAGTTTCTTATCTCGTTTCGTACATAACTTGAGCTCTGGACCGTAGAGTTTTTCGCGTGAAACGCTACTGAGCATCAAAATTAATTATTTTACAAATTTTATAAAACTTTTAAATCAAACTTTGTACTTAGGCTCAATAGTAGAACACACTAACTCACCACAAATTGCTACGTCTCTTTTCTTGTTGCTGCATATATTCCTTGCACGTTCTTATTGCAGCTCCTTTTCATGTTGCATGCGCTCTTTTTTCTCTCTCTCACTCTAGTTATAACAGCGTAGTCCCCTGGCCCCTTTTGACACTCTACGCCGTGAATTTTCTTCTCTGTGTGTGCACAGTGCTAAACAAATGTCACACACGGAATCTGGAACAACAGCATGTCATGTTTATGCATGTCGTTGCTGCTGCAGCAATTTTTTGTTTTTGGAGCACATGGTGACCACATGCAGCGCGTAATGCATCCGCCACCGTTGCCACCGACACCGCTGAGTTGCACGCAACTTAGTCTACTACAGTAAAGTGCGCGCCTTCCTCCCCCTCCCTTCATTATGCAGCTGATAATGCTAATGTGATTGTCATAAAACTAAATAAAATAAAAAAACGAAAAATTCCAGAAAATCCTATAATTGATAGACACCACTCACATTTCGTTGCGTTGCTTATCGACTTTGATAAGCCTGGAAAATAAATAATTTAATATCAGAAATGCACTCTGAACTGTTCCATTTATTTATATACCCTTCGCAAATAGTGTGTTTTAGAGGTTATAATGAGTTCATTTACATTGTTTGTAACACTGTAGTGTTCTTTCTTGTTTAATATACAATATGCATCCGAATTATTAACTTTTGCTCGATTTAAGCCATGTCCTGCAACATGTTCTCAACTTCTTTGAGAATGTCGAAAACATGGGCACTTGAAAAACAGACCAAAACGTTGGAGCCGTTTGGAATATCAACAAAACGATAAGCATACAATTAGGTTTTTCATTATTGTAATTTGAAAAAAAGAACTATTTTTAGGCAAGTTTTTACCTAAAAAGGGTATGTCCCAATATTTCACAACTTTCCTTACCATATTTATTTAAAAAAGTCTATTTTATATTTTACCACCATGCAACAACTTTATTGAACTTGTTTGAGATCCTGGTCCTTTTGTTGGTATTCCTTTTTTAAGTGGCGAGGGTAATACCAATCTACAGGCGTTGTTCTAATGATTTCCTTCCAGATCAGACGGCATCATGCGTTGGAACAGTGGAAAAAAATGGAACAAAATCTGAATTATAAAATAGGTTTTATTGCTTTTACAAAAAAAAAAAAAAAAAAAAAAAAACAAGTTAAGCTTCACACACTTTACAAGTTCGAGTGAGATGCAATCGCACCTACTTTGTGCGAAAGATTCATGCACAGAGTTGCCACAAAACATGCCAAAAAGTTTTGAATTGGATGCGACATCTCTCCGTAACTATGTATTGAGAAGCATTTAGTACGAGTGAGATGAAATACGTTCTGTCAAAAAAGTACCGGGAATTTTATCAATAAAAAACAAAATGATTACTATTTATTCGAATTTATTGTATTGCCTTCAAAGTAGGCCTCTTCCGAAATAATACACTTATGCCAACGAAAAAATCCAATCATCAAAACATTTTTGAAACGCATTTTTCGGAATCGACTTCATTTCTAGACGCGAATAGTATTCTTTCATATCTTCCATCGACTGAAAACGAGTGCATCAAAGTGGTAATTTCAGTTTTGGAAAAAAGGAAAAAGTTGGCCAGAGTCTTATCAGGTGATTACAGTGGTTCATTTTGTTTAGTTTGTGGTCAGAAATTCGTTCAAAATGATAGTTTTGTGAGTTTTATTTCCATAAATCTGGCGTTTTTCGACGAATTTGATTGCTCAGATAAAATTCTTTATTTACCGTCTGACCTTCTGGCAATAATTCCAGGTGCACAACACTACGATAATCAAACAAAACAGTCAACATTATCTTGACTTTTGATAGACTTTGACATTTTTCATCTCAGTTGGAAGGCACCAAGACAACCAGATAAAATGTCGCTATTTGTAAGAAGGCAACCAAAATATGAAAATTAAACATAATTAAATAATATCCAACGATCCTAGACTTCTGCATAAAGTGACATACATACTCATAACACAGGACAACATGGTTTAGTTGTTGGAAAGCTGAGGGTCATTTCCGAAGTAATAGGCTGCGTAGAATCCGAATCCGGTCAGAATTTGTCCCATCACGTCAGGATTTTGAGATATTTGAGGTTATGTACCCGAGAACCGGCGTTTTGAGGTTATGTATAGGGTGGTTTTGTGGTCTGTATCTCCAGTTACATCATTTAGTACCACTCTTACCCTTTAATTTAAAAGTTCAAGAGATTAATTACGATTTTTTTCGCAGAATTATGGCTATTCGAAATTACGAAATATATCCCTTCGACGTCATTCGGGTACATAACCTCAAATATCTCAAAATCCTGACGTGATGGGACAAATTCTGACCGGATTCGGATTCTACGCAGCCTATTACTTCGGAAATGACCCTCAGCTTTCCAACAACTGAAATGACCCCGGGATTTGTAGTCTTGTGTAATTTATACCTAATGTTAGGGTATAAGTTCTGCGGTTAGTTGTATTTAATGTATAGAGTTGTATTTAATGTATAGATATGTTTGTATAGATACAATCGTTTTCCCGAATTTTCATTTTTATCAAGATTTTTTTTGTTGTTTTGTTTTGTTTTTCTGTGACAGCGAAAAATCATTTCTATATCTCACATATGGATTGATATTCTATGTACATATGTGTATGTCCGAGTATGTACTGCGCTCTGATTTGGAGTCACTACATGTCCTACTAATGGAACGATTATTATTTGAAACGCTTCAAGTGTTTTTTATTTTTTTATTGTTGTTGCTATTTGGCACGTGTGATAAGCTGTTGCTGTTGCTGCTGCTATGTATGGTTTAGATTCTCTACTTTTCGACTAATGTTTGTTCATAATTGAGCCGCTTATCGCGTTTTATGTGACTCTACTTTAATTTTGTTGTGATATTTTTGTTGTTGTTTTTTATTATGGGTTTCTGGTTTTGTCGGAAAAAAAAATGCCACTTGACACCACCGCAAACATGATGCACAACGTTTCGTTGATTATGTCGTTTTAATGGTGTCTCTGTCCTCTGTCTAATATACTATATATGTAGCTGCTGGCTGGCACACTGCCTTGACTAGATTAACAACACAACGTTTCCAACGATGACGGCGACTCGGAATTTTACTCTAATTACATACTTGACCTATTCTGCGCGGCTAAAGTTGGAGGTTTATTGCCTCAAGTTGCTGATAATGAGCAAACTCTTTTTTTTTTCTTTCTATTTTTCTATTGCAGCGGCTGCTCTCAAAAAGATACAATTTATTCCGCTGGGAATAATAATGGTGAATGCCAACGCTAATGAAGTCGGTCGTCGGAAAGACTGTTTACATAAAAGTTAAATAAGTTTAACTAAAATTCTATTAAAATCTGCTGCTGCCTGTCTGCTTTTTCTAAATACTGAACATGACTCAGCTACTGTTTAACATAGAGTAGTGTATGGGAATTACTTATGCAAATACGCACTAAAGTTCAATGCCAAATCCAAGTTTAGCTTCTTACTGAATTGGTAATGGTTGGTTTGGTGTGGCGACACCAAGGAGCTGCACAATACAATATAAGAATCAACAGGATATTAAGTAAATTTGCACAACACTTAACTTAAATGTTATAGTTCACACTCGTAGATTAGACGACGTTGACAATGAACACGTTGGCAATGTGAAGAACATTTAAAGGAAATAATAAGAATAAAGTTGAGAAAGACTGGCGATGATGATGGTGATGATGACGCCTACAATTGGAAACTTAAACTCTTGCTGACTTCATGTCGGAGTCGATGTGTTTGTCACGGGAGAACACAGGCACAGCACTAAAGTGTAACGTGTGGCATCAAGTTGAAGTAAAAATTCTGCCAAGCCGTCGTCATGAACATCGTTTCAGAAAAATGTTGCTGCATAGTCAATAAAGCGTATAAATATTGGCATTTCGCACCACCTTTTAAGCTCCTCGCCTCAACATCGAGAGACGACGTCTATGCTTAACTCATAAGCAGCTCACTACAACGACGCACAGTTGGGCGGAATCGAAAAAAAGGAGTTCAAAATTAACATGGCCCATTGGTTTATGATTTTGATATAAAAATTTTCGAAATCAAAATGATGTATCCAAAGTGCGTTCTTTTCTTGCTAGTTATTGCATTAAAACTAAATGTAGTATTACAAACCTTGGTGTAAATTAATTTTGGACTTAACCGTTGAACGGTATCCTATCATCGAAAATACGATTTTGAACCAAACCATTTCTGAAGCAGCCAGTTTTGCACCGAAACCGTGTCGAACAATAAACCAAATCCATAAGGTTGAAAATTCCTTTTTGAACCATATCAATTTTAAACCGAACAAGTTTTGCAGCTAAATGTAGGCCTCAACTTTTGCTTCGAACCGGTACCCATGATTTCAAAGTTAAAATTCCACGAAAAATATTTCATAAGCAGGCTTTTCACCTTCATGAGTTTCCATCTGATTTGCAGAACATCTTTCAACTCAATAGAAAAACACATTGCTTTGGATTAGTTCCTTTTCATTTTTCAACATCGACTCTTTTTAGTAAGTATAGTGCAACAATACTTCCAATTGATAGCCAAATTAGTGGGTCGAGTGCTCAGATTAAATAAATTGTTTTATATTTGAACTGATATCATATGATTAGATAGGTTAAAAAAAGTCTGTTCTTGAGCATATTTTTCTTGGATTCAGTCCCACTGTGCGACGCTGACGACCACGACCACGTTTAGTATTGCATATTTAGTAACGCCCGCGGTGCGCGTCGTGGTCGTTTCCTGTTCAACTCGAGTCGCCTTTCTCCTCCAGTGACGGCTGCCGCCATTACCATGAACACCGCAAGCCTATCGCCGCCAATGTTACCATTGAGTACTGTCCAGAGTTGGGCGCTCATGCTACGCAGGACTTGTTGGCGCCAACTTACTTGCCTTATGCTTGGTTGTTGTTGTTATTATTATTTTTGTAGGTGTTACGAGTATTTTAGTGTAAATCTACTTTGGTATCCTTGGCGCAACTTGGTTGCCAACTGGTTACCACACCAAACCACACCACCACACCACATGATATTCTACAGTATACAAAAACTGAGAAAATTTTTCGTTGGTTTGGTTTCTTTTGTTGTGTTTTTGGTTTTATCCTTGCTGCTGTTAGTCGTTTTCGTTTCATTTATAAGTTGTACATTCATTCATGGTTAATGACGACGACGTCCAGGACAACAACGTGCTCTAGGACGATGACGCCGCTTTTACGTATCTTAACTCATACTCCTGTTGGCTGTTGCCCATACTTCTGCTTCCTTCTGCTTCGTTCCACAAGTTTTAATAATTGACTTTAGCTCTATTTCTCTCTCCGCTTTCCACAGAGTTGTATTTAATATGCAATTAAGTTTTTGTTGTCCCTGTATAATTGTTGTTATTGTAGCACTAGAGTAATTGCACAAAATGCAACGCTGTAACTGAAGCCAGTGGATAGCTTCACGCTGCGCTGCATTCCCTTATAATTGAGCGCGTTGCGCGTTTTACCGGAAATTCCTTAAAGTTATTAAACTGATGAGGAGGCAAACTTTCGTAATGCGGCGTGAATGCAAATTATTCTTGAGAAACTTCTTGGATAATTTTTTTTTTTTTTTGTTATGAATCTAAAATTCTAGTTTCTGACTGTTTCATTTTGTAAATGATCTTGTAGTTCATTGGTCAAAAGCATATTTTCAAAATATGTACTATTGAAATTTGAATTATAAATAAAGTCACAAAATTTTCATGATTGCGTCATGAGCTTGATCCCGACCATCACTGGCAATCGAAGTATAAGTTATACTATATTTTGTTATTTGATTTCTAATATTATTTATTAATTATTATTTTTTGTTTACTTTTAGGTGGTCTTACAATATCTTCAATTGAACTCAAAGGACCTAATAAGGTCTAATTAACTAAAGGTAATTATATTTAATATTACAGTCAGAGCATTTAAAACATTCTTTCTTTGCGTTGATGTAGTTAAAAACATGTAAAACACAGTGCGACAAGTGAGCATGAGAATTTTACTTGTATTTCACCACATGGTGACATTATATTCGAGTAAACAAATTTAACTATATTCAATAATTTACTTACTTATGTATTATACATTATGTTTATTAGACAAAGGTACTCTTAAGCTATTTTAAAGCTTGGGTCTTCTGTTGGGTAAACTATTGTTCACTAGATTAGAGTTTTACTGATCATACAACTTCTGCACATAGCCTGTGTTCAATCTGCTTATCTTCTTGTTAACCAATGATATTCAAAACTCATCGTTGATGTTGCAATTGTCAATGAAGATATATGGATTGGAGATCGTCCTTAGCACTTTGCTCTGAAAGCTTTGCAGAATTTCTATGTTCCAATCACTTGTCACTTCCCAGAGATGAATACCATAGGTCCAGATAGGTTTTATTATTGCCTTATTGAGTAGCATCTTTTTACGTATGTAGCTTTAGTTTCGATTTACGACCCAGCAGTAGAACATTTGTCCCGTTATCACATCATTTAGCTTGACAGTTACTTTTACTGTAAGTGTAAAAGTTATATGAGAAGATTTCTCGGTGTTGACCAACTTCGGAACCGTAGGTCTAGTGTCTCCAGCTGGTATTGTAGCATACTTGAGACTGCCAAAAGTGTCATGACATCTGCGTATATGGCGACAGCAAGCAAGCTCTTGGTCGTTTACGATTAGCATGTCCGCTAATCGTAAGCATTGGGCCCCATTCTCTACACCACATTTCACACAAAAGTTTGTGTATGCTAGCTAGGTCCTATTGGTAGGCAGTATTGTGTGGGCAGCCACAACTTCAACTTGTGGAGCAAGTCAGCATGCTAGACTCTGTAGAATGCCTGTTTATGACGTCTAGCAGAATAGCAGTGCATTGCTGATTTTCCTCGTAGGCTCCAATATTCTTTCCACCAACCGATTACAATGTTCTAGAGTGCCGTGACAACGTCTGAATCGAAAGTGATATTCGAGGATCAGTAAGTCCTGGTTTGTCCAGTATTAGTAGTAACATGCGTAGAAATACTCTCAAGTATTTTGGAGAATACCACCAAGAGAATAAAATGATCGGACTGTAAGATGCGGTGTTGCTTTCGGGCTTGCCTGTTTTTGGAATTAGGATGACCTCGCCAAATTTCCTCTGAGAGAAAAAAGCATCTGTTTATAAGTAAAGAAAGTTTCTCAGTGCAGTTGGTTGTTATGGGTGTAACGTTAATGTTATCGTAACCTGAAGATTTTGATGACAGGCTTGTGATCATATCCTGAATTTGCTTGCTGCTGACTTCTGGTATGAACAGAGCCATTTGATGTTCTGGATCCCAATCATTTGAACTTCATTTAGAAGTTTTTCGTTTTAACAATTGGATATACTCCGGTATATACGAGTATATTGCTCAACTTAATACTCTATACGATTGCTAGTTACGAAGACTATTTCAACTTGCCATAGCTTTATGCATTAGCCTACTTTTGTTGGGCATTTAAAAGACTAATCATGAGCATCATGGACAACATCAGCAGCATAATCAACACATTAAACACATACCTAATATCGAGAACATTTCATCTCGTTTTCTGCCTTTTTCGAACGATAAACTTTGACATATTTTCACGTTCATATTGCGACGCATTTAGCCTGGCTATTACAAAGCACAAGTGTTTGCACGCGTAGCCGTGAACGCCTTCTCGTCGCATGTGTTCCAGTATCGCCCTCGGTGAGGAGGTCCTCCCGATGTGTACACGCCTGCACGTCGTCATCGTCATCGAACAAAGTTGTTTGTTAGCTTTTTATTACTTGCATTATACATTCTATAGAATACAATAGGTTCTACGATGTTAGATATGACTTGGTAACAAGGAGACGAATAGAGCAAAACACGTCAAACGTCATGCATGGCATGTCCTGTACTGCTAGCTATTCATGTCGTCGCTGCTATCGCCATTGTTGTTGCTGTTGTTATCCTGTAACCGACTAACTTGTTTTATGCCTTTTACTTCATTGCGCAGCAGTCAAGCGATTTCGTCATCGTTCATCACAAGCCTCCAGTTTTGTTTTTGTAGTTTTATACACACAATAGGTCAGGAGTAGTGTGCTTGTGTGTGTGTAAGTTTTGGTGATATTTGGCGCAAACTACTATAAGAACTACTAACTATGCTTTCGTGTTATGTGCGTTTTTGCTTGTTTTGCTATAAGTAACTATAAGGACTTTGCGGACTTCCATAAAAAACATTCATTCGCACATACTCGTACATCGCATTTCAGACATTTGCCGCCGTCATCAGCCAGGCAGCTAGCCAGCGGGCGGTATCATCGTCAATATCCTTTTCGTATACTTCCGCCCACTAACTGCAATTCTACACACACACACATTAACACTCATTCACCGACGAGTGTGGTTTAAAATATTTTGATACACAGAAATTAAAGGTTAGTTTTAGAGTAAAAAGAAAATATTTCTTAATAAAATTTAAATTAATTTATTGCTTAAAAGAGCAGTTTTATACAGAAAATTGTATCGAAACTCACTTAATTTGGGACTAAAATTGTTTTGAAATAAATTGTTAGTGGAGGTACATATAAAAAATTCATAAAAATCCTTCAAGGGTGTGGACTGTTGAGTCGTCGTTAAATTCTATTCAGTCATTACTAATTCAAGAACTGCATGTTAAGTTTTTTAGCAATTAGTTTAACTCGTATGCGTAGATGTTTTAATGGTTGAAGAATGGAGAGTGGTAGAACAGATTTTCAGGAGATTTTTATTGCCGTTCGGTTTTTTTTACAGTCGCAGTAAGTTGATAGATACTTCTTTCTAATGTCTTCAGAAGCTCGTTTATTCTGAATTCCTTGTAAGTTGGCCAAATGGGCTTATACGCTGCTGAATATGACTCGGTTTGTATACGGAATAATTAAACCGGTGTTTCGTCGATTCATGAAACTTCAAAGAGGAAAAGTGGATTATGTGGTGAAATTTTCTTTTTATCAGTTTATCTTTATACTCTACACAACAAATTATTAAACACATATTTCTCCAATTTTAGTAAATACCATTCCGATAGAGAAACGAGGGTGAACAAAAACGAAAAAAATGAGCAGCTATTTTAATCAATGATCCTTTCTTCGGACGAGTACCCTGGTACGCGTAGATTCCTGTGTGTAGAGAAAAGAAAACAATGCCAAAAACGGGATTTCATGGCCGTATGACATACGAATACAATCAGCAAATTGTTTTCCCCTGCAATGCTTTTAGAGCAGATCAGAAAATAGACAATGCAAAAATTCTACAGGTGCGAGAGGTTGAAATATAGTTTCATCAAAAAGTGAAACGAAAACCAACAGCAAAAATAAACAGCAAAAATACCATACTAAAATGAAAATCTATTCGATAGATGAGGCAACTCTGGATTCAAAAGTGACAAAGTACCTTAAGTTCGGCAGAAATAGTTTATTTATTTATATTTTTATGGTGTTTTGGATTATTACTTTGGCATGTCATGCGCAAATGGTGAATATACTCAATGCATGCATTTTTAAAATGCTTTCCTTTATTGATGCTGTATATTTTAATAGCAACATAAACAAAAGTCAAGTATGACCTATACAAGTCTATGTGAAAACTGATGCTGTATGTATATAACTATCTCTTACGCAAGGTATCTGTCGTGTTTAAAATCCCAGAGCATTGAAGGGGAAAACAATTTGCTGATTGTTAATCGTGTGTCATAAGGCTATTAGCAAATTTGTAGGGTTTACCGCCAGGATAGGATTGCATTGGACTTCAGAAACACAAACTGTGAATGATATTATAGTTTTTAACTGGAATTGAATTTGACAACACTTGCAGATTTTGCTTAGGGGACGAGGAGTTCCCGCAATATCTCTTAGTAGACTGACTGTCCAGTCTTTGTTCCTAAAAGGTTTAAATGTCTGAAGTACTACTAGCTGACAAGAGAGCGATTGCAATCATTAAATATATAAGAGTATAATAGATCTGTTAGTGTCGCGGTCCTTTGTGTGCTCCTCCACTTCCTCGAGAAACAATACGCATCAGTCGTCAAAACGTGTTTCCACGCCTGTGGGAACGAGCCTCAAACTAGCATTGCGTAGGGGCCTGTCCGTGACTTAAATCGCCGTTGGTTACAGCAGGATGTTACTATTCTTGCCACACCAGTTTGGGCTCCTCTTTATTCTTTAGAGCAAAGGTGCCCAGGTCATATACTCTTCACGCACATTAGTTTATGTAGTGTACTTCAGCATACGCTGAGCGTTGACGTACACACACGGAGGTCTTCGGATTAACAGTGTAAATTGAACAAAGTGCAAAACAATAACTATGTATGTCGCATGGTATTTGGTTTTGTTAGTTTATTTTTTTCATTTTAAACATTATTGAGCGAGTCTCGATGAAATCTAGACACCAAAAAACTGGAATTCACAACATACCACCGAAGCATTTTCATCACCCATCTGTTCCGGGCATCCTCTTTGGCTCTTGAATATAAAGGAAAGAAATTAAGCCCTGAGTTACTTTCTGAAAAGACGATAATGGAAGTATGGTAACAGATGAAAATGAATCATTGAGAATATGGACACACACGCACACAGTTCGTTGCATAAACCAGCAAATATTATACAAACAATTTTCTTATTCTTCGTTTTGTTTCTATATATATCGAATATGAAAGCAATACAAATTATGACCGTTTGAAACTTTTGAGCACACCTGCTTTAGAGTTTTCTGTATAGTATATTGAAGACATATCCGTCAACTCTCGTACATTAGTGGAGAATTTACACAAGTCGTTGGTGGTTTTATGCTTTTATGGTCTTTCTCTTTTGCACGCATTGACAGCCGTTTGCAACATTATAAGTTTGTGTGATTTTTGTTGTTGCAGTTGCTTGTTGGTCGCCATTTCTGTTGCTGATTACATTCGGTTGTTTTTGTTTTTGTTGTCATTGCTGGCGTCGTTTCCTCCATACGGTTATTAGATTTCTGGGTTAATTTTTTAAATTGTTTGCTATTCGGTTTGGTTTTTCATGTTGTTGATTTTTATACACTGCCCTGGAAGACCAAGGATATACAAACTTTGTGCAAATGTATGTAACAGGCAGAAACTGATTTCCCATATAGCATATCTTGATCAGTATCGGAAGCAGAGTCGATATAGCTACATATGTCCGTCTGTCTTTCGTACGTATGCACAAATAACATCTCGGAAACTATAAAAGATAGAGCCACCAAACTTGAATAGATTCGGGTGCATACGCAGATAAAAAATTATGGATGCCTCGGTTACGGTACGGATACTCACTTAATACGCACTGATACGGTTACGCACTTAATAAAATATATGTAAAAGCTATTTGTGAATTATAAGTGCTATTAAGTTGTATTAAGTGTTATTAAAATGTCGGAAAATTGAACAAAATGTTTTTTATGCTACAATTTTTGTTTTTTAATTTGATGCTCTTCATTATTGGATGAGCATTGTAGCATACACGCAGCTCTTTGAATTAGCCAGCGAAATTTACACAAATAATTTGCTTGTTAGGAAAACAATAAAAGTTACGTATGTGCGCACTTCCATTTGAAACTTTTAGGCACGACTGCAATAGATTATGTGGAGTGTACATAAGGAAAAGACAGGGTATTACAAAGTCGTGAAACTCACGACTGCAGCATTCATTGTTTTTTGTCTTCTTTTTAATGCGATTCCTGCGTCATAATTTGTCCTTGTTTGCTGATATTCTCGTTTCATTTGTCAATGTGTAATGCAGTAATGTTGAAATGCTGCTGTACGGGTTAATTTTATTGAAATTATTTATGTTTGCTCTTTGTTGGTTGGTTTGTGTAATGCGTTAATTATAATGAAACCTTTTACAGGGTGTTTTCGTTCATGCTCGTTTCATGTTTAACTCACATAAATCAGCTAATTTTTAAGGCAAATAGAAAATTCATAACTTCCGCAATGAAAATATTGTATTAACATAAACCACAAATCCACAAGAATAACCCTTGCGTAAATTACATTAAATCCGGAATATACGAAAAACGACTTTTTGCCTACTTTGACACGATACAAACGCTATACCGCAGCAAAGACTAAAAAGCTTTCGGGATGAGAAGAAAGGAAGTGTACGGCGACAATACAGCGAAGTTTGTGTGGTGGAGTGGCCACAGCAAATCCATTAAAGTAATGAGCTCATCTGTGTGCCGCCGTGTTCAACTGCTGTGGTGGTGTTGATGACGACGACGTTGCCGTCGCCGCCGTCGTCGTCCTGGTGGATGTTGATGTTGATGATGACGATGACGATGGGGTTAAGCGTGAATAAATTGATGTTGACAGGCGGCAGTCTGGTTTTGTTTTGTATACCGCACAGTTTCCGCTACGTACTTCCTTACACTCAGCTTAACACCACGCCCGTTCGACAAAGCAGACAAGTGTTATGTCCTCGAGGCACGCACTTTCTAGATGTGAAATTCCTTCACGGTCGCCGTAAGCGTACACTTCCAGACAACAGATTCGTGCCCATTCATTCCCATTTTGTCGGCACGTTATTATATGACTTTTATAACGCCAAAAGGCGTGAAATTGTGCGTTACATAAGTGTCACGCCTCATACGCCCATTTTTGGTTTTAATACAATGTTTTTTTTTTTTTATACCATTCACACATAGTTTGAAATAGTATAATTAGTTTTTCGGGAAGTTTGTAACGCATTAAAGAAGGTATCGTTTACTTCTTAAAGTATATATATTCTTGATCAGCTTAACGAGTTGATATAGCTATGTTTGTCCGTCCGTCTGGATGATGTTGCGCATTTTTTGTAGTCCAATTCTTATGACATACAGTTGAAACTCGGCATATAGTCTTCTTTTTATTGCAGTTTAATAGAGCATCCATATTGACATGCCTTTTTTTTGGGGTAGCCCCTGTACAAACCAAGCGCCCATTTTTGCTTTTTTTTTGTATGGAAAACGACATTGGGAACTTCTTATGACTCTTCACATATGTATATATTTCGTGGTGTTATCCTCCGCCCCCCCTTTTTTTGGTGATTTTTCATAAAAAACTTTCTTATTACAGGCAAAATTAATTTAAAAGTTAATATGGTGGCTTCTTTCGGACGGACGCTTCAAGGCGGGTGTCCCGCCAGAAGCCTCAACGATATTTCCACCCACCTGCAGTGGTTTTACTATTATTTTTTTCTTTATACATAAACAACTTGAAACTTCGTGTGAATGGTATTAAAACTTCGGTTCTACCGAAGTTAACATTTTTTCTTATGTATTTTACTACATGGTGAAGTGTCACGTTTCAGTGCGGAATTGTTGAATCAGCTGTTGTTGTTGTTGTTGCTGCTGCTCTTTAACCCTTTTGCTCTCTTGCATCCGTGAGTTCAATATTTAAAGCTTCATCATATGATGTGCTATACTGAAATCTTGTTTCTTCTCAAGAACTTCTTCGCCGTTGTGCATTAAAAAATTTAAACCATTCAATCATTTATTTTATATATTCATGCCAACGCAGTTTATGCGGGTTAAGTATGCTGACTGACTGACGTTGTTGATGCGTTTTTAGCTCATATAGAACTCTCGTCTTTTACAGAGAACTCCGCGGGTGTGTATATTAAATATGCTTACTTTTAGACATGCAGTCATTCAAGCTGCGCTCAGCTGGCGCCGCTGCTGCCATTGCTGTCTGAGATTATGATCTTCCGATTCGACTGCCTCTGCTGCTGGTACGTGACAAATTTGTAATTGTGCTGCCGCGTGAACAATTTGTATATGCATCTTTCTATTAAAAGATTTTTATTTCTATTTATTTACCGCGCACAACTTCATTCTAAACGCAAAAATTCCATTGTCAGTTTAGTTTGAATGTTGCCTACATTTAAGTTGTGTGTTTTATAGCTGCAAATGCTTGATTTTCTCACATGAACTTGTTCGTCTGACATTGAAATTGTTAAACAGCAATGGGCGTCTATAGCAGAAAATGATATACATATATCGTACATATGCCGAAACACACCTTTCAAAAGTACTATAGTTTAAACTAAAGTGATTATTTAAATATTAATCGATTGTATGATAATCTGCTATATCTGATCTTTAAGAGATTTACAATTTAAATTTTATATTTCTAGCTTGCGTATCGTGAGTATTAGCGTGATTTGAAAAGGTGTTTTTTTTTTGTTTTAGCTAGTCTTTTAAAATTGTTTGGATTTCTATGCCCTCGTAAATGTATAAAAATTCACATCGATTTGATGTAATCGAACATTTTTGTACGATAATGCTTCATCTGTATAATTTGATTGTGAACAGTTCAAACGAATGTCAATGCTGCACTGGCTGAAAACCTTGCCATATAGGCGTAAGAGTGTTGCCATAGTTTTGCATATATTACTTTTTATTATTGTAAGAGTCAGTGATTACAGAACATTTTAGCAAGCCTCATTTTCTTGTTGCTGAATTAATTTTTGAAGCGTAGGAGATTTCCTGGAAAGTTTCCTCTACTTCATAGCATAATATAGCAGCCGAAAACTTTGGATTTTGAACCACTGCACCAACTACAGTCCGCTTCTCGTGTCGTTTAATTTCTTGTTCATTCAAAACTGTTCTTTTGCTTTAATTTTCGGGAATATATGTAATGCTGTACAATGCTTCGTATATTTCTATGGAACTATACCATTTTCGCAATAAGATTATTATAAACTATTTTAGAACTTCTAGTGAAATTTGTCATTTGCTCATTTTGACACGAACTGAAGATCAATATTTACTTGGTACCTTTGGAAATCAGAGTTTTGCACAATAAATTTGACGAAGAAAGTTTGAAGATTACGTAATTATGATTTTTTTTCTTAAAGGAAGCATAAAATTCCTACTTCAAGACAAATTTACTCTATCAGAAGCTCTCAACTCAACTCGGCATCGTCATGGTGTAATATTTTTGACTTGATTCGGCAAGTGCATGTTGGATGTTTGTTAGCTGAAGTAGCTAAGATGGTTACACTTTGCACTTAGCGCCGTTTGTAATGGTTTGGTTGGAATACTATTTTCCTCCAAATAACAAAATGTTCTGACAAGAACGAATTATTACAACAATAAAAACCACAACTGTAACACAAACAAAAAAAAAAGGGAAATAGGGGACACCCGATAATAGCGAAGCTTTTACTTAAACAGAAAAATGCATCTCTGTACTATACTCTTTGGCACGCTCTGTAGCCTAAAGAGCTTGATGGATTTTAATATATGAGTTATCGTAGAATTCATTTTCATTGCGGGAATGCAATAGGCTCTAAGATTTTTAGATATGGTCCGTGAATAAATCTGTAAATAAGCAAAACGTTTTGTCTTGTTCTTTATAAGAATTAGTATTATATAAGGCCAGGCTCACATCCTCTGCATCCACATTCGTTTTTGTAATGCACTTCATAATAGGCACAGCATTGTTGAACACACAGTAGCTCTTTGCATTAACAGTGTAGTTACACAATCATTTTTATAGTTCTTCATTATCTTTCTTCGTATACCGAATAGGTGTTCTCTGGGTAGCACAGTGCTCCTTAATATTTAGTGAACTATGTTCGGCTATGCGCATTATATATATATATATATACCAGTGTTTAAAAACGTGTACAAAACCGAACACTTTATTAGCAATTTGAATAAGTTTAGGATTTCTAAACTTGCTTTTTAACAAGTGCTCAAATGGAATATTATTGCTTCAAGTTTTTTGAGAAGATTAATCGTTTAACATTTCATCTTACCTTACTACCCATTGACCCCATTTCAATTGCCTAAATCAATTGAAATCACAATTTATCAGGCATATATAAATTGAATTTTCGTTGAGAAATGTGCAACAAGATAACATTATCAAAAATTCAATATAACTTTTAGCAGACTTCGTTGTAAACTGCTCGTTTTTATTTCCTCCCTCATTGCTTTCCTTGGATGGACCACCACGATGTCTGATGTCTGTCAGAATTTTGATTTGGATAAAGTATAAATAACTCGGGCACTTGTCTTGGCACAAAAAAATTCTTGACACTTCAACTTCAACTTGCTTGCAGCATGACTGAAAAAGAAAAAGAAGAAGACTGAAATTATGTCACACGAAAAGAAGTCAGTCAAATTGACATACAAGGGGCGGGAGTGAAAGAGACAGACATAGACAGAGCGACAACTACTAAAGCTAACTTTTAGTTTCCGCCAAGTGTCGAAGAAAAATGAGTCAAAATGCAACTTAAATAAAATGAAATATTTATGAGATACATACTTGTTTCTTCATGCAAGATACTAAGGGAGATGTGCAAAACGCTGGCTGAATGTAACTCATGTGGTGGGGTATAGGTACGAGAGGTACTATTTATATTTCGGGAATAGCAAATAATAAGCAACATTTTTAAATGAAAATGGCTTTATTGTTTTTCAAATATTTTTGAACGCTTCAACTGCTTCTTCGGCGTTCGTAAATCGTTGACCACACAGTTTACCTTTGATACTCGGGAACAAGAAGAAGTCATTGGGTGCCCAATCAGGACTGAATGGAGGATGAGTCATTAATTCGATGTTTTGACTGTTCAAAAATGCACTTGTTTGACGAGATGTGTGAGAGCTCGCATTGTCATGATGGAGAATGATTCGCCTTTGGCGGTTGGTTTTACGAATTTCTCCGAAGACATCCGGCAAACAAATGGTCGTGTACTACTCAGAATTGACCGTCCTACGTTGCTCAAGCGGAACAGTGGCCACATGATCCATTCGGCCGAAGAAACAGGCGATCATTTGCTTCGCTGTGCTTCTTCCACGAACAACTTTTGTTGGATTTGGCTCGTCTTGGAATATCCACACGGTCGATTGGTGTTTTGTCTCCGGCTCAAACGCATATATCCATACGACCACGATTGAATTCACTATTCAAGCGATATACTGTGCTTTTTGATGGTGCTTTATCGCCATACAAAGAACTGAGTTCATTGACACATTCTTGTTGAGATAATCCACGTCGAGAGTTGTGAAAAATAATCCAACGAAAACCTTCTCTTGAAATTTCCATTTTTTGGCCAAATTGCTTTTCTTAACTCACTGTAAAAAAACAAATAGCAATTGTACATCAAAACTTTGTGAGTACGTTTATGCCAAAAAATGTCAAACTTTATTATGGTGTTGCCAGATTTTAGCTTTTAACATTAGTGTTGCCAGTTCCCGAAATTTAAATAGTACCCCTCGTACATATATGAAGCTGCTGCTGCTGTTGCCATCATAAATCCTTAAGGACATAAAAGCATTAACTGTAATACCGTAATTCTGTCATTTCCTGATGACAGACAGAAACACTCGCTAGCAAATAGACACAATTTGACAGCTGCGGGCAGGACGCGTCACGTCAGGATATCGCAACATAAGCGTGTTTTACATTTTTCTAACACCAATGCCATCATCCAGTTCTTTAGATTTGCTCCGTACATTTATTGCTTAAGCTATTATTCTCTTTATTTTCTCTTTTTCTATACGGTTTATTTTTACTTACACACCCCAAAAAAAAGCTCTAGCTACCCCACAAAGACGATTGAAGACGACGACAACGACTTAAGGAATTTATATACTTACATATGTATTTAGTTTCTTTTTTAACGTTTCTATTTTTGTGGCAAGTACATTGGGAACGGGATCACAGGGGCATGGATTCAAATTTGTTACACGTCTGTCGACACACGTTCGTGTGTATGTGTGGTGGTTCAAATTGTGTGCGTATAAAACTGTCTACTTAAAAAGTCAATTTTGCTCTCAGTGCGTCTGTCTGACAGTTTGTTGCTTTATCTATTCGTTCAACCGCACAAGCGTCTGTCTGCCATTTTGTCAGGCAGTCGTTCACCTTTAAGAGTCACGTGTTATCGATTTATTCTATGAAAATAAAAAAAATAAAAAATTTATATTTCCAAAAAGGTATACTCTCTACCATACAACAGTTCTAAGAAGAGCAAGAGGGAGGTATGATGCTGCATGTTCTCCAGTCTCCAATAATTAACTCTTAATTATTAAATATGCTATTTTTGTAGTATGTGTGTTCTCCTGCTTCCTAAGAGACATTGTAAAAAAAGACGATATTATATACGAAAGCATTCAAGGTATGGTTGTTAGTTCACTTACACAGTTTCTATGATTCGAACATCATGCTACGGGTACGTAGCACTCGGTTGCTTAATCTGATTTCGACCCTATTAAATTGTACTCCCGTCTCTAATTGGGTAAGGGTTTTAAAACGATCTATATAAGTTAAATTGTTCACCTTTTAATAATTCTCCTGGAAGTTGGTCAAGCAGTGCTTTGATACTTGATTGATTCCATTGCACTATGTATGATCAGAATATTTGTGCGTTCTAATATGGGAAACTGCTGTTGTTTTGTACAAAAATTATCTTATCAGTAAAAATCTAATCAAACCTGAGCTGAGTGGTGCTTTCACGTATCCTAAAACTTGCATACACCGAATGGTCTTCACTAACGGAAGTATCTCTTAAACGTAATGAGATTTCGGTCTTTGGTCTTGAAGATGACCAGCACATCTTTTGAAAGACAGCGAAGACAGCCTATATTTATTCTGTGTTTTTTTTATATACTAGAATCGAACCATAATCGCCAAAAAGATGTAAGATTTTCAATTTTTTACAGGAATTGATAATATTTTCGGAATTTTTTTTTGGAGAAAAACACAATAATTAAAACACTAATTTAATCGTTGGTAACATAACTCTAAAGTGAATTTACTCTTTTGGGGCTTTTGAGCGAGTACCGATGAATCAAGATTTGAAAAGTATGGTACAAAAATTAGGTTTGACCCAAGAAAGACAACCCGACATAGACAAAACCCAAAAAGTTTGGAATTGTGCAACATTGCAACCTGAATACTTAAATGAAGTTTAAAGTGAGAACAATTTTAAGAAATAGTTAAGCATATTTGCTTCGTAATTTCTTAAGAATTTGATACTTTAAACTTTAGTATGTACAGAGGAAGCGTTACAGCTGAGATGATATTCGATTTTGGTTTTCTTACAACTTTTTATATTTTACAGATAATGCTTTAGAAAGATATTTAGTAGCTATTGTTTCCGTGGCATTGTGTAGCTTCATTTTTCTTATGAACATCGAACAGTCTTCTATGGGTATGGTCTTCTTCGCTGTCTTTCAAAAGATGTGCTGGGTTCTTTTTAAATATGCTGAACCATGATTACATGACTCTTTTGAGGTGCCCAGTTTGAAGAATAAAACACTTATTTTCAAACTGATAAAACATTAAAACTAAACATATTCAGTGACTAAAATTTAATCAGAGCCATACCAATCAATTCCATAGACTGAGTATTTTTCAAAATCAAATTCGGTGTGAAGTAATCTTAAATATATACAAATTATAAATATGTATATTTGACTTCGGCTATGGAATGAAGTTCCATGTGAACTAGGCATGAGAATCTGAATTTGTTATTTTTCCTTCACAGTTATTTTGTATTAAATCACTACGGTTTTCTGTTAGATCAAAACTAGTTCTGTTAATCTCACTGCAAATTACTTTTAAATTACTGTTACTTTTAGTTAACTCCATTGCTATTTCTGTAAATGACGGAAATTTTTTAACAGAAGATAACCGTGCTTTAATAGAAATTTGCATTGATTTTTAACATAAATAGCAGTGATTTACAATGTCAACTGTCAGACACCCGTTCTGCATGTGAGTGCATTTGAAGTGAATGAACATTTCGTTATTACCGCACACTCACACGCATTAAATATTCCTATATTTGTATATACATTTGTCTACCTTTTGATTGTCGGTAAAAGTAGATAAAGAATTATGTCTGTCCTGAACTTTTGCTACTGCTGCTACTGCTACTGCTAGATACAATTTATGCTGTGTTGGCAATTACGCCCAAATGTATGCTACAAATTATACATACATAAAATTGTTTATTTCGATTTATGGGAATTTCGTCTATGCTAAAAAATACGACTAAACAAACAAATAAATAAATAAATACCTAATGAATGTATGAATCTATGCATAAGTATTCCCCAGTTGTGCTATGAAATATCGATTTGAATGACAGCAGGTAATACGTACCGACACACACACACACACACACACACACATACACATACACAGTGAAGGCGGAAGTCCAAAGGACAAACACACATTTTTTGGGGAGACTGCTAACAATTTATACCGAAAAAGTTACAAATAGATAAACCATATATAAGAGTGTTTAGAGAAAAGTATGAGCTACTTTATTGGTAAAAACGAAGATTGAAATTGAATTTTGTTATAACGAGTAAATTGCATAAAATATTAGATTATGCGACTGGCTCACTCGAATGTCTCTCACGTGCATAATCCTATTGCTCATCATAGCTTCTTTTTCAAATATCCTCTTCCTCATCGTATCTCCTTTTTCAAATCATAAATTTTACAAAAATTTATATGAATTGGGAAGAACTTTTGTGAACGAGTTTATGCAGCAGCTGTGTCTATGCTGAATTCCATAAATTATACATTCGTTTAATTGTATTTAGTTACATAAGCAGTAGCACTTGAAAATAAAAAAAGCAATTTAAACCATAAATAATGAATTTAACTATAAAAAAAAGTATAATACTGACATTCATCAAATAATTAGTTAATTAAAATGAAAATGAGATTTTGCCGGTGACACATTTGATTGCCAGAAAATAAAAAATTGCTTTAAAATTGCTTCAAAATATATTTATATATACATACTTTGTTTATCTGTTTGTCAGACACGCAATTGTGTAATAAAAATTGTGAGTTTTAGTGGTGATGTAATTAATTACTTCAATTAAATAGAAGTATAAATAATAAATAAAATAATATAAGAATGACATATTTGTATTGCGCTTAAAAGAGATTGCATTTACGTTTTGATTTGGGAAATAAAAGTGCGATAAACGACAATTTTGTTCGTATGTATGATGCTTCATTTTAAATTTATAACAATTGAACGAACAAAGTTGTGCATAAGATAATAAAAACTTACACAGGTGGGTAATTGGGTGATGGGGGATTCGGGAGTACATATGAATTTCAAAAACATCGGAATGGGTAGAATGAGGGAGAATGCCATATTTGCGATTGGAACGAATTTATGCGTGCATCCCGATTATCCCGAAAATCACCTTGTAGAACATAAAAACGAAAAGACACAGAAGATGCGCTAAACGGAAGATGGTCATAGCTATAGATGGTCACAACTAGAGAATTTGGAGAAATATAGTTCAATTAATGAATTACATACTTTCTTTGGCCCGCTATGCAGCTAGACGGCTTTATGGACTTTGACAAATGAGGTAATATTGCTGTAGCCTAAACGGCTTTATGGATTTTGATATATGAGATGTTGTTAGATTCATCTTGATTACGGGAGAGTCATAGGATATATTAGTTTTATAGAACGTCAACCGGTTAGACAGCAGTAATATAAATACAGATTTTTAAATCCTCTCCTTTTCTTTATTGGCAGACATATAGCACTCCCCCAATACAACGATGCATCATGCATTAAAAGCCATCATCGAGCCGTTTAGGCTACAGACCGATTTAAACAAGGCGTACATTTTTCTGTAAGCTTTTCTGTTGTTGGGCTTCCCTTGATTTGCAGTTGGGTAATATTTTTTTTGTTTTGTTTTTAGTTTCAGTAAAAAGAGATTTTAATTTGTTTAATGCTTTATAATGATCGTTAGTTGTATTACTATTCGTTTGTAAATATGAATTTTAAATTTCCGCTACATCATTCTTGGAAAGCTGTTTAATAAATTCTTGCTGCATAACACTTGAAGTCGGACTTACCAGTTCTGAGCTATAATGCTCAATAATATTGTCAGCTAAGAGAAAACCAGCTATGAAAATCTCATTGTCCTCATCAATATAATCTTAAAAAGTAGCATTGAATTCAATCTTATCCATGCTTCAGCCAGCATCTAATAAAAAGTAAATTAAGCATTCGTTTTACAAATAGAAACTTCCCCGAGCAATAGATCAACTCAAAAGAAGAAACTTTTCTATGATCTTTATTATCTGTGATTTCACCAAAAGTCTTAATGAATTCACGTGTTATAGAAGTTCGGGTTACGGAAGTTCGACTGTATTCAAATACATTCGGATAAACTTATGTTTGTTGTTTTATATTATGTCGCCGTCATCTTGAAGTGCAAGGCCAGAAAGTAAGAATATTTTTGAACTCTATTGACGTGAGAAATTTTGTTGTCTAAGGTTTGCAATACTGTGTGCTATTGAGTGTTCTCCTAAACACCTGAGCACCAGCGAAAACTAGCCGTGTACGGTCTCTTTTTGATGATATCCTCAAACAATTCTGCCACCATCTTTTTCTTTCAGTTTAGGATTGTCTTGTTTCATCTCCTCGTTCGCTGAAAAATATTTACCACATATGTTCCACATCGGTTCATAACAGCTTCATTGTGTTTAGGAGAACTCACACTATCACGCAGTGTTGCCATCCATCGAAAAAAACTTGGTTCGGTACAAGAAACTAGAATGAAAAGACTAAGCAAATGAGCAAAACAAACAGCAATCTTTCGATTCACTTACTATTCAACAATGCATAATTCATCCATCTCTTTCTCACTTTAACTGCAATCATTAAACAAATTCTTATAAAAAGTTTGATTTTGCGGTTAGAGAAATAGCTCTAGTCTGCTTGTTTTTGAAGTTGGGGAAAGAAATCTATTTATATTTTTCAGAACACTAACTTTTTAAACCGTTTTATAATCATACTTCCAAAGGATGTTAAAATTAGCTCAGTGAAACGTTAGCTGCATATTTGTATTACTATTTGCTCTCATATATTTATCTGCGTATAAAATTCTTACTACTTCGTTACTTAAATCAAAAATGTGCCAAGTTTGTTAACTACTGAACTGTTTACTAATTAGTTTTACATAGTTGGTAGACTAAATCACTTTCTAAAAGTATCTAAAACTTTATTTAGGAAGTGAATTAACGCAGTGTTTGCTGTTGATGCATTGCCTCACGCTATTATACCGCCCGCCCACATTCGCAGCGAAATGCACACATTTACTTATGGAAAACTGTTGCAGAATACTCAATTAAGTATTCATTTAGTTTGTTGTGCCATCTTGCACAGAGCAGTAATTGCAACAACTGCAAGCACAACATTGAATGTATATGCATTGCACTTTAAACTTTATCAAATATACATATACGGGAACCTATGTATGGTACGAGGGCAATTTGATAAGTCAGTGAATTTCGAATTATATTGATTTGAGGATAATCTCTGAAATATACAATCTACATCATTAAGTTTGTATTTGACAGTCATTGAAAGCAGACATGAAAGGCAGACAGACGGGCAGAAAGCAGGTCGGTGCCGAAATTCATCTCATAACTTCGAAGCAGTGCTTGATGTTGGTTTTTATGAACTTGATTAAAATACGTATCCATTGCAGCACATCAGTGACCAAGCAGTAGATGAAACAGTGGTGTTCTTTTGGTCGGATCGGTACTGCAACCTTCAGATGGCTGTCCGTCTGTCTGCCTTTCTTATACTTATGCTTTCAATGGCTGTCAAACACATGCTTAATAAGGCAGATTGCTTAAAATTTGACTAGTCTATTAACAGATGTTTGTTGGCCGGAGCAGTGTTGCATTTCAAGTTACTACGTTATCAAATTGCCCTCGCATATCAACTGCAACAGACAGTTGTCGTTTTTAACGCCTGAACGTAGTAATGTCTAAACTAGAAAATTACAATTTCATGTTGAACACTGCAATGACTGCAAATGAACTAAATTCAAAACTCAATGCACTTGAAGTATGGCAAATTCTTACGTCTATTTAACCTCTTCGTCAGTCATTCACTCAGTCAGTCAGAGTCAAAGTTGTTGTTTGTGAATGTTACTCAATGTTGAAAGGATGAATGAACGTACAAGTAAAGTGATTCTGTCAACGTCACGAAAGGATACCCATCAACTATGAAATATTCATATTTTGGTTTTAACTAGTTCGAATTTGAAATTTGAATTGTTTTTCTGTTGCTGTTGTTGCTGTATGGAATCATGAATATATATATATGTATATATATATATATATATATATATATAATATATATATATATATATATATATATATATATATATATATATATATATATATATATATATATATATATATATATATATATATATATATATATATATATATATATATATATATATATATATATATATATATATATATATATATATATATATATATATATATATATATATATATAAAGCTATTTGCATGTCATTTCATGTGCACACAGAGCATCGGTAGCGGCGCCATTTTGTTTTAGTTTTACTGCCTGACGACATTTTTGTCGGAAACCGGAAATGAAAATGGTGCAGAGTGTTGCGCGTACTACTCTCTCTTTCGTTTATACACACTCCTTTATATATATATGTGTAAGGTAGTCTACCGTTATCTATCTGTTTGTCTGTCTATCTATCTGTGTGTGTCAGTCAGTCAGGTAGGAAAGTGATGACTGTTGTTAACCTTTTCTTCCAATGTGTGTCAAAAATTTATCAACAATGCACACACATAGTAGGAGACAATGAGAGGTTTAGGCAAGCTAAGCTTCTTATAACTTGCTAAACACACACACACACAAGGTCTGATTGAAATTCGTCCAAGTTTTAAAGGAAACAAACACAATGTAGAATACAACTGGGAATATAGGCAAAGTGTATACTAAAGCATATCGCTCTTTTACTCTCATTTGTTCTCATTATAACTTGATCTTTATGCAAGCGTTTTGTTTTTTGATGTATGAACATAGTGCTTGCATTCGTTTGTTTGGTCAAATGAAAATATGCAAGTCTATAAATGCTTCGTTTGTCATTTCGAATACATTTTTGCAAGGCTTTAGAGAGCCACGAAAACTCGATATCCGAAGAACAAAGCATCACGTTCACCAACTGGCACTGAAAAAGGATTGAAACAATGAAATTGGAGATGTACAGAAGTCTGCGAGAAATTATACTTCTCTTATATCAGTGACGAGTCTGCTTTAGGGTCTGGTAAGAAAATAAAATAATGCATATAAAATTGCACGCATCTATGTCGGCCGCGTTTGGAAGTTTCTTAAAACCCATGTGCTTTGGCTAATGCTACAGTGAATGGATGTGTCTGCATATGTGCCACTGCTAAGTCTGTGGTGTTTGTGACGAATGAACAAAAGATTGAAAACCCGATCGATGTCCAACCGATGTCTACATTGGCCGATCACTTTGCATTAGTTTCGGCCAGAGAGAGAGAATAGACAAACAGAATGCACATTGACATTGTAGTCTAAAGAAGTCTAGTGAGTTGTTGGTGGTTGACAGACATATAGGACATGTGCAGTGTGCACCAAGATAAAGATTGCAGGGGTTTGCAAGAGCGACGCATGTCTCAGCAGAACAAGGCGTACAAATCGGTAGCTATTCGATCATATATCCTCTCTATTCGACACGACCACACATGGACCAAGCATGCTGACTCAAGCCTATGTTGGCTTTGTGAACGGGAAACTTTAAAAGCCATTTATGTTCGCTAAACCGGCTACTACGGATTGGAGTAATAAACATGGAAAGTTGATGCTATGGAATGTTCAATGCTTCAAAACAGCTGGAAATACAACTGGAAACAGTGAAGTAGAAAATCTTACCTCACTCCACGCTGCATACAATTCTTCTTTTTCAGTCAGCTCTTTCTAGCCATTTGATGACATCCATCTGTTGAATCACTGGTAGTTCCTTTTTTTATTGACTGTCGCCGCAAAGATAAAATTATTTGTTTTTTTATTTCTATTTTTAAACTGGCTACCTGCTGACACTTGGGTACTATTTTAGGGGGTGCGATGTTGCAGGAAGATGGTGTAATGAGTATGTAATATTTTACGTAGAGCAGCGCTGCCAAACTTTTCACTAGCTGAGGACTAACGACCAGTAGTTAGCGAATCGCTAGGGCATTGGAACCTCGAGCCCGGACCTCGAGGGGTAACGTGTGTATGTTCTACAGGTGCTGTAAAATCTTGCAAAAAGCAGATTTCGCTCTTCCATTCTCTTTTACTAATGTTTTCAGTTTGCGCATAGTTCCAGTTTTTCTTTTGTTTTTTTTTCTGCGTTTTTGGATCGCCAAAATGTAACAACATGAAAAGTAACACTTATTGCAAGTTGTTACTTTTTCAGGTAACTGATACTTAAAACTAACAACTGTGCTCATCACTACTTGCGATCCCACATTCATTTAAAAAAAAGTAATTTTATATGAAGGAAATTGACCTACAGTCTTATTTTTTCGCAAAATTATTACGTTGCTTCCAAACTTTTCCTTTGTGTTGCTATTTGTTCCGTTTCGCTCGCACTCAAAATGTAGAAGAATATTTATCCAATCAAGTTAAAATATAGGTTTTGGAATTTATAAAGTGTACAACGCCAATTTTTCACAATGTTCTGAAACCTTTGAATCAATTTTTTACGCACATGTAAATTTTATAGTATAAGCAATTTAAAGTTTCTTGTTCTCACATTGTCGCTCGTAATTTTTCACAAAAACATCATGAACAACAATAAGATGTCCAAGAAACTTGGTCTTCATATATACATATATCTCTGTTAAAAAATCTATTAAAGCATAAAACTTTGAAAAGCAGTTAGACAAACAATACTCAAGTCTAATCAGAAAAGTAACTCTAAAGTCATTTAAAGCTGTCCTTTTATTGTCGACAACAACGTACGACAAACTTACTATATGAGAAGTTCGGCAGCATATGCCTGAAAGACAATGACTGCTCAAAGGACGAATACCCATATAGACTGAAATAAAGAAATATGTATTTTATTGTATACCATCTACAAAAGAAGCTGTTGCTAAAGTTTGAATGAAATGTCAATAACATTTTTATTTCATACGAATATACAATATCCTTGTAGAATAGAGAGACAACTAAGTTATTATTTTTTATATTATTAAGCATATCTTGCACAATTTTAAAAGAGCCATTGTGTTGGTGTTATATTCTTCAATGCTTTGTTCCTTTTGCGAAGGTTACACACAAAGGAGCAAAAAGCAAAGTTTTACTGCTTGTTATTTCGTGCTTCAGAAGTTTTTTTTTTCTGCTTTGAGTAGATTTTACTTTGTGCGTTTTATGTGTTGCTGTTTTGATATCAAATTGGGTAGTTTGTTGTCTTTGAACTGGAGAAAACAGTCAAATGGAGATAAGTGAAAAGAGACGTTTTAAAAATTTCACACAGCATTATTTGTGAAGTGTTCATAAATGCGTGTTAAATCAAAAAAAAAAAAAATGGAAATTATATACATTTTAAACCTTCGTAACTGCATTAATTTATGCAGTTTACAATTCATGGAAAGAGCGGCCATCGTTGTTATTGCTCAACAATCATGCGGATCACCTATCTGTGGCGGTATTGAATTTGGCTGGAGATACTTCTACCATTTCCGCCTCGTTTCAGTCACAGTTTGAAGCGATATGATGTGTCTGTTTATGAAACACTGAAGGCTTATTATGGAAGTCAGTACTTGAAATTCGTCATATTCCTGGCTCGATCAAGTCAATGTTTTCTCTTCTGCCTCAAACCTTTATCAACGGAATATCATCATTTAATTCTAATGTTTTCGTCGAGGCTGACGTCGTTCAGGCCGCAATCAGTGAATAAAATGTGCAATTATGGTTGGTACCCGACCGGTTAGATGACCACGTCCGAATTGCCATCACATCATCTATATCTCAAACGATTAGACTCTCCAGTTTGGACAAGTACACCAACAAAAATTTAATCGTGAAAGAAATCCAATAAAAAACGTTTAATTTTTGTTATTGATTTTGTGCTTCTTTCTGATTTTTTAAGCTGGCTCGATTCATCCGACATATGTTTATTTTGCTAAAAATTACGCTTTTGCTTTTTCAAAAATTGAAACACGAATAATGCAGAAGTTTCTACAGATATATCAAAATTCTTCATATATTCGTTCAGTGAGAATGTACAAAAAAATCTAAATGTGGCGCAAATCACCCGACTCAACCCTCAATATACGAAACGGCATGGAAGTAAGCGAGTATATACGATCATAAATCTTAAATTATAGTAATAAATTATTGTAGTAATATCCACTTACAAAAATGGTTGTTTCTAACTGTACACCATTGCTTGAAACTTCATCGCCACTCATGTTTCCGCATTCCTTTGCTTAAACACACTTTGTCACTTGATCTTTCGTGCATGCATCTAAGTCTTTTGAAACCACCCTCGCACATATTGTATCTCTTTGATGCTAAAAAATACTATTCATAGGCCAAAGGGATACATTTCTCTTCGTTATGAGTTCAATTTGAACAGAATTTCTGCCATTCATATCATTTTTACTTTAATATACATTCAAGTCATAAAAGACGACAGATTTATAGACAAAAGCAAACCACAAACAAGAAGAATTATATTGCTATATCGGTTTAAACAGCTTCTTCTTCGTATTGTTATTCTGCACAAATTCATACAGGCGTCTTTAATAATTGATAAATAGATTACGTATGTATGTATCCGTTTCAATTTGCAAGTATCTAAAGCACTGTATATACAGCTTAATGCACAAATAACTTCCTGCAACTAATTTTATGCCAGCTGCCTGCAAATAAACAGGCGCTTGTGAAGGAGCGATAGACAGCAGAACAGGAGGACAGCCTTCAATTTTAACAAATGCGCAACAATAACAATTAAATTTTCAAATCCCATTGTCCAGCGGCAATTAAGCAAACACATGCACAGGCCACGCTGCTAGTTGAATGGATATATGTCCTTGCACTCCTTTTATGCTATATACAGCAGATACAATACACATTAAAGTAGCTACTAGGATATTGAGATAGAAAACGAGGGATGGAAAGATGCACACTTACAAAACCCATAATTATCCAATTGAACAATAAGCAGAACAATGTACCTATATAGCTTGGGCACGGCCAAAGTCAATAGTAGCCTCGCCTGCAGCAGAATGAATGACAGACCAGTAGAAGCAGGACAATAAATGTAAAGTGTCTATTCGAGACTTGTCTCTCTGTGCACTTTGTCGCTTGCTGCTGTCATTCATGCGTTGTCGTCATCGTCGTCGTCGTCGTCTGACATTTGCAACTGCAACTATTTGTTTGCCTGTCTGTCTGTCATAAGGACGAACAGACGAATCGTTGGACACACAGTTTGTTGTCCTTGGTCAACACAAACACAAACAAACGCATATGCATTGCTCTACATAGATACGCACGCAGTTTGAGCAACATAAATTTCATATCACATTAACATCATCATCAGTAGCAGCAGAAGGACCAGCAGCAGGAGCAGCAGCAACTTCATGCAAACCAACTGAATGACTGAGCACCGAGAGTGCAAAAAGCAATGTCAACTCGAGTGTAACAAAAGTTATATAGACCAACGGTGTGAAGAATGGAGTGTTCGAAGACAGACTACGGCGTAAAATTGAACTGGATGAGATGGGACAACGTTTCGTAGTTTGGCACAGGACACTGACACTCAAAATTATTGCAAAAGAAAAGATGAAAAACTTAACCAAAACATAATTACCCTTCACAAAGCATGTCTACAGAGTATTTTAGAGCTTAATGGTATAATGCTTCGATTCAAACGAAAGTCGCATATTTCTATCAGATATTAAGTTTGTATAGTTTGTGCGATCTCCAACGTCTTGTACTGGATGAGTTTACAACAAAATCAATATTAAAATACATAATTTTTTTTGTGGCTTTTCAAAGTGCTTCCAAACAACTAGATTTTTTTTTCCATGTTGAAGATTTACTGGAAGACCACAAGAAGTGCAAAACGTTAGGACTTACGTCAAGCGATACTGTAGAACTCTTCTGGAGCATGGTGTCGCTCAGATACAGAACAAGCTGAAGTGATTGCAGAACAACTGCCTAAGCTAATGACGCCGGCATCATAAATTTGCGTTCTCCAATTGTCGCTGCAGATTCAGCTGAGAAGTACCAGACGATGGAACGATGGTTAAGCTCAATCTGGCGAAGTCAGTAGACGTATGCTTGACTTTAAGACGAGGACATCCCCAGCTCTGATGCTAAACGGGTCTATATTTAACCAAGATTATAAAACGTCGTATCTCGTTAATATCCTCGACAGGAAACTGATTCTCGCTTGCAACATAAAGAGCAAAGTGCACGTCTGTAAAACAAAGATGAGGACTTCATGCTGAAAATCCGTAGAAGCTTCCGCTTTATTTTAAGATATCTATGTATATGTTTGCTTGTCATTGGTTTCATGTTGCTATATGACATACAGAACTGAAGTATGGCCTCAGTCTCATACATTAAGAAGTGCAAATCCTACAAAACTATGCTTTAAGACTAATCTGCCCCTTCCCTGTCCCCTTCACCACCTGCCTCCTTCTTCTTTTGTCCCCTACCCTCATGTCCCCTTATCTCCCTACCTCTTCTTCCACTTCCGCCTTGCCCTTCTGATTAGGGTTCAATGTAGTTTATAGTTGAAAATATAAAGAGTTATGAAAATAAACATTTTATATTAATCTGACGCTGCCCATCTCCTTCAATTGACCACCAAACGTCCACCTATACGTCCTGCCAAATGTCTCCCCAAACGTCCCACCCAATAATCCCTCCAAATGTCCCCCAACCTTCCCCCTAAACATACTCCAGACGACCCCCTAAATGAACCCTAAACGACCACGCCAAATGACTCCCAAATGTCCCATACACCTTTGTGACCATGAGCCTCCTTGGTTAAAAACGGATGGTCAAATCTTACACTTTTTGTATGGAAAAAGTGTACAAAATTCGTACACATTTTTTTCGTGCCCTCATGTGTCAAGTGTGTAACGTGCGATAAGGAACTTCGTTCCAAAAATAAATTTTCTTTATGTGAATTTATAACTTAGAAAAAAGCCAAACAAAAATTTAAAGATCGTCTATAATAGATTAAATCAATTAAATATTCTGCGTAGCAAGTTTTTCGAATAACGCATCATAACCTTGTTTTATAGTATGAGTGAAGTGTATATTGAAAACCAACTTGGTACAAAGACTTCAAGTAGCACAAAATAGCTTTGTGAATTTGACTGGTTGCTTTGTGGTGAACTGACAGGACAATCTTCCATTGTTCTTGAAGTTTTATCAGCTATTTTTGCAGTCAATGAATAATTAAGCGTCGAGACAGACAGACTGAGAGAGCTAGGGAGACCGTTGATTTTTCCAACACTTTTCAAGACGATGAAATAATTAATGAATTTATGCACTTTTTGGCTGATTAATTTCTAACGTATTTCTCTTGTTTTCTTATTTTTTTTTTCAGTCTTTTTTGTGAAGAACATCAATGACGACCTTCCAAAACGGAACAAAAACCACAACGAAAGCTACAACAATAATACCAAAGTCAGAGAATAGTGAAGAAAGATGAACCCAGTCAACAACGCCAATCCAGTGGCAACCGCAAACATTTTGTGGCTGAAACATTCATGAAGCACAGCGAAGCGGTTGGTGGCAGAGCGGCAGCAGAAGAGTGGCAGAGTGAAAAGGAATTAGCAGAAATATCAGCAGCAACAACAAGGGAGAGAGCGTCAAGGAACGAAAGAACAGATTTACTGTTGCATTGAAATCGAAACTAAAGAAAGGAAAAGAAATATAAAATCAACACAGCACAAAGTGAAAAGAAGCAGAAGAAGCCACAAATTAACACAAAAACCAACAACAATACACAAGGATAATCAGCAACAAGGCTAAACAACAAAGCAACAACAACAACAATAAACATCACAAAACAGAACAAAGCTTTTTTTATACTTGAAGCATTTCACTTTTTGGTTCTTTGGTCTCAAAAAAAAAAAAAAAAAGATATCCTTCAATCAAACAAAACAAAAAAGCGAATCTAAACACATCGTTTAACGCCCTCCACAAAAAAAAAAACAAAAAAAAAAACGAATTATTTTTTAAATTATATATAAAAAAGTAATTAAAACAACTTGACCGACTGATAGCATATTATAAATAAATAATTAATATACTCTTGTAAAAGTATAATTACAATAATTTTTGAAGATCCACAAAAAAAAAAAATAAAAAGTGTAGAAATCAAAAAAGAAAATCCAATTTAAATGCCAAATGTTTGCTACAATTAAATTTAAATAGAATACAAATTATTCGCGCATACAAAACCTCAAATTTTTTAAAAGTGCTTAAAACAATCCTTGCTAGTTAACTCACGAAGGAATTATAAAACAAAACGAAAAGATCAACAAGAACAGCACCATTTCTAAACACTTTTAAACAATAGCCTTAAACTTCCCGCGAACACTCCCAACATGGGCAATAAATGTTGCAGCAAACGTCAGGATCAGGAGCTGGCGCTAGCCTATCCGACAAGCGGCTTCAAGAAGTCCGACTATACATTCGGCCAGACGCACATCAATAACAGCGGTGGACTCGTTGGCGGCGGTGTTGGTGTGCTCGGCCAGAAGCATAATAATGGCGGTTCGCTGGACTCACGTTATACACCGGATCCGAATCGTGGACCATTGAAAATTGGTGCTAAGGGTGGCGTGGACATTATCAGACCGCGCACAACGCCGAGTAAGTAAATATATATTTAAAGTAATAGTAAATATATAAACGATTATTTACGAGGTTCGCCTTTTGTATTGTGCGCTTCATAATAATGACAAAAAAAAAAAAAGTAATTTATCATAGAAAATGGCTTGATTGTTTTTCAAAATATTAGCCATAAACTTTAATACGCTTTCTCTTTTTCAAAACGACATTTAGCCTTTTGCTGAGCAACAGTAATACACTATGATTTTTATAACAATCGGTCAAATAGTTGCTGTGATATGACGAATTATGTTTTTCTCTTTAATCGGAGGCGTAGCACTGCCCATTTTTACCAAATGCCATTTGGACAAAAAATGTTCCTATATAATAATACTTCACTATTAATTTTATAACAATCGGTCAAATAGTTGTTGAGATATCATTATACCATTCACACAAGGTGTAAAGTATATATATATACTTGATCAGCGCGACGAGACGAGTCGGTCTAGCCATGTCTGTATGTCTGTCTGTCCGTCTGTATGTTGTTGCGCATTTTTTGGGGACCAATTTTAATACTATCCAGTTGAAATTTTGCACATACACTTCTTTTTATTGCAGTTTAATACCCCTTTTTGAGGCAGCCCCATACAAATCCACCGCCCACTTTTGACTTTTTGTATGAAAATTTTTTTTATTCTAGTCAATATCAACTATCATAATAGTTGGTAATCGATATGGTAACTTCTAGTGGTCGGTTGGTTGACATATACCCTATTGGGTGAGACCCGCCCAATATTTGGGGTAGCCCCCATACAAACCTACTGCCCACTTTTGACTTTTTTTATGAAAACTTCTTTATTAAAGTCAATATTAGGTTGAAATGCAATATGGTGCCTTTTTATGATCAGCCGCTTTACATATATAGAGTAACGGGTGTGGCCAGCCCACTTTTTAGGGTAGCCCCCATACAAACCTACTGCCCACTTTTGACTTTTTGTATGAAAACTTCTTTATTAAAGTCAATATTGGGTTGAAATGCGATATGGTGCCATTTTATAGACAGCCGCTTTACATATATAGACTAATGGGCGTGGCCCGCCCAATTTTTGGTGTAGCGCCCATACAAACCCGCCGTGCAATTTTGTTTTTTTTTTTTTATGAAAAAATTCTTCATTTAAATCAATATTAGCTTGTAATTTGATTTGGTGGATTCCGCTTCATATACATATACAAATGGGTGTGTCCTGCACACTTTTTGAGATAGTCCCATATAAACCCACAGCTCACTTTTATGCATTTGTATGGAAAACGTCAATATCAACTTGAATTTCGATATGGCGGTATCTTACACATCAACTACATCGCTTCATACACATCTACTAGTGGGCGTGTACCGCCCACTTTTTAGGGCAGCCCCAATTTAAACCCCCACTTTTATGTTTTACAATAATATTTAAAATTTCGTGTGAATAGTATTAGAGCTTCGGTTGAACCGAAGTTAACGTTTTTTCTTGGTTTGGTTTATTTGGTGATTCTTTCCAAATTATATATACTCAGAATCCTTCTGCTGATCTATAGTAATCTTGATAATAATCTTGAGTTCAAACAAAAATACCATAGATAAATGAAATTTCAGTTTTTCCCGAATTTTTCAATTTTCCGGGTAACATTTCCAATTTTTTAATTTCCAACACCTGAAACTATTTGAACTATTACGAACGTTTAAAAAAAAATGTCTCAAATCGGAGCAAAAAGAAGCTATTGGGTGCCAAGTTAGGGCTGTAAGACAGATGACCCATTAATTCGATGCTATGAGTGCTCAAAAACTCTTTTATGAGAACCAAATATGTGAGAGAGCTTGCATTATCTTGTTATAAGTTGAATTGTATTCGACAGTTACTCGTTCCCAATTCTCCGAAAACTTCTGGCAAACAAATGGTGAGCACCATTCAGAATTGACCGCTCTACATTGCTCTAATGGAAAAGCTGCGACATGAACAGTATGTCCAAAAGAAGATCGATCATTTGCTTTGAAGTGCTTTGTACAAGAACAACTTTTGTTGGATTGCAGAAGTCTTGGAATACCCACGCAGTCGATTGCAGTTTTGTTTTGGACTCATATGCTTAGATCCCTAATTCGTCACCTATTACGATGTCATTGATGTTTTTTGAACCAGTGCGGCTGTATTTCTTGAACATTTCTTTGCAATCGAAACTTTTTTTTTTGGGAGAATGTCAAATTATGCTGTATTCAATAAGCACATATCCTCTTGTCAGTCAAATGTCCATGTAATATCGAATGAATGCTGATCCCACTAATGCCCAAGGATGTCTCAATCTTACGGTATGTCACATGTTAGTCTTGCCGTTCGATGTTCGTTCTAGAACAACAGCTGCTTTTGGATGACCTTATCTAGATCTGTCTTTAAGCGTACGACGACAATGTTTGAATTCAGTATACCAGTCATAAACAGTAGTTTTTGATAGCGCTTCATCGTCGAAAGTCATAGTAAATCATCGCATGAATATTTTCACGATTTAATTGTAAAAATTAAGTTAATGCTCGTAGATCAAAACATTCTGCGTACGTTTATGCAAAAAAATTTCCTTCCAATGGAAATATCAGCTATCACCTAACAACACTTAGGGTTGCCAATTCGCACAATATTCAAGGCAACCCTTGTATATTGTAAATTATATAGGTGCGGGTTTGAGCAACACCAGCTGAGGCGTAACCGGTAGCAGTTGTTTGTAATTAGTTTACTCTGGGGGCATACTTGCCATTTATGCAAGCGCTCGTTTAATTAGCAATTTCATTTTTTATGAATTATAGTAATCGTACTCGTATTCTCGGACACGCTGCTGCCCGTCGTACTTGACTTGTTTGGCTAAATTGCATTTAATTTTGTAAAATTATTTCAATTCTATTTAACCTTTTTGCTGCTTGTTTAGCTGGCTTAGTGTCACTCGGGAGTTGACTTCGCCACCCAGTCAAGTCCGAGTCAGTCAGAGTCATGCTCTTTTGATGATGTTTTTCGTTTATCTACACGTATGTGTCTCATATTTGCTTATACTTACCTACGTATGTAATATTTATGAAATGGTTAGCGTGCTCATTCGGTGGGCAGCAACCTTGACCGCTTTGCAACATTTTGTTTACGATTGCTGCTATAATGATCCTGAATCAAATTACACCAACATATCAACACGAAATGAAGTTCATTTTAAGTCAAATATGCTCAATTTGGCATTTTATAGTTAGAACTTAAATGAGTTTGTATTTTATACAATTTCGTTTAAATCGGCATTAGTTCATAGCGCTGGCTAGAACATGGTGTGACTATTACATTTCCAACATTCTACTTTCCAAAGTGTATTCTCCCGTGAATCTAATGCCATTCAGCGTCATTTTGAAATTTGGTTGAAGCGTAAATAACCACTTTTTACTTCAAAGAATATATCTACTTCATTACTTGAATATGAAGGCAAGGTATGGATTTTTGCATCGCAAAATGGCGCTGAAAAGTGGATCTTCTGCGACATTCCCAAATACAAAAAGGCATGGGTTAAGCACGACCAACCATCAACGGCGACGCCATAGATCCAAGCTTAAGCTCTGTATTTGGTGGGATCAGCTGGGTGTCCGTTATAAGGTAATCAAATCCAATGAAACCACCACGAGGAATCGGTACCAGCAACAATTGATGCGTTTGAGCCGAGTATTGCAAAAAAAAAAACCGGCCGAAATTCGAGACGAAGTGATTTTACAATTTTGGAAAAAAGTGCTACGAATTAATTGAAACATCCAATACAAAAACACAATAATAGTGTGATCTTGAATTAATAATGAGCGTTTCACACAAGAGGCCGCCACTAGTATATGAACCAATATTCGAGTTTCCAATTTCTTGCCGCTAAAACCTATTGTCAATGAGCGTCTTTGGCAGCTTGTGTCATTTGTTTGAAACGTAAGCAACAATACTAAATATTGCCTTGAACATGTCGAATTTTGTACCAGATAAAGTGTTTTTGAGGGGAGTTCTTCTTCATTAGTTTAATATGAAGAAAAGTGCGGTCGAGGGTTATCGAATCTTAGTGGAAGTTCACGGCGAATATGCTCTATCTGAACAATTGTGTCGTTTGGTCGCTTTAGAAGTGGTGATTTTGATTTCGAAGATAAGGAACGGCCGGATCAACCCAAAAAGCTTGAAGACGAAGAATTTGAATCAATGCTCTATGTGGACCAATGCCAAACGCTTCAGCAGTATTCAGAATCATTGGGAGTGGATGAGTCGACAGTCAGCAACCGTCTAAAGCCAAGGGATTGATTAAAAAGCAAGGAAACAAGGAAATGAGTTGAAGCTGCGTGACTTCGAAAGACGATTTTTCGCCTGTGAACAGCTCCTCGAACGCCAACAAAGAAAGGGGTTCTTGCAACGCATTGTGACTGGCGATGAAAAGTGGATCCAATCCATTACGACAACCCTAAGCACAAAAATTATTAATTAAAGGTCCCAATAAGTATAGATTTTGGCTTTAATGAATATGTACTTATGTATATATTTCTTAGAATGTGAGTCAGTTTGTTTTAGTATAGTTAAGTTTCTGTGGTGGATTACTAATTTTGGCTTGCATCAGTAGGTGAAACATAACTGTAGAGTGATCCGAGGAAAGCTTTCGTCTAATCTCACTTATTTCTCTATATTTGCGGAGAAAGAGAGATTTGTCATATAACTTACAGAAATCATGAATTATTAAGAATTTACCATTGCACATACATTACAGTATTAATACATAGTGTTAAACCCAGAAACACACTACAAATTGTTCATATAGTTCCAGTAACTTCAAAGAACTATACAGGTATGCCTTCCTGTAATTGCATATGCTATAAAAACATGGCACAAGGATGCCATACTGTTCTTTTTCGTACTCATTTTGATTGCTGCTCTCAACACAACTCAAATGGTCAAGAAATAACTCGAAATAATTATTTCTTCCGTCAGAATACAATCCAACAGCTGTTAAACAGAATGTATAAATGTTTTGTTAACTATTGTTTTGTTTTGAAGTGAGTACCATCAAAAGAAAAACGTGGCAGAAAAATTACTGTACCACTTTTTTTTTTATATAAAGTTTTGCGAACTATAGCATTTCTTTTGAAGTGAGTACTGGGCTTAAAAGGTTTAAACAAACGTCACTCACTCAGCCAATTAAACACACAGACTTTACGTGAAATACAAACGCACACGCACATGCACACATATGTATTTGTAGTTGTGATAGGCGCGCGGTAAGAAGCAATAACAACAAACGTATAAATGAAATAATAGACAAAAATTATGCCTAGATTGCGGTCAATTGTGTTGACCGCTGGTCATACATACTAGTATTAATTTATAGGTAAATGCAGCACTGGAAGGGAAATTGATGATAAATTTGTTGAAGCGCATACAATTCTAAGTGTATATAAAAAAGATTCGTGCCTCTACTTTTTATGCTACCCGAGATAACGGCAATTTGAAACAAGAAAAGCGTTACTTCGGTTGAACTGAATACTAATACTATTCACACGAAATATAAATCGTACTGTAAAACATAAACGTTGGGTTTTAAATAGGGGCTATCCCAAAAAGTAGCTGTTTATGAAGCGACCATCTATAAGATTCCCATACTAGGGAATGTCCACTAAATAGCATTTCAACCTAATATTGACTTTAAGAAAGAATTTGTTCATACAAAAACACATAAGTGGGCAGTGGATTTGTATGGGGGCAACTCCACAAAGTGGGTGTGGTCAATCTTGATACTCTATTAAACTGCAATAAAAAGAAGTGTATGTGCAAATAAAATGCACTAAATTTCATCGCTTTTTGCATACAACACATTCCCTATCACTATGCAAGTTGTTATATAATTGTTTATCAAATCTATAGCTCTTACTGGTTTATTTGTAGACATTTTAGTTGCATGTATTGCATAATGAACAATCTTGCTTGTGTGCCTTGTTATCAGTTAGCACACATTTGTGCAGAAATCTCTAGCAGTTCAATAATCCAAAACATATACGCAAACCAAAAGCAATACAAATGCCATAAGCCTCCTGCACTAACTTAAGCTGATTAAAGCGTGTAAATCCCTAAATTTGATGCCATTTCCTAATTAGTCATTTATTGACCCCAAATGGCCTACTAAAAGCACAGCAATATCATCGTAGCTACAAAATTCCATTAGTGCGACCTGCAGTCGACTCTCTGGGCCAAGGAAATGCTAAATCAAAGTCAACATTTGTGCTTTTTCTGGTGCTGCAAAATTTGCATTGCATGCTGCTATTTTTTTTTTTTTTTTTGTAGATTTTTTTGTTTTTTTTTTTTTTTTTTTTAATTTGGCCTGCATGCACTTTAAATCAATTAGCAAAGTGCATGTTGTGCCAAAGATAGCAACCATAGTGGCAAGATACATCCGCGGAGAAGTAATTGCAGCAATGAAGTTGAAGAGCAGCAGAAAAAGTGCTTTGGCGCCCGAGCATAAAATCATGAAATTGCCTTATTTATTGTTGATAAATTACCACAGATTTTAGATATACCAGACGATGTCGACGACCACAGTACCAAAATTACGCCAAAATTCATGCTTTAATTATTTTGCTTACATTAAGTTGAGGCAAGTTTTTGAGCAATCCGCGGCAAACTTCAGGCAGGCAGGCAGGCACGCAGTCAGGCTCCAGACTCATTAAATACTAATTATGTTCCGACGCTGTGCCGCGGGCAGTTTGTAATAAACCTTATTAGAAAATTCATTTTCATTTAATGCGCCAATGAAGCCACGTCAATTTAGACGCGTAAATTATAATTTGTAGCCAAATTGAATCTACAAGCGGAAAAATATCCTTTAGAAAATTTTCTCCAAAATCACAAAAATATTTTACCAATTTATCTTCATGTTTTTATATTTTTCTATTTGTATTATTCCAGCTGGTGTGCAGGCCGGTATACCCAAACGCCGCGTTGTTGTCGCTCTCTACGATTATAAATCACGCGATGAATCCGATTTGAGTTTCATGAAGGGTGACCGCATGGAGGTCATCGATGACACAGAATCCGATTGGTGGCGCGTTGTCAATCTGAGCACACGTCAGGAGGGCTTAATACCGCTCAACTTTGTGGCCGAGGAGCGCAGTGTCAACAGTGAGGAGTAAGTGAAATTTATTTGCACGCTCTTGGCAATGTCATTAATCTGGCTCTATTTTTTTTTTTGCCCACAGCTGGTTCTTTGAGAATGTGTTGCGCAAAGAGGCCGATAAGCTTTTGCTGGCGGAGGAGAATCCACGCGGTACATTTCTGGTGCGTCCCTCGGAACACAATCCCAATGGGTATTCGCTGTCGGTGAAGGATTGGGAGGATGGACGTGGCTATCATGTGAAGCACTATCGCATTAAACCGCTAGACAATGGTGGTTATTACATAGCTACTAATCAGACATTTCCCTCGCTGCAGGCATTAGTGATGGCCTATAGTAGTAAGTATAACAGATATAACAAAAAATGAAACAAAAAACTAGAAAAAAGTTCGGTGGTACCGAAGCTTCAATACTTTTCACAAGCGTTCACAAAAAAGAAAAAAAAATGAATTTCGCTATGAAGTAATTTATAATACTTTTTTTATAAGAGAGGTAGAAATATGTCTTATAAGTCATTTCTCATTTAGGCAATGTGTTTGTGTGGACGGTCCATTCCAAAAGCGTCTGTCTATAGTTTTTTTTGTTACCGAAGTTCAAGTTTTCTAAACGAAAATCTTACAGTAATTTGTTAGTTTTTGACGTGATAACGTCTATTAAATCGGTTGGTTTAGCGCAGAAGCATGACTCATTTCTGACGTTCCGTTTACAGTTACGACACGACACTAAACGAACGAAAAGCAAAAGGCGGAACGTGTAATAGTACACATATGAATACATGTGACGATTGTGTCCTTCGCCTGAACAAGCAAGCGATAAACAGACCAGCGTGCATTGGCTTGTTGTAAGCTATAGTTATTTGTGTGTGTGCGTTTGCGTTTGCGAATTAGTGTTACCTAGCGCGCGGTGGGGTGCGGTATGCACATGGTAGAATGTATGAATAATAACATTGCATGTGTGTAATAAAGTTTGTTTCAAATAAAATACATGTACAAAGTAAACAAAGCACGCGCACCATAGATCAAGGAAGACGACAATAACATTTACTTTTGCATTTGAGTACCAAAAACAACAACAAAGGGCTTTTAAAGTTGCTGGTGGTCAGTCGAAGAGATAGCGTATATTTCACACTTTGTTGCTGGTACCGAAACTCTTTTATATGACAAGTTGTTTGTATACTGATTGAATTATTGGAATTGCATTAGAATTCAATTCACAAAAGTATGCAATTTTTCATCAATGTTTTCTTATGACGCTATCACGTAAAATTATCGTCCGTAAACCGATTGTACAGACATCCATTTTTTTATGAAAGCTAATACGCGTATTAATAGCTTATACACATGTAAAGCTTGACTTCACAATAAGTCTTCATATCGAATTTCAAGTTTAAATTTATTGTAATTGAATACTATTCCATAAAAAAAATTGAACCAGATGTAAATCATCTGTCTGTACTAAGCCTCCATTTAATGCTTTTTCATATAATACATTAAGATAGACACCCTTGGGTTTTCCTGCATACATAAGGAATATAAATGTAGGATGTCAATTAAAAAACACATCAAATTTAATATTAGATGCAATGTTTTTCATTATAAAGTTTGAGTTTTGACATTTTGTTTGAAACACTATGGCCTTCTAGGGATCTATTGAAACACATTTCGGACATTTCGGGCAATATGTTTGAGCTTTACTCTGATAGAACCACAAGAAAAGGTCCAAAGGCGTCAAAACATATGATCTCGCGGAGAAGTGACATTGCAATGAAATGGTAACAAAAATGCCTATCTATCATATTTGTTTTAAATAGCTTTCAAATACAAACTTAATGATGCACATTGCTCCAAATTTGAGAGTAGTCTGATGATAGATGGTACATGTCAGAAACAAGATTTGCTTATAGAAAAAAAAGAGAAAAAAAATAATAGAAATAATACCGATATAAACATTTATGTTACTATACTCGGTTATTTTGGTTTTATAATTACTGTCAACGGTTAAAAAAAAAAACGTATTATTTCGGTTACGGTTTCGAATAATCAATCGGTTCGGTTAAACTAAAGTATATATAAATTAAGGGTACGCTAACATGCACCTTCATGCGGTTACAAACTCCATAACAAAGTTATAATACTATTCTATGCTAATGAAAAGTAAAAATAAAGAGACAAACGTGCGCGCTTTGAAAAATATAATTTTATTACTGTCTATTAATCAAAAACAAACAAATTTTTCTTAGAAAATGCGCTTGGTCTTTGTCACATATTGTCACGTCCCTGTTCTAAGCCGCAACCACAGATGTGGGATCTAGGACCGGAACTGCGCGACAAATACGAGATACCACGTGCTGAAATTCAACTAATACGTAAATTGGGCCGTGGCAATTTCGGTGAAGTTTTCTACGGCAAATGGCGCAACAGCATCGATGTGGCAGTGAAAACATTGCGTGAGGGTACCATGTCAACAGCAGCATTTCTACAAGAAGCAGCAATTATGAAGAAGTTCAGACACAATCGCCTAGTGGCGTTATATGCTGTCTGCTCACAGGTGAGTTGTGTTTATGCGTTTAATTCAATTGAAATCAATTTGCTCATGCTGCATACTATGTATATTCTCAGGAGGAGCCCATCTATATTGTACAAGAGTACATGTCCAAAGGCAGTCTGCTCGATTTTCTACGCGAAGGTGATGGACGTTATTTGCATTTCGAAGATCTTGTCTATATTGCAACACAAGTCGCTTCCGGCATGGAATATCTTGAATCGAAACAGCTTATACATCGCGATTTGGCTGCACGTAATGTGCTAATTGGCGAAAATAATGTTGCCAAGATATGTGATTTCGGTTTGGCACGTGTCATTGCCGACGATGAATACTGCCCCAAGCAAGGTTCACGCTTCCCCGTCAAATGGACGGCACCCGAAGCGATAATCTATGGCAAATTCTCTATTAAATCGGATGTCTGGTCATATGGCATACTATTAATGGAACTCTTTACCTACGGACAAGTGCCATATCCGGGCATGCATAGTCGAGAAGTTATTGAGAATATTGAGCGTGGTTTTCGCATGCCAAAACCAACAAATCACTACTTCCCCGATAATGTATATCATCTGTTGTTGCAGTGTTGGGATGCTGTACCAGAAAAACGACCGACATTCGAATTTTTAAATCATTATTTTGAATCGTTTTCGGTGACGTCCGAGGTGCCGTATCGGGAGGTGCAAGATTAAGCAAAAGTGAAATTAAACAAGCTTCTTGTTGATGATGATGATAATGATGATGATGATGACGTTGACGCCCATTAATCTTCTCCACTTACATCACGCATACATATACATACATACATACATACATCTACTTACTATATAATTTTTAAGACTTTTTAAACTGTATTCAAAAAAGCTGAAGCTAAAATGGTTGCGCTGTAGAAGATGAGTATGAATTAATATATTAGTAGAACTAAACCATTTTCAAGTAGTAGGTACACTATGTGTAGTACGAGTAAAAACAAAAGTGAAGATCAACAACAACAACAACAATTTTGTGCTGCAAAAAACAGAAAACAGTAGAAAAAAGAAAACAAACAAAAAAAAAAATGCTAAAAAAATACATAATAATAAAAATGTACATCTACATATACATAAAAAAAAAATGATATATATATACTACGCTCTAGTAAAGTTATATAAATATTTTACATATTTTACACGCAAAAACTATTTTATAATTTATATAGTCTCTAAAAGCAAGAAATTTTGCATAAAAACCAAGCGTAGTATTTAACTAGTTTCTAAGCTTAAAAGAAATTAAACCGAAATGAAACTTAATCTGTATGGCAAACAACAACTGGTATAATTTTGATAAAGTCTGTCTGTGCTATCCATATACATACATAAATGTAAGCATACATAAGTGAAAAATTATTAAAACCTGCATTTGTTTTACATATGTATATGTTCATACTTAAGCTACTGAATTTCCTTAGATGATATATATTTTGATTTTGTTCTCTATCTCTCTTTCTCTCTCTCTCTTTCTGTATCTTTCTCCAACTAAACACTTTTCTCCACACAACCAAATTATATATATTAATAATAATGATGATGAAATATTTATTTTGTATGTAGTGTAAATTCCTAAACAATCAATCAATCAATATATAATGCAGCTGAATCTATTATATATATAAAAACCTATATAATTATACAACTGTATAACTAAAAATCTCTTTTCTATTATTATTATTATTATGATTAGTATTAGAACTATCTATTTCTCTTCCTGCGAATAGTTTAATAAAAATGCTATGTAAAATTTTGCTGGATAATAACAAAAACTGAAAAAGTTGAAAACGTATTTAATGCATTTAATTAATTATTCAAATAATTACACACTTTGCCCTCCAAAGCACTGCAAAAGAATTTTTTTAAGCAGTAAATTTTTCACTACATTTGACGAGGCTAAATGTGAATTTATCAAAGAACGAAGAAACAACACATTAAAACACTAAGTCCAGTCATTATAAGCAAAACACAGGCAACAAATTTGTAACTACTTTTTTTTTTTTTTTGGCACAATTTGTTAGAAGCGAAATTATATAAAAAAATTAAAAAAAAAAATTCATTATGTAGAAAAATACATAATTTCGCTCATATCTCGTTAACCATTGACAGTATCGAAATTTTGTCTTCACAAAAAAGAAAGTTCCAAAAATTTACTAAAAAAAAAGATTACGTAAAATTGTTTTATGTGGAACCGTTTTCGAGAAAATCGCCTCTAAACCAAGTCGTAAAAAAATAATTTTTTAAAAGTTTTATTTTATACTGCTTTATAGTCCGCCAATTTTTATATCAAATGTAAAGAGCTAAAAAGCAGATTGAAGTTAAATTTAATACTTTTTTTTTTTTTTGTCCTTACACAAAGAGTCTAAAAAGTTATCAGCGTTGTAGTATTTTTGAAATTTTGTTAGTGAAACTATACGTTTTTGGAGTATTTCTCCGTCAATTTTGTACCAAATATAAAGAACTAAAAACGAGATTACAGAAAATCTTAAGAGCTTTCACACAAAAAGTAAAAGTTACCAGAGCTGTAGAATTTTTGAAATATTTATAGTGAATATAAATTTTTGCAACATTTTGTCGATATTGTACACTTACTTCCGCTTATTGCTTTTTTCTGGGACTTGTTTTTAGTATGCAAATGTTACGATCAGAAAATTGGCAGCTTTAACTTTAAGTAAAGCCAGAAAATGTTACAAAATTTGTAAAAATATGTAAAAAGGGCATCTTCGTTCATTTTTAAAACGATAACTTTTTTTAATTCCATTTTGGGGCTAAAGTTTAAAATTATATCAACTTGCAAAAATTTGATAGTCTTAATTTAATGACTTTAAGGATACTAACTTTGTAAACTTTAAGAACTCTTGCACAACAGCAAGAATTCTTAAATTTTTACAGTGGCCCGGGCTAATTAAATGAATTCATATGTATTAGTAGTAGGTAGTAGGTAGCCCTAAATTCAAGTATTGTCCTTTCAATAAAATAAAGCCAAATATTGGGTCATAATTAAACAAAGCATTTAACATAAACCTGTAAATAGTTGAAACAAAAGCGGAGATACGTTGTGCAAGGAAATTAAAGTAAATTTCATGACCTTCAATTTCACGTTTTAACTGCGTAGTTCTGCTACTTCTTATAGTTCTTAACAATTCCGTTTTTTTTTAACTTGAATTACAAACAATTTTTAGAGCAACGAAAATTAGTGTAAAAAAATGGCAAATTAGTAACTTTTTCCATATCGATTTACTCGGAAACGTATAAATTAAATAAATTTCTCGAATGTTGCTTTTCGCGGAAGACAAATTTTCAATATCGTCAATAGTTCACAAGATATAAACAAAATTATACATTTTTCATAGTCTAGAGTACTACTATGACGAAATTTGTGAAAAAATTTGTGCAAAAATATTACAGTTACAAATTTCTGTTTAGTTCTTTTTTCTTTAATTACTGGACTAACACACACACACACACACACATATATATATATATATATATATATATATATATATATATATATATATATATATATATATATATATATATATATATATATATATATATATATATATGCATTTCATTTTGTACAAAATTTATAAAAAAATATAACAGTTTTCGAACAAAAAAAAATTGTTTTTTAAATTTAAGTTTATGCCAAATTTATAAGTTTACTAATTATGTACGAATTTGTAAAACTATTGAAGTATTTTTGTATAATTTCTGCAAAAATGAAAAGAAAAAAAAAGAGTATACAAATCAAAGTCCCGCATTCATTCACATACATCAGTTCCTCTCTCATGCTCTCCTGTAATCTTTCTAAACACTGTTCCTACACAACCTACATTACTGTTTGCAGTATAGTAAAACAAAACAAAAAATCGAAGAAACTTACCATTTAAAAATAGACAAACCCAAATAACAATAATTGAACATAAAAAACTGCAGTCTCACGAGGGTTTCAAATCGAATATCATTTTCTATATATATATAAACAATAAATATATATATATATATATATATATATATATATATATATATATATAGATGACGGGCACATTAACTGATTAAATAATATGCAACAATATAAACAATAAACTTATCCACGAAAAAAGGAATACTTTCAAAAACAAAACAAAAAAACCACTTACACACACTTTATTTCATTTAAACCATTTAAAACTCAAAAACACAAAAAACCAATTCCGACTACATACTTGTTAAATTTAGACGCAAAACCAAAGTTTAGCCTTTATAGCATAGTTTATTTTGTTTAAGCTGAAACAAGATTTCAATTTATTTTATAGCAATAATTTCTTTTATGTGTTCTTGTATAAGGTAGTTCATGTAGTTCAACTTAAGCAGTTGATGTTTAACTGTTATTTGTTTAACTGTTTATAAGCAAAATGTATAAAAAATGCTCATATATAAGCAGCTTCGAATATAAAGTGTTACCTATGCTAATAAATACTACTTTACAGATTTATTACGCCTGCAAGCAAGTAAAACAGTTATATGTGTGTGAGCAGTGTGTCAAAAAGCCAACAGCTGACTGATGCATTATGTGAACAAAGTGTTTACTTTTCAAAAATTGTATGACAGCAAACAGCTGTTTAAAAAAAAAAACATAAACAATGTTCAGCAAAAAAAGAGAAGTTTTCGTCAAGTGGATTTATCCGTAATTTGTTTTCGATATAAACAGGCTGCTTATTTTGAACTGAACTACCAATATATATAAAATTGAACTTAATTTTTGTCTTTTTAAACACACACATTAATGCTTCTAAAGTTCTATCAAATTGCTTTGTTACAGCATTTAAAAAAATTTACATACATATATAAAAAACCATTAAACATTAAGTAAAATTAGAAAAAAAAAAGAAAGAAAATAAACATATGTGAACAAAAAGAAAGAACAAACATATATATATATATACATATATATTTGCTGATACCCCATATAATACAATATATACATACACACAAACACACACAATCATTAAGAAATATTTAAACGATTAATGAATGACGAAATAAAAATAATATTGTTATAATTTAATATTAAATTGATCAAGTGAAAGATGATGAGTATGATGACGATGATAATGAATTGTTTAGCATAGTTGATAGTTTTTGTATATAATAAAAAGAAATACATAAATTTAAACAAATGAAATGAAACAAACTTATTCAAATAATGCAAATAAAACGTTATTATAATAATATAATGAACCATAACATAGTTGATATAAATAATTTATGCATAAGTGTATCGAATAAATAAATATAATTGATAATAAAATAAAACCAAAATACAAAATATGGAAATTTTATTCATTCAAGTTTTTTCTTAACACTTGTGCAAAAGCTTCGCACGCCGTCCATAAGCATAAGCATCCATAATGATAGAAAAGAAGTTAAAGAAGCCACCAATTGACCTATATGATGCTGGAGTATCTACTGGATAAGAACGTGTATGAGTTCTGCGCCAACTTTGCGGTAGCAAATACTGAGTTCTTTATAGAAAGAAAAGTCTGGAGTACTATTAACGAAATTGTTAGCGTTCTCGAACCGGCTAAAATTGCAACGACTAAACTTCAAATAATTTTGGGCGACTTTTACTCCTGTTGGCTTCATTGTAAAATTCAAATTGTTAAAAAAGATACTGCTTTAGCTAAATTTTTAGTCTGCGAATTTGCAAAACGTGAGTCTACTCTATTTGAGACCCACGATACAATGTAAAGCTGACTTCTGAACAGGAAAGTATTTGTACATATAGCAGCTTTGACAGAATTATATTCCCGAGTTGTGTTCGTTGCTGAAAATGTGCCACAAATTGAAGAAAGTAGTGCTAGCTCAAGTAATTTATCTGCAACTGTAGACGAACTCGATGCATACATGGATTTGTTTAAAAGGAACCGCGAAGATGCAAAAAGTAATGTACTATCAAAAAATAATCTATTAGCTTCAATTAAGGTTTTTCTGAGACTAAAACGTTTAAATAACAAAGAAAATGTATTTGGCATAGGTGCCAACACATTGGGACCTTGAATTACAAAGATATTATTCAAAGTATTGTCCATCGCTGACCACAACTTTCTCCCATCTTTTTGGCCATTTTCGGAGACCAGCTCGGAAGAACGACTGTGTGGTAGGACTTGCCATTTCAGCTTTTCTAAGTAGGTCTTGACCGGTTTTGCGACATGTGTCCGAACGGCTGCAAAATCACTTTGTCGTGCCTTTCTTCGTATTCCGGCCGTTTTTGCTTCAGTTCGCGGCCCAAACGCCGCGCTGGTCCCATCAAATACAAAGCATAAGCTTCATGCCATGAATATTCGGCTTTGCGAAGGATGTTGTATGACTGTTCGGGCAAAACCCATGACTTTTTGCGCTCGGGATTGCCGTAATGGATCATCTTTTCTCGCCAGTCACAATGCAATGCAAAAACCTATTTCTTTTTTGGCGTTCGAGGAGAAGTTCACAAGCGAAAAATCGCCTTTCAACGTCGTACGGCTTCAACTCGTATGGCACCCAGTATCCTTGCTTTTGAATCAATCCCATGGCTTTTAGACATTTGCTGACTGTCGGCTCATCCACTCCCAATGATTCTGACAATTTCTGAAGCATTTGGCATTGGTCCACATAGAGCAATTATTCCAATTCTTCGTCTTCAAGCTTTTTGGGTTGACCCGGCCGTTCCTTATCTTCGAGCTCAAAATCACCACTTCTAAAGCGACCAAAGCACCTCCGACATGATTGTTCAGATAGAGCATGCTCGCCGTAAACTTCCTCTATGATTCGAGGATGCTCAGCCGCACTTTTTTTCATATTAAAGTAATGAAGAAGAACATGTTCAAGGCAATATTTAGTATTTTTGCTTACGTTTCAAACAAATGACACAAGCTGCCAAAGATGCTCATTGACAATAGGTTTTAGCGGCAAGAAATTGGAAACTCGAATATTGGTTCATATACTAGTGGCGGCCTCCTGTTGAAAACGCTCATTATTAATTAAAGGTCCCAATATATGGTTTTTTTTTTTAAACAATGAAAACTGGCAAACGCCTGAAAAGTTTCTTTTCTAATAGAGAAAAAATTATGCATGACTTTTGTTATGTACCAAAAATTAACGCTCAAAGCAATTTTCGAACAAACAACGTCAACGAACGATGTGATTTAGGGATAGTGGATTGTATTATTATAGCCAGCATTGAATTAGTTTATCAGCTTGGAATCGCAATCAATGGAATCGAACATCGGACTTGAGCATCTTCATTAGTTCTATACTTTTAATCGGATTTAAATATTTTATGAATGTAATTCTAACCGGAAAATTGAAATCAGCAATTATCGCAAGAATGCTATGAGGTTTCAAATGTGTCTGGAAAACATAAAATACTCTAAGCTCTCATATTAATACAACAACCACTGGCGTTTTATTCATTCTGCAAAACTGTGTGTCTGTAAATCTTGTTAATTCGTAATATGTTAGAACTTGTATCATTAATATCGCCTTTTTCTTCAAATGTGTCAAAATGTGAAGCAGCACGAGCGAGTAAAATTCGCTTGAAAACCTTGTGTATCACTCGTTGGGTGGAGAGTCCTAAATGTGTGCAACCGTCCTAAATGTGTGTCGTAAAAACTTGTGCAGATGACAGTTAGCAAGCTCGAAGCACAACTTTAATGTTGTCAAACGAGATAAATATGTCGATATTGCTAGTTTCTGTACGTCTGTCTGCCTTTCAAAGACTGTCAAACACAAACTTAATAATACTGATTGACCGTAGTCGAATTATAGATATTACAAATTGGGTCAAACACTATGCGCCTTTTCAAACTGCAATCGTAGCAAGAAAATAAAATTGACACTAATATGGCAAATAAATATATTTTCTAAATATGGCAAATATAGGCGTGTCTTACAACTATCCAATATGCTGTACAAAAATGGAAAATAACACAAGTTTACAAATTCAAAATTTCTTTATAAGGTTTAAATTAAAAGTAATTGATTTTTCTTTCAACAAAATAATAGCAAAACGCATACAAAGTAAATCTTTTGAAATCGTAGAAAATCTTATGATCTTCTAACTGGCTACTCTTGTTCTATTGTTCAATATTTGTTTGCTTGCGTAAAGCCGTTGTGTGTTTGTTTCGTTGTGTGAGTGACGATTGTTTATGCCTTTAACGAGCACAATTTTCAACGAATGCGCTTTTTGGCTGTAGACTAGGTTTTTTTAAGGTGGTTGAGCAAATATCAAAATAGTTAATTCTTTTAGAGCATTACTTACCTCATCATAGTATACGAGGGGTACTGTTTATATTTCGGGAAGAGCAAATAATAACAAACATTTTTAAATGAAAATGGTTTCATTGTTTTTCAAAATATTCCCCTTGATGATCAATACACTTTTGCATGCGTTCTAAACCATTTGTCATAGCAGTTTTTCCATTCCTCTTGAACATACCTCAAAAACATGGGTTTTTGAACCCATAAACGCTCATAAATCGTTGAGCACGCAGTTTACCTTTGATACTCGGGAACAAGAAGAAGTCATTGGGTGCCAAATCAGGACTGTACGGAGGAAGAGTCATTATTTCGATGTTTTGACTGCTCAAAAATGCACTTGTTTGACGAGATGTGTGAGAGCTCGCATTGTAATGATGGAGAATGATTCGTCTTTGGCGGTTGGTTTTACGAATTTCTCCGAAGACTTCCTACAAACAAATGGTCGTGTACCACTCAGAATTGACCGTCCTACGTTGCTCAAGCGGAACAGTGGCCACATGACCCATTCGTCCGAAGAAAACAGGCGATCATTTGCTTCGAAGTGGTTTGCACCCGAACAACTTTTGTTGGATTTGGTTCGTCTTGGAATACCCACACATTCGATGTCACGATTTTATACACGTCTTTTGAAGCACCACGGTCGCACTTTTTAATCATTTCCTTACACCAATCGACGCGAGCCGTGTTTTGAGCGATTGATACGTTATTTGGTATCCAACGAGAGCAAATTTTTTTTACAGCTACGTTTTCATGCAAAATCAAATGTATTGAAGTGGAACTAATGTGTAAGGATGCGTCTAACTCACGATATGTTACATGACGATCTTGCATTAACAGTTCACGCACTGCATCGATGTTTTTGGGCACAACAGACGATTTTGGACGACCGTCACGGAATTCGTTGGCGACCGAACTACGACCACGATTGAATTCACTATACCAGCGATATATTGTGGTTACTGATGGTGCTTTATCGCCATAACAAAGAACTGAGTTCATTGACACATGCTTGTTGAGATAATCCACGTTGAAAGTTGTGAAAAATAATCCAACGAAAACCTTCTCTTGAAATTTCCATTTGTTGGCCAAATTGCTTTTCTTAACTCACTGTAAACAAAACAAATAGCAATTGTACATTAAAACTTTGTGAGTACGTTTATGTCAAAAAATGCCAAACTTTATTATGGTGTTGCCATATTTTAGCTTTTGACATTAGTGTTGCCAGTTCCCGAAATATAAATAGCAGTCCTCGTAACAATCATTGAAACGCTAATTAGTTTATAAATCAAAAAAGTATACATTTATTTGAAAATTTCAAAATTGTGGTTGTTGTACAAGTTATACGTGTTTTTTTTTTGTCGTTATTGTAGTAAAGTTCAGTAAAGTAATGTATGTAAATTTTCTAATACTCAGATTTTCAACTTTTGTTTAGTTTTTTGTTTTTTTTTTTTTGCTTTTTGGCCAAAGTTTATAATTTATGAAATGAAATACTGCTTATGCTGCTATTGTACATGTAAAATATTTGTTTCATTAAGTTAAATAATTGATTTAAGTTTTTTGATTTTTTTCTTCTTTTTTTGTTTGTTTTTTGTTTTTTGCTTGTAGGTATTTATAAAATTACAGTAGAATGAAGTTAATTGTCGAATTTTGAAAAATTTGCTTAAGAGAAATCACTGTAGTAGTAATTTATACAATAAATTCGTCTTGATTATTTGTATTTGTTGTATTTATGAGACAAAAGAACAAAAAAAAAACCATCAATTGCAGTATGAATTGTATGTATTGTCCAGTATTTAATGTTGCTAGTCATTATAAATGTAAACTGACTGCTAATGGACTAACTGACTGCTAATGGACTAACTGACTGCTTTTGACTTAATTGTGAATTGTTATTAAGTTTTATAAAACTACTTGTCTACTAACAATTCACAACGGATGTGACATACAGTAAACATTCAAGCCTTAAAATCTGCAAAATTTGATGTATGAAATTTGTAGATTTTTAAGCTTAAGAGGTTACTGTATCAGCTCCGCATGTGATTAACTAATGTGTATGAGATGTATTAGGTGTTTGTATTATTATTATTATTTGTTTTTGTTTTTGTTTTTTTTTTTCAAAGATTTGTACAGTAATATTCGGAGCTGTGCTGGTTTTCACTTGCGTGAAAATGTTGCGTAAGTGAGTACCATAAAATGTAAAATTTCTCGTGCATGTTTTTGAATTCACTTGCTTTGCGTAATATGACACATACGTAATAAATTTTATGGCATTCGCTTACGCAAACTTTTGCCGAAAGTGATAACCGGCACAGGCCTGATTGTATCAAATTAGTACACTTGCTCAAATAAGCCTGCGTACACCAAAAAAAAAAAAAAATATATCAAATTTTAACTTTAATCGCTAATATCTCAGCTAATGTTTTATGTATTGAATCAAACTTGGTTTTATTATATAGTTTATTTATTTATCTTTACTAATATAATTTTTGTTGCATTTTAATACTTAAAATTATAGTTTTAATTCATTTTATGCTACAGCATGTCAGAAAAGCACTACCGCAAAAGTCTGCGTACACCTGCTTACGAGATGCATTGAATGAGCGAATAAGCGATTACCGCTACTTAAAATTATTTTAAGAAATGCTTAACTCACTTTTGAGTTTTAGTTGATTTTTTTCTCAATCAATTGGAGTGTCAAAAAAATGTTAATAGCGCCATAAAAAACAACGGAAATAAAAATTAATGTGTATGGAGGAAAAATTATTTTAAAGCTATATCTTGAGTTAAAATCATATAGAAAATTTGGAAAAGTAGTTGGCGGAGCTCACTCATCAATACTATGACTTGTAACTTACAGCTACACTTCAAAGGGTTCCATCCTGCCCAAAACTCCAATCAGGTCGTCCATCTCTCTTAACGAAATCAGAGAAAAAATCGATATTCAGTTAGTGGCACAGAATCCAAGCTCCAATCTGACTAACTGAAACTAGAAATAGAAGAAAGGTATTCAAAAATAATGTCCAATAATACAGTCCTAAAATTAAAAAAAAAAAAAAAAAAAACCGGATATCATGGTCGAGCTGCGCGTGAGCAGCCCCATATCTCAGCTTTAAATAAGCAAAAGCGCTTGGAGATTTTGCAAATGAGTACGTTTCCAAGCCCCCAGAGTTTTGGAAACAAGGTTCTTTTTTCGGTTGAGAGCAAATTAGGTATTTTCGGTATAAAAAGAAAAAAACCTGGTATAAAGAAAGAGCAGGCCGGCATTCGAAAAGGAAAATTTGTTGCCAACAGTAAACATGGTGGAGAAGGAGTTGTGGTCTGGGCTGTATGGCAGCCAATGCTGTTGGGAAACTAACATTTATTGAATCAATGATATACCTAAATAGTTATATCCAAGTTTTGAAGGTTAATTTGGTGCAAGGTTCCCAGACGTTGGTGCTGCAATTATAATATAGGAAAACAGTTGAGGACACCTCGCTAATGTTCGGACCTGATTGCCATAGAACATTTGTGGTACTTACGCGAACAAGAAGCCGTTAACACACAGCATTATCTCCAAACATATGAAAAAAGGCATAATAATGGAGGAATGGAAAAATATTACAACTGAAGATGCAAAAAAAAAAATTGTGGAGTTCATGCCAAGACGTTAACTGGCGAGAAAGGGCTAGCCTATCAGTTATTCGCACTTCAGTTTCTTCGAAAAAAGCTGCCTGTACGCAGACTTTTGCGGTAGTGCTTTACTGACATGTTGTAGCATAAAATGAATTAAAACCTTAATTTTAAGTATTAAAATGCAGCAAAACTATTATTATAATATAAAGAGAAATTAATAAATTATATAATTAAACAAAGTTTGATTCAATACATAAAACATTAGCTGACATATTTGCGATTAAAGATAAAAAATTGATATTTTCTTGTGGTGTACGCAGACTTATTCAAGAGCAAGTGTATGTATGTGTCTATGAGAAATCATGTCTACAGTAATTATTTTTTTATATAGTATTACCTGTAAAATTGTTTATGTTGCGCTTATTTATAGTAAATACTTTGTCATATTGTAGTTTTGTAGGTAGTATATATAGTATATTATTGCTACTTTTCGGTTCTTTACACCACTTTGGCACAGACTAATTTTGAAAAATTTAGTCACATGTTAGGTTACTTCGAATTTAATTTTTGTCTGCTCTATGCGACGCATAGACGATATTTGGTTGCTTTTTTGAGTTGTTCAAATGTATAGCCTCTACACGCCTGTCATAGGTGCGCGTCTCCAACAATTAACATCTGGAAACCACACTAAAAACCCATTTATTTTTTGTTTTGTTTTTTTTTTTTGAACAAATCTATAAGGCAAAAATGCAAAAACCTTGTAATGGTTTCAATAAATAGTATTGTGATAATAATGATAATAATTATAAATATAAATAAGAGAGAATTAATAATTCAAATGTTAAAATGTGAATGCTTTAACGTGCTTAATACAAACATGTTCAATATTTCTTTATAATATTATGAATTTTTTGGTTTTCTCTTTGTTTATAAGTGTTTTTATTTAATAATTTAAGCTAAACTGTTACTAAATTGTACTAAATTGTTTTTTTTCGTTTTTTTGTTTTTTTGTTTTTTATTTTAGCTTGCTTTGCTTGTGTGAAAATACAAAATCAAACTAACCATTTTTCAATAGCACGCAAAGAAACAACATTCTGTGCAGGCTTTTTAAAAATAGTTGGTTCTAGAATTTTCAAGAATGGCAAGTTTTAATAAAAATTATGTAAAGTGTTGCGTGTGTGTGTGTGCTGAAAGTGTTTGAAAGCGTTTAATATTACTAATGTAATTAATACAAATACACATAGAAAGTAGTTTGCTCTTTTTTTGTTTTTTTGTTTTTTTTTTTTGGATCATTGTTATACACAGTTTTGAAACACATTTATATAATATATATATTCTTTTTTTTTTTGAATTTTTAGACATACAATAGATACATCAGTTTGAGTAAAGCTGAATAAAATGTTATAAACAAATTTTTTTTTTTTGGTTTTTCAAATTTATATTAATTATATTCAAAGGCAACATTTGCTACACTGTGCAATAATGTTTCAATTAGTATTTTGTTGCAATACAAAGTTGCAGTTATAATTACATTTAAGTTTTAATGTATGTTTAGAACTGTAACTCGTAAGTGCTCAAGTAGCTGCAGCGTATTCTTTAGCCAGCAATACCCTGCACTACTTAAACAATTTCAAATTGTTTACTGCACAGCGTAGAGTTGTTTATTTTTGTTTATAAATTTGTATTTAAATTTATAACAAATACCATATACAAGTATATAGTATAATATAAATTTGCTCTACATATATTTATACATGTCTATATTAATATAATTTATAAATGTCTATATTAATTTTATTTCATTTCATTTCATGTTATTTCATTTAATTTTTCTTTCTTTTTTTATTTATTATTTTCTTGGTTTTAGAGATTTTATAAAAAAATGTATTTAATAAGTACTATCATAGAAGTACATACACGGCTTATAATGCCTTCAATTTGTATGTGCTAGTTGTAAGTGACTGTTATACAATGCCATACAGCCAATTAACTATTATAACTACGCTTTGAAATGTTTGGCATTTACATTCGAAAAAAAGTAATTATGCATTCAACAATACTAAGCCAATTAATTAGTACATTGTTCTTGCATAATTTTTTTTTTCTTTAGCTTGCTACTTTAATAACTTTTCATAATTAAATACCTGCAAAAAAGTGTTATACAAACGAGTCCGGTTTTTAATTCAATAGTCTAGCCGTTTGAGCTAATCAATTCAATTGTATTTGTTTTCTTATTTTCTGTTTATTTTTTATCTTTTCAACTCGTTGTTGTTGTTGTTTTTGTTTTTGTTTTTGCTTTTGCTTTTGTTTTTGCTCTTGTTAGTGCTTTACATTCTTTACATGGCCGATGAAATTTGTGCATATTGTTGTAATTGCAATTGTTGCTGTTGTATCTGCAATTGTTGTTGTTGCACTTGCTCTTGCAACTGTTGTTCAGTGCTGCTGCTAGCCACACTCGCTGCTGCCGCTTTTGCTATACAATTTTTATGTACTGAGGCTTCTGGCTTCATGAAATATGTTATTAAGTCAATCGGTAGCGGAAATACAATCGTTGAATTCTTCTCAGCGGATATTGTATTCAGTGTCTGTTGGAAAAAACAATGGAAATTTAAAGTTTCATTCACTTTATATAGTACATATAGTACTTATAATACAGGGTGTCTCAAAAGAAAGTTCACATTTAAAAAATCGATATAAAAAAAAAATAAGTAAGTAGTTTATTGAAAAAATGTTTACGAGTATTACATATTAAAATACACACTTTGGGAATTTATTTCTTAAAAATGATATTGTCCAAATGTAAACCGTTGCGTTCACGGCATTCATTTAATCGAGCACTAAAATTTCCTATGGCCGGCTCGGCAGTTATTCTCCGTGATAGCTGCCATCTCGTGACGAATATTTCCTTTTAATTTTGCCAGGGAAGTCGGTTTGTTGCCGTAAACTTTAGATTTGACGTAACCCCATAGGAAAAAGTCCATAAGCGTTAAAGCGGGACTTAGAGGAGGCAAATTTATGTCACCTCTCCTGGAGATCAATTTGCCAGCATTCTGAGGCTTTAATTCTTGCACCAACTGAATTTTGTAGGGGTGCAGCTTTAAATCATTGTGTAAAACGCTTCCGAATCGAAAGGTCCGGGTTGTCACGAACAGACTGCGTAACACTGTCTACGTTTTCGAACGTTCTCGAAGACCTTGGACGCTCAGATTTTGCTTTTTCCAGCTTTGAACCGGTCTCTTCAAACTTATCGACCCATTTTGCAATAAGTCGAGGGCTTGGCGCATCATTTAAATGACAAACATATCGAATACTGCAGAATTTTCTATGCGCTACAGTAGCTGAATTACCGTTTTTTTGTAAAACTCACGTACGCACAACGCACAGTCCACTCCCGAGAAACGCTCCATAGCGACTAAATTCCCAAAAGCTAGGCTACCGATTGGCATACCCCACTAAAATTTCCCCGCGCCCCACGGAATAGTTGCGTTCACGCAATCAGCAAATTAAATGTGAACTTTCTTTTGAGACACCCTGTATATGTAAGTGTCTACTTACCTGCAGATAACGCAGTTGCAGCGCTGCCGGTGAATCGCCAATCACTTCGGATGCTTCACGTAGTGCACGCGATGCTTTTTGTTCACCTTCGGCAGCGATTACTTTGGCTCGTGCCTCACGTGCCGCTTCCGCTTCGGCGGCCATGGCGCGTTGCAATTGCACCGGCAGACGTACATCCTTGCTGTAGTTGCCCAAAGTGGCAGGACGTTGCAAAAAATGGAGAATTAAATAAAATTGTGTCATAGCTTTGAACGGCATTGTAAATTAATTAAATCTGTGCGCATGTTGTGCGCTGTGAATATGAAAATTTCAGCACAACCGAAAATATATCCGAGAAAAAGAGTTGACGTTGACTTTAGCTCGATCTTGTTCAAAAAATGCTGAGCATTCACAACGTATATTTTGTTAATAAATATTGGGATACAATTTCAACGAGCTTTAATGCATCGACTGTTAAAAAGTATGGTCCTTCGAGCCGGATCGTAAAGCATTAATGTGAGCATTAAATTTGGCGTCAATTCTGAGCCTCGCCAAGACCGGATGTAAACTAATTTCGTCGTTCTCTAGACACAGTCTGCATTCTGTTTCTGAGGAGAGACTTTGTCTTTTTGGGTGATATCTCAGTAGATGATGGCTAGTTAGCAGCCTCAAGTCAGATTTATTGAGATGTGCGTTAGTTTTAGAGTATATAGGTCGAGTTTGTAGCTTAACCTGGCGTAGACCAGGATATTGTATCCAGTACTGGGAAGCAGTGCTTTTAAAGCTATCAACTATGAACGATTTAGACTCAGCACTTTCGTTGCCCGTGATACCTTTATGGCCAGGTAACCAACAGATTGCGACTTTGCGGCCGATTGACAGTTGTTGGAGGGTATTGTAGCACTGCAGAACCAGCCTCGAAGAAAAGTTTCAAGAGGTTAGTGTTTCGATTCTTTCAGCCGGATCGAAAAGCGTCAATATGACTTACAGCTGTATTAAGTCTTTTTCCGAAATAATAGGGTAAATATATTGAATGACGACCGCTATCGAGACATGATAACTGACTTATTGTGGTAGGAATTGAAAGATATCTATCTGGAAGAAGTCTGGCTACACCATGACTGTGTAACTTGTCACACAGCACAGCAAAATGTTGCGTAATTAGACACCTCGGAGCTGCGAGGTGGTACACGATTTCTTTCTTTTGGGCACATTGAAGGATACAGTTTATGCAGACAATCCTCAGATAAATGAACACTTAAAACAATACATTCAAAATCAAATAGCTCAAATCGAACAAACAACTCTTGATGAAGAAACATTCCACAAAATAAACCAAATTTCGTTGAAACTCTTTGGCATTGCTAATTTATAAATAAACATATAGATGACCCACCCTTTACAAATAGCTTTAAATGAGTTATGTCACTACTGTTAAGAAAGAGTGGTCCTTCGAGCCGGATTAAAAAGCGTTAATGATTTTTGGACTTAGACCAGGCAGTTATAGAATCCTGGTGAAAAGAAAGAAAATATAGTCATGAATGAATTGTGGAAAAACTGTGAGGGTATTGTATTAGGCGGTGTTAGGCCCATATAACAAGAATAGATCGGAGGTCTGCATTGGGTTGCGGAAAAACACTTTGAGCATCGTATAAGAGTTTTGAACTGAACAAAATACAAAATACAAAATACAATTTCAAAATAAGTATTATGAATTACATTACATGTGCATTCGCTCTACAGGACGAGGAGTCCTCAGAATATATCAAATGATTCACCAGCCTTGGCTAATACGAGGTTTAAATACCTGGGGCAGTACTAGCTCAGAGGGAGGAATGTGCAAACACTAAATCCAAATGGCTTTGTGGCCCTTATTAGGAAGAGATTGCTGGTTGAGCTGTTGTAGCTATTATACTACGGTAAGCGTACAATAGACTTAAATCGGTTGCAGTGACAACTGCCCCATAATGATTATAATGTACTGGGTAGCATCCATACAAATATGCTCCATTTTGAAGTATTTTTTGTTAAGTTAGAAACAACAAATTTTGTGTGGATGAATCTTACGTCAATTCTAGTAATCTAGTTAGTATCACAGATAACTCCAGATTAGACCACTATAGCATATAGTCTTCATATAATTCTGGTTCAAATATAAACACTTAGAAAATATGCCTTTTTATTTGTATACTAATGAGAGTATACAAATAAGAACACTTATACACTTAAGTCATCTGGCTTGTGGCGTAAAGTAAGAAAACGAAATTAATAATCGCACTCAACTAATTCATTAGCAGTGTTTTTGATATATCGAAATTATTGCTCCTAGACAAAATAAAGATATTCAAGTAATCATCATCAACAACAAAGTTAAAGCAAATTCTCGCACTCTGGTGAAATTGAGTGTGCATTATTGATTGTCACGCCATTTCAAGCATATAAAGTCAACGGAATTGTCGCGCTGTGTGCGCAGCAGCGACTTGAGACTTCAATTTTCTGCATCCATGCCTTACTTGTATACATAGTATATACATAGTATATACATAGTATATACATAGTATATACACACGTACAACTCTGCTTATTTTTCTTAGCAGCCAATTAATTTAATGTAGCATAATCCAAGGCGCTGTATAATGCCAACGAATGCGTCAACGTCAACGTCAACGTCAGCTCGGGCGTTCATGCACATCAAATAAAAAGTTAAGCACTGCTCATAAAAAATATATATGTACATAAAAAATATTTATGTAAGTATTTTTCCACTGTACTGGTTCCTTCTAACAGCCTCATTCGAGCGTCCTTATGTAGCCAGTGGCAGCTGCACCCGCTACTGATGTTGCTGATGTTGCTGCTGCTGCTGCTGCTGCCATTGTCGACATTGCCATTTTAACTTGTTACGCCGTGTTGTTGTCGTTGTTTTTGTTGCGACATGGATGGACGCCTATTTGACATGCTGTCATAGTTTTCGTGTCCAGAGCACTTGTGCTTTGTGCTAATAATAAATTAAAAACTATGTATAACTATAACGTTGACCGCAAACGCGTCAACAGACCGAACCGCAGCCTCTGTTTTAGTATAACTACACAACAGCATCAGCAACGACAATGGACGCTCAACCACAGCTCTACCCCATATACAAACAACTACAATTATACAATACATTAACAAGAAAAATGGTTAACTACGTAATGGTAAAGCCGAAGCTGCAATACTCTTTACATTATGGCGATTAACTAGGGGAAGCTTCCGTTCATTAGAGGCCATTGTAATGAAATGGCAAAAGTTTTCATAGAAAATCTGAAAACTGTGCGATGAGGCACGGCATAATAGCATCTTAAGAACCAAGCGTCTAGTTTGGATTCATACAGCCTGGGAATAGACAGACAGTCAGGCGGACCAGTTCGACTTGTCTCGTCGAACTGAGCAAGAATACCTTCTGATATAAAACTACACGGAGTTTCTCATTTAAAGGAATCTCGCTTGAGATATATCTTTTCTTGTGATTGATACAGCTGTCGTGTACGAGTATAAATGTCGGTAGAACTGTCAGACATTCTGTTAGACGGTTAATGCGAAATATTGTAATTTAATGCTGCGTTTTAAGAGTTTGAAACAATTTTTGTTTTTTGCGCGGTTTGTTTAAAATTGTGTGTTCCAAAAGAAATTTCATGTGCTGAAGCTTTCAAAATTTTAAAGAAAGTCTATGGAGATTCAACAATGCCGAAAAGCACAGGCATACGCGTACTGCAAAGAGTTCAAATAGGGGCCGCATTGTGGTTGATGAGTTGCCTCGTTCTGGGCATCACTTCTATTCACCACTTTGACTGACCAAAGCCTACAAAAATGGAAAATAATGCTGGGAAATCGTCAGGGATATATCAGCCGACCTTGCAGTAACGCTTGGATCGTTGCATGAGACGAATTTTAGCGCGACTTGTGTCGAGACTGCTTAATTTTTTGCAGTTATCCTCATCTTGTACCATTGATTATTTGAGCAAGCTCCGTATTGATCTGACATGGTCTCGCAAGAGTTTTCTGCTACCACAACACAAGTTAACACTCGGCGGAAAGCATTTTGAGCCGTTTGGTTAGAAAAAAGAAAATTCGCGGGAACCCCTAAAGTTATTGAAAAAGTCGGTCTATGAATAATGTTTTTAAGATTGTAAGAAGCATTGAAATATATGTATTTCAGCTAATGCAAATTACTTTGAAGGAGACAAAATACCTATTACTTTTTGAGCAGGACGTATATATTCTTCATTGGGTCTCGGATCTGTTACAAACTCCATTACAAAATGATCATACTATTTTCACACTGCGCATGAAGAGTATACAAAAAAACGACAACAACAAATAGAATAAATAGTTGGTACTAACTTTAACAATGACAATATAAAAAATTTGTACTACTTACATTTCGACACGTTCAACTTTAATGCCCCAGGCATCAGTAGCTTCGTCGAGTTGTACCTGTTTTTGATGTTTTCCACATGACGACGGTAAGTAAGGATGTGTTTATACGTACATTTGTAGGCGTGTATTTCAGTTTTATTTCAAATAAAAATAGATAGTGTATGTGTGGTGTGTGTGTTTTTTTTTTTGAAACGCGCAGCAGGTTTGCATGAAAATAGAAGCACAAAAATCCATTAGTATTTGCCATTCTATTTAGGTGACGGTTTTTAGTTCATTTCAGCTGCTGTAGTTGCAACTGCATCCTTTATTTGTTCTACTTATACTTCTTTTTCTTCTTTTTGTTCTTTGTTGGTATTGCAATTGCAGCATAAGCCGCTTTTCTTCTTCTTCTTCTTCTATTTCATCCTTGAATTCGAAGATGAAGAAGAAATATATTCATAGAAGAAACGTCGTTATGCTTCTCTTTCGTTTGAAATGCTTTTGCATTTAAGTTTTAGCAGCAGAACTTTTTGCCTTCGCAGATACGAATTTCGAAACTCTAGTTTGGAATTGTTTATGACATAAGTTGTTAAACAATTTTGTTATACTACATATATTTTGAGAGAAAGAGTGAAATATAGCTAGACTGGGAAGTATTGTGCCTGGAACACGTAGTACTTCAAGTAATTGAAATCGATGTATAGATGCAATTAAAACTGAAGTTGTCATAGAATTGAGTACACTATAAGTTTGAAGTGTGTAAATAAATATTAACAATATTATGAAATAATCGTTTGGAAGCTTAAACATTTCTACTTACTCAAACAGTTCAGAAGGAATTCAAAAATGTTTTATGAAAGCGGAAAGTGAATACAGCACTAAAGGTCTGTTCAAAAATAAGTGTTTAGTAACCCGTTTACATATAGAGAACTAGAAAGGAGCTAGCAAAAATTCGTAGTCGCCAATCGCGCACACTTTTTGAGGTAGTACCTATCTGCAAACAAGTAGCAGAAGTTTGAGTGAACGCGAAACACCCCCTATATAAGTGGGTGTTTTGCATTGGTCGTATAAAGTCGAAAAAGTGAGATTGTTGTTATTATGATGCTGTACTTATTGGCTGTACAAATTTTTTCGTACTATTTTCAAAAGATGGCGCTGGCTGTTGTGAATATTTCATAGTAACAGCTGGTTTCAGTAGTTTCAGCGAAGTTAGACATTTGTCAATAATATTCAGTTTATATTGCCTTGAGTTTTGAAAAACAAACCCTTGTTTTTATTGTGTTGAATATTTAAAATTTTGTGTTAACTAAACAGCATTTGCGGCAGGTTTTAGTTTTCTACTTTAAATGGAAGAAAGATCCAGATCGAATGCTTATAGAAGCCAACATATTTTGAAGACAAAGAATTTGCGGCATTACTCGATGAAGATCTGAGTCAAACGCAGGAGGAGCTTGCAGAATCATTGAGAGTTAGTCAACAAGCAGTCTCTGTACGATTGAAATCCAGGGGAATGAATAAAAAGCAAGGCAATTGGGTGTCTAATGAGATTGAAGGGCGATTTTCACTTGCGAGCATCTGATTCAAAGGCAACTAAGTGAGAGTTTTTTACATCGCATTGTGAGTGTGAATGAGAAATGGATATTCCCAAGAAGAACAAATACTACGCTATGCCCGGTCAATCGTTGTCATCGTCCTCAATATCAACACTAAAGCCGAATATGCATGGTTGTGTACACTATGAGCTGCTACAATCTGGTGATTTCATTACGGAGGATCGATTCGTTTGAGCCGTGCATTACAAGACAAACGGCCGGAATACGAGCAAAGACATGATAAAGTTATTCTTCTGCATGAGAATGCTGGGCCTCATGTCGCAAAAGTCGTGAAAAAATATTTGGAACGCTCAAGTGGGATATTTAGGCGCACCCACCGTTTTCACCGAACATTGCTCCTTCTGAATACTGCTTGTTCCGACGTATGCAGCACGATCTAACTTGGAAAGACTCTAAAGACAAGAAATTCTTTCGAGAAAATATCCGGAAAAAAACCAGCGATGGAAAAATTTCATTAATTTTGTTCTGAAATAAGTTCACCACAAAAAAAAAAAAAAAAAAATAAAACTAACTAATTTATACGCCCAATTGATGAAGAGGAGAGGAGTCTCTCCGTACTATGTACCAAGTTGAGCTTAGTTGAGCTTACCCGCTTCAAAATAATAAGCTACGTTAAGGTATCAATGTCCCTCACACAGAAGAAAGCGTATTGTAAGCGAAGAGCTGATGAAATGTTTAATATTGCTATCACTTTCCAATAGATGCAATTGTTCAAGAAGAAATGAGAAGGAACGTGTGAGAGGAATAGTAAGAGAAAGAAAATTGCTAAACTCATATGAAAACATATATGTAGGAGAGGGAAGCAGTATACAAAGCAAGCTGCTGACGTGCGTAAATGAACAAGCATTCTTGTTTACGAGCGGAAATGTCAGCTATTCTCAGTTAAGCACGCAGTGTGCGGCATTATTGCTTACTGTGCGTTTTTAAATTTTCAACGCTGATAAACTAAACTAAGCTAAGCTCAACTCAGCTGTCTGTGTACGTCGGGCCTAGTCCAGTACCAATCCTTTAGTAAAATGCGAAAAGTCCGTTGGTACTACGTACCAATTCGTGAGTGCGAATCTACATAAAAGTGTTTTAAAACAGTAGCTTAGCTGATAATAAGTATCAAAGCAATGTCAGCATAACTCATATTTCACCATTTCTTTCAGCATTTCATCGTCTCATGCAGATATTGGTCGAACAGAGTGAAGTGCATAACTGCGAAACTAAAGTAGATTATAACAAATTTATGCTAAACAGTAAACGCACAAAGGATACAAATATTTTGTAGACGGTAATGAGCTTTAAACAGCTGCAAGGCAAAATCTTTTTAAAGCTTAACTAAAATTAAGACAGTGTGGATATGGCATTTGTAGTTTCAGTGGCATTTGCATTCTAGGCCAGAAAACTAGGATGTACATAAATAATTGCTGAAAAAGTTGTCAGTAAAAGAGGAAATTGAATTTATGCAAAACGAGTGACAAAAGGTGAGAAAATTGCTTGAAATCTACTTTTGAAAGTGCTTGTACACAAATTATAGCAACTTAATCTACTTCAAGAGTATAATTTTCATTTGCTTTATGCGTTTGTATGGCAAATTGCAAAATCAGAGACAGTTTTTTTTATCTCCCAGCTGCTAATTTGGTCAATTATAGACTACGGCTGTGCACTGTAAAGCTGCTCGTTTGCCAGCTTTATGCTATTCAATACAAGGTTTGGCCGGAAAGTAATGTGAATAATTTGTTCGGGAAGCGGCTATACGTCGCAGCGCGCTCTGTAGAGTGGGAGGGAGTGTAGTCACCTCCGAGCAGTTGGACAGTTCGCACAGCATTTTTTGTTAAATTCGTTTCGATGCAGCTAGAACAATGAATAGCGTTCAAGTTTTGCTTTATACTTGGCAAGACTGCAGCGGAAACTGTTCCAATTATGTATGTGGACTATTGAATCGTCAAGTCTACCGATGTTACAAGGTCTTTGTTGAAGACTGTGAGGAGGTGGACGACCATCAATGTGACCAGTACCGACGAAGTTATGAAATCTTTTGAACTCCTATTGTCGTTTAACTGTTCGTTTCAAAAACCATCATTCACGAAGCTGTTTCGAACGTTTTGGAGAAGCGAAAAGTGTATTAAGGGACGACCAAAAATCATGCCGTGCTAGGAGCTTTCGGATCTGTGTTAATAAGACCTCTACCTTTTAGTCAACGTGATCACAGTAGACGAGTCTCGGTCATTCTAATACGAACCCGAGACAAAGAGATAAAGTCCTGAATGAGCAAATCAAAAGTTAAGACTAGGCTCATTGTGTTTTTCGACATCAGTGCGCATGTTCACCTTGAGTACATCCGTGACTGGAAAATTCTATGTGTAAGTGCTCAAGTTACTTAAACGCAGTCCGAAAATCTTGAACAATGAAAAACTTTACCATGACAATGCGCCAGCACACACAGTCTTTGTTGTGACCATCAATCTGGCCAAGGCAGGTGTGCCAACAGTTTCCCAGTTTTTCTACTTACCTGATGTGGCTCCCTCAGATCTATTTTTGTTTCTGCGCTTGGAAATTCTTTTGAAAGATCAACATTTCGGGACAAAAGCAAAGAGTCTTGCACCAAGGCTTTAAAGTACATACCGGAGAAGAACTTCGTTGCCTGGAACGCTGGCGGTGATGTATCGACGCAGGAGGAAACCTTCTAATGATTTGTACTGTTCAATACAGTTTTTTCTCGAGTCATTGACATTACTTTTCGAACAAACCCTGTACAATATTTCTGTCATTCGCTTTGAAGTAGCGCATTAAAAATGGTTTAGCATTTAGCTAGATACGAGTATGAGATGCTGTGGAAAAAATGGCAGCTTACATTTTAAAATGCAACACTAATTGAATGCAATTTGCAGCTGAATTAAAGTAGCAAAAACAAGAACAAAAAAAAAAAAAAAAGAAAGGATGGATGGATATAATTGCAAGCAGACAGAGGCAGATTCTGCACAATTGTGTTTATAAACGAATGCATTTTACGCTAAATTTAAGCAGCGCAGGAAAATAATCTTGCAACATACAGATACTTTTGTATCTGCAACTGTATGCGCATACGAGTGAGTGCTCTAAGTGAATTATGTATAAAGTACGTTGAACACGAGAAACGCGATTGAAGAAACAAGTAGTTTCACATCCGGTAACTGCGCCTGCACAACATCCACTTCTTCTGAAAATATGAAACGAAACAAGGAAACAAACTTATGCATAAATAAAAATCCAACTAGAGTTCGTGACTTCTGCCAGGCGTTTAAGTATCTATGTATGCTGCATATTAACGTGAAGGACGTTGATGTTGTAGTTAGTTTGGAAAGTATATACATACATACATACATACATGCATACATATAGCTTATATGTATTGTACATATGTATGTGTTGTTGTTAGCCAAAAAGGCTAAAGTACAACTCACAACTTGGACTTGACTCGTCTTGCAATTGGATTTGCAGTTTTGAAGTTACAGCGTTAGTTGTTGTAGTTGTAGTTGTTATCGTTATCGTTGTTTTTATTGTTGTTGTTGTTGTTGTTGTTGTTGTTTTTGCTATTTGACTCATACGCGCTATGTAGTATATAGCATACTTTTAAAAACTTTTATGCTTGATGTGCTTGTTGTTCTTCTGAAGAGTCATAGACCGAAAGAACTCACCTGCATGGTGCCGGAAATCGTCATACGCTCGCTGAGTATCTCATGCAAATGCCGAGTTCCCATTGTGTTTCGTAGAGTAGTCTGTGCCAGTAGTCTGGTCGAATGGTGAGCATTCTCCACGTTCGCTATAGATACTGTTGCATTTGATACGCGATAGTAAACCACTGCATCCACCGAAACCGTCACGCTATCCTTTGTTAGAACCTACAAGATGCAGTGGGTTGTTTTTGGAATGCAGATTGTTGTTTCGATACTTTGTTTTTTCATATATATTTGCTACGTTTTTTGTTTTGGGGGTTTTTTTTTTTGTTGTTTTTATTTGATTTTCTTTTGTTGTTTTTTTTTTTTTTTTTTGTATTTGCATTATAGATAATATATTATACGATATACAATGTATATAGAAATATATATCTAGGCTTTGTTGTTCAGTTTATATTTGAGCGGAAGATTGCTTAAGACTTTGGATTTGTGCTAACCAGCTGCTTTGTTGGTTGATTGGAAATCTGTATTTTGCTATTGCAATGAGATTGCTTAATACACTTGAGTTTTTCTTCTGCAATATACAAATAAAGTGATACTAGACAGGGGGACATGAGATACAACGTAACAGATACAAGTGTATAAGTATGTGTGCAGGTGAGAGATACAATATATAGACAGATACTTTTACTGCTGTAGAACAGTGAACAACACTCAATATGCTTATATTTATATGATTGGTTTTCGTTTTGTAGCAAACGAAAAGTTTGAAATTGTATCTTCTTCTAGAGTATCTTTTTTTTTTGTTTTTTTTTTTTGTTTAACAAAGCAACTCAAATTGTTTTTGTTTCGTGTGCTGGTAAGCATTTTTGCAATTTTTAAGCAGTTCTTGTATACATAAAATATTGTATATATACAATTAAGTGGCTGGTTTTAGCAGTGTAAATATGTGAAACAGCGAAGCTTTTATTTTATTTTTTTTTCTTTTTTGACTGGGTGATTTCGATCAACTGCGCTATAGCGATACGTGGAGCAAACTCAAAAGCTTTGAAGTTACAGTGTATTTAAACTGTACAGCATATTATAATAATAGTTTTTCTTTTTTCGTTTTATTTCCATTTATGTAAATTTTTTGCAACTTAAAATTTCATTGAGAAAATTATATGCATTAAAATGCGCAAATAAAAAGTTTTAATTGAAAAAAAAAACAAAAAACACCAAAAAAATTATTTAACAAATTTTGTGTTTTATGTAGTTAATTACATTTGTTAATTGTTGTGGTTCTATGTTGTTTTAAATATATACATTATATAAATACATAGTTTAAATACGAGCGCAGTTTGATAAATCAGCGTTTTTTAATTTTTTTTTGTAATTTCACGCGTAGTAGCTTTAAATGCAATGTTGCTCCTGTCAACTAACAACTGTTAATAGACTACGATTAAATTGTAAGCAATCTGCATTATTAAGTATTATATATTTGATAGCTATTCATAGCAGTTATGCAAGGCAGACAGACGGACATAAATCAGAAGGCAACCGCGCCGATTCAATCAAAGAAAAACCATGATTCTAGATTGTTAAATGAACCAGGATTTCCTTGATTAGATTTACTTGAATTGATTCATAGTGGTATCAAAAGTATGATGAGTACGGATTTTCTTAAACCAGGTACAACATATTGCTTTAAGAATGGCGCTGAAATTCATAAATTTAGCTTGATTTTAAGGAAAAATATTGGGATCTTGAATTAATAATGAGCGTTTCACACAAGAGGCTGCCACTAGTATATGAACCAATATGCGAGTTTCCAATTTCTTGCTGCTAAAACCTATTGTCAATGAGCATCTTGGGCAGCTTGTGTCATTTGTTTGAAACGTAAGCAACAATACTAAATACTGCCTTGAACATGTTCAATTTCGTACCAGATAAAGTGTTTTTACGGGGAGTTCTTCTTCATTACTTTAATATTACGAAAAGTGCGGCCGAGCATCATCGAATCTTAGTAGAAGTTTACGGTGTGCACGCTCTATCTGAAAGTAATGATTTTAAGCTCGAAGATAAAGAACGGTGGGATCAACCCAAAAAGTTTGAAGTCATAGAATTGGAATCATTGCTCTATGTAGACGTATGCCAAATGCTTCTGGAGTTGTCAGAATCATTGACAGTGGATGATTCGACAGTCAGCAAACGTCTAAAAGCCATGGCATTGATTCAATTAGCAAGAAAACTGGGTGCTATACGAGTTGAAGCCGCGCGACATCGAGGGCTGATTTTTTTGCTTGTGAACAGCTCCTCGAACGCCAAAAAAGAAATTGGTTTTTGCTTTGCATTGTGACAGGCGCTGAAAAGTTGATCCATTACCACAACCCCAAGCGCAAAAAGTCATGGGTTTTGCCTGGACAGGCATCAACATCCTTGGGAAAGCCGAATATTCACGGCATGAAGCTTATGCTCTGTATTTCTTACCAGTGCGACGTGATCTACTACGAGCTGCTCAAACCGAATGAAACGATCACGGGGGAACGCTATTGGACTCAACTTATGCTTTTTGAGCAGCGAACTGAAGCAAAAACGGCCGGCATACGAAGAAATGCACGAGAAAGTGATTTTGCAGCATGACAACGCTCGGCCACATGTTGCAAAACCGGTCAAGACATACTTCGAAACGCTGTAATGGCAAGTCCTACCCCACCCGCCGTACTCTCCAGACATCACTACGTTCGACTACTACTTGTTCCTGTCGATGATACATGGCCTATCCCAGCAGAGGTTCACTTCATATGAGAACAATGCAAAAAATAGGTCGATGATGGGATTATCTCGAACGAGTCGTTCTTGTATCCGAAAATTGCCAGAAAGTTGGGAAGAAGTTGTGTCAGCGATGGACAATACTTTGAATAATATATTTGTAACCATTTTTGCACAAAAAATCCGTAAATTACGAAAACAACAAAAACAACAAAAAAAAACACTCATTGCATTAATTCAAGGTCCCAATAGATTTGATTTGAGTACAAAATGGCTTGAAAAAACCTGTTGTTCTGTTTTTGTTTTGTGTTTTTAAATTTATTTTTGTTCTATTTTAAGAAAATTCTAGTTTATTTTTGGTATAGGGAACTGGTATCGAACCATGACACATGCTAATGGCGCTGAGAAGTGTCATCGTCTTTACTACCAACAGGCACTCGACACATGCAGTTGCGGAATCAAAATCCATTGCTTCTCCCATTTACTGGCGGTGCGAAGAAATCGAAGCTTTTTCTCATCTCAGAGATTGATTTAAGGATATTTACTTCAAGTCAAAAAGCACATATTTGACATTCTAAGACTTTTGTACATGACTAGAGTTCAGATTTGTTTATGTTTTGTACTTGATTCAGGAAAATTAAGAACGAATTTCGCCTTCGGATAGAAACAATAATTTCCTACATATATATTGTACTGCTTGGTTGCTGATGTGCTGCAATGGATTCAAATTTTACTCAAATTTAAGCTGCCCTCGTAGCTTTAAATTTTACTTAAAATTAAATATTTTTCTTATTCTTTTTAAATGACCCTGCGCCTAAAACTATGCAATATTTAAATGTCTTTCAAGTCTTACTGCTTGTTGAATGTGCTTTTGTGTGTCGTGTCTCTGTCCTGTCTGTGAGTGGGTATGTGTGTGTGTGTGTGTGTGTGTGTGTGTGTTAGTTAGTTACATCTGTGTGTGTATGTTGGTTTTGCCTTTATATACAAATTTGTGGAAAAACTTGCTCTTTATAGTCGACGCCACCGCCGCAAATGCTAACTGCTGAAAACTTTGCCGGAATTTTTTGACTTTAGCAAAGAGTTTTTCAGGCGTTTTGTATGCGTTGTTTATTCTGCTTCTTCTTCTTCTTCTTCTCTACGTTCTAATCTTTTTCTTCTTCTCTGTTTGTCATGTTGAATGGGCACGTTTAAACTAGTCTAGACCACTTTTTGTGGTACTATAAGCTGTTTATTGAATTTTATTGACATTACTTTTGTGCATTTAACGGATTGCTGCATGGTTAGCAAGCAATCAAGATAAATTATTTATTTGTGGCAAGTTTCCTAAGATCAAAATCAGCTAATTAAGATAAATGAGTCAAAGATGCTTGTATGAACTAGTAGCTAAATGGATTATTAGATTGCAAAAAGTTTTGAGCTATGTAGTAGGCAAGAGCAATTCAATGTGTAGATCATCATGTTTATTTCGGATTACTCAATTTCCCGAAAAATATACATATCTTTCTATACATATCAATATAAATTGAAGTCGCCTGCTTTTCATGTCCGTTTGTTATCGCCAATCTCAAAAACTAATGCGTTGATTTTTATTTGGTTTTCACAAATAGACACGCAGGTTGTTCCGAGTAAGGTTATAGGCAAATACAATAGTATTTTACGTTTAGGTGTATATAATTAATTATAAATTAATTGATATTCATAGAACAGCTGACGTATCATAAAAATGGCGCACAGGAATACCTACTGCAATACCCATAATTACCCGATTGGTACTATTCCCGAACCGATCAGCCATACTATTTTTATTTTTAACACAAACACAAAATTTAAATAAAGTAAATTACACCTTGATGAAATATGGTAAAGGGTACCAGTATTATACCTACTGCTGTGCCACACCCTTGCATAAAATAATAACTAAATTCAAGATGTGTTTCTATGAAGTTTGATCGTAATCCATAGTTGTGCCATGTGTGCGCAATTATTTTACATACTCAGATTATAGTATGCCCTGCTAAGAAACAAAAAATTTGCGAACATTGCAATCGGGTTTCCTGAATATCTTATTGCTGTAGTAGGCGAACGCACCTCATATAAGAGAAAAACCAGAATAATTGTATGTCAACAACAATTTGATTGATCGTTATGAAACGTTCTCAGTGTTTTACTATCGACAAAGAGAATATTATGGGCAACATATCATTTGGTGAAAAGTAAACAGGGCGTAGCCTCTATTTTGATAAGTATTTTGTCTATGGTTACGGAAACAAATATTTCTGGCACACGGACAGATTTCATTGATTTGGAGGTTTGAAACTTGTTTAGTTTTGATATAACATTCAAAGTTACTGTTGGCATAATTAACTTGCGGAAAAAATCATACAGGTAAATTAATATGGAAGCACCGCTGGTAGTGATTTTTGTGGAATTTCATACGAATTTTTTGTGATTTTCATTAAAAATTTTTTATGCCGAACTACTAACGAAAAACCGATAGCCGAATAACCGACAAAGAGGCTTTGGTTGTTGTAATCAATATGGGGTAATCCGGTGATATAAAACTTAAACGTGCCAGATGGTCATGAGACATCGTTTGTATATATTCAAACTTAATGTTAAAATTGCTGACATTTCGAATTAACTTGTGACTTCGATTTAGATGAACGATCGGATCATGGCTAATCATCATCATGTTTTCATTAGGAGCTACGTTTCCCAAGATATATCAAACTTTTTGAAATCTTCCTATAGTGATATGGAAACATGGTTCAAATCAAACATATTTGTTATATTTCTATTGTCTGGTGCTTAGGCAAACAAGTAATGGGAGGGCCAAGGGTATACTAAGTTTGTGCTAATGAATGTAACAGACAGAAGAAGGCGTGGAAAACCTCATAAAGTATATATATTCTTGATCAGCATCAAAAGTCGAGTCGATATACAAGGTACGATCTAAAAATAACAGAGCTTTTAATTTAAATCATAGAACACTTAGCGCCATCTATTAAATGTTGGCAGTCCTAAAAAGGTGCACGTTTTCTTCTTTCGAAAGCAGCTAGGTTCATGCTAATCGTGTGACAGCTTGCAAAATGAGACACGTTTTAATGACAGCAGTTTTGGAGTTATGTCTTAAAAACATAATGGAACATAGAGCAAATACTTCATTTTGTTTTAAACTCGGTAAAAAAAATTTTCTGATGATGAAAGTATAAGTCGTACTGAACCACGTACACTTGGTTTACACGATTTAAAAATGATCGTGATGATTTAAATGATGATCCAAGGCCTGGACGACCCGAAGCATCTAATCGTGTGGAGTTAGTGGATAAAGTAAATGAAGTAATCGCTATCAATGCAAATTTCCCTGTGAGAATGCTGGCAGAAGAATTGAATTAATCTTATTGTACAATCTATAAAATATTAATTGAAGATTTGTGTAAAAGAAAGGTGTGTGCACGTTTTGTTCCACATCGGTTAAATGATGATCAAATAATCGCTCGTGTGGAGACACCATTTCCACAGCTGAAAACGTTCCAGATTGTCTTGATTCGATCATAGCTGGTGATAAAACATGGTGTTTTAAATGTGATCCTAAAACTAAGTGACAATTTGCATAATAGAAGTCAAAAGACGAGCCAAAACCAAAAAAATTGAGTTTTCAGAAGACAAGAATCAAGACAATGTTGATAAATTTCTATGATTCCAAGGGTATTGCTCACAAGGAATAGGATAGAACTTCCAAACTTGAATTTTCAGTTTCGTCCAATGCGTATCTAGTAGAGAGAGGGTAAAATTTGGATGTCACACATAAAATACCCACAATATTAGCCGCTTCAACTTTTAGAAAATATTAAAAACTGAAAAAATGCCGATTCTATATGAGAAAGTTGGCACCATATTTCGAAGTCGCAGCATTCTTCGAGTATAACCAAATTTGAAGACAATTGGATTAAAGCAAAATATATAAGCTTTGTTTTTATTTACCAGCTTTTACATCTATAACTTGCTATCATCCGCTTTATCGTTTTATTTTGAAGTATTTAACACCTGATTGCTGCAGATGTTGCATATTTTCAAATACTTTTGCCATTCACACATTAATCTTACAGTTATCTTAATTGATGATGTACGACGAAGCGAAATTGTTTAACTGATACGATAAATTTTTAATTCAAAATGGCGCCTTATAACTTAATAAGGGATAACATTTTCTTTGCCTAACGCAGGATGCATGGTAGCCCCATAAAGTATATATATTCTTGATCAGCTCAATGAGACGATTCGATCTAGCCATCTGTCCGTCTGTCTGTCTGTATGTTGTTGTGCATTTTTTGGGAGCAATTTGTATACTATACAGTTGAAATTTTGCACATAGATTTATTTTTATTACAGTTTAATAGAGTATCAAGATTGAACCGCCACACCCACTTTTTTAAGTAGCCCCCATACAAAAACACCGCCCACTTTTGACTTTTTGTATGAAAACTTCTTTATTAAAGTCAATATTAGGTTGAAATGCTATATGGTGCCTTTTTTTAGATAGCCGTTTAACATACATAGACTAAAAACAAACCCACAGTGCAATTTTGTGTTTTTTATGAAAAATTTTCTTCATTTAAATCAATTTTAGCTTGAAATTCGATTTGGTGGATTTTAGTGTATAACCGCTTTGTATACATATACAAATAGGCGTGTCCCGCACACTTTTTGAGGTAGTTCCATATAAACCCACAGCTCCCTTTTATGCATTTGTATATAAAACGTCAATATCAACTTGAAATTCGATATGACGGCATCTTACACATCTGCTAGTGAGCGTGTCCCGCCCACTTTTTGGGATAGCCCATATTCAATACACCACTTTTATGTTTTATAGTACTATTTAAAATTTCGTGTGAATGGTATAAGAGCTACGGTTCAACCGAAGTTAACTTTCTTTTTATTGTTTTTAACTACTTTTTAAGACCCATTAATTTGGCTAGCTCTGCAAGCCAGAAATTTAGCGAAGTTTTTGGACTCAATATAACATTGTTGTAACTTCAGCAGCTTGACAGCATTTTTTTTTTCAATTGAATTCAAAACGTTTTCATATTCTGCAGCGCTAGTAAGATGACTATTACCGATCATAAGATATTACAAAGCATCTTTGCTTCGGAGAGACGAAGTTGTAAGATATTACAAAGCATCTTTGCTTCGGAGCGACGAAGTTGTAAGATATTACAAAGCATCTTTGCTTCGGAGAGACGAAGTTGTAAGATATATGACAAAGCATCTTTGCTTCGGAGAGACGAAGTTGTAAGATATATGACAAAGCATCTTTGCTCCGGAGAGACGAAGTTGTAAGATATATGACAAAGCATCTTTGCTTCGGAGCGACGAAGTTGTAAGATGTTACAAAGCATCTTTGCTTCGGAGCGACGAAGTTGTAAGATATTACAAAGCATCTTTGCTTCGGAGAGACGAAGTTGTAAGATATATGACAAAGCATCTTTGCTTCGGAGAGACGAAGTTGTAAGATATATGACAAAGCATCTTTGCTCCGGAGAGACAAAGTTGTAAGATGTTACAAAGCATCTTTGCTTCGGAGAGACGAAGTTATAAGATATTACAAAGCATCTTTGCTTCGGAGAGACGAAGTTGTAAGATATATGACAAAGCATCTTTGCTCCGGAGAGACAAAGTTGTAAGATGTTACAAAGCATCTTTGCTTCGGAGAGACGAAGTTATAAGATATTACAAAGCATCTTTGCTTCGGAGAGACGAAGTTGTAAGATATATGACAAAGCATCTTTGCTTCGGAGAGACGAAGTTGTAAGATATATGACAAAGCATCTTTGCTTCGGAGAGACGAAGTTGTAAGATATATGACAAAGCATCTTTGCTGCGGAGAGACGAAGTTGTAAGTTATATGACAAAGCATCTTTGCTCCGGAGAGACAAAGTTGTAAGATGTTACAAAGCATCTTTGCTTCGGAGAGATGAAGTTATAAGATATTACAAAGCATCTTTGCTTCGGAGAGACGAAGTTATAAGATATTACAAAGCATCTTTGCTTCGGAGAGACGAAGTTATAAGATATTACAAAGCATCTTTGCTTCGGAGAGACGAAGTTGTAAGATATTACAAAGCATCTTTGCTTCGGAGAGACGAAGTTGTAAGATATATGACAAAGCATCTTTGCTTTGGAGAGACGAAGTTGTACACGATCTAACAACTTTGAGACTCTGAAGTTAAGATATTTAGCGTTATTTAGTTTGTTCCAGTGGACTGTACAACTGACGTAGCTAACTATGTACTTATCTGTGCATTGTACGCATATTGACTTAGAATTATGGTTTATGCAAATTCTAAATGCTTGGTTTGTGCTTAACACTTGCTGTGTGTCTAAATGGCATTTCTGATTTGTTTTTTTTGTTTAGATTTTGTACATAGATACATATAATTAAATGCTAATAAATCATGTGTTGGTGTCTTAAAACATTTAAGCACAGTACTTATGTACAGTATACGTACATAAAAAAAATAGTACAATATATTGTGGTGTAACTGTGTGTTTTTAAATTGCATGTGTGTTGTTTAGTGTAATCCAATATTAGTTAGTAGTTATGAGTATAGTACGTAAACTGAAATAAATATTTGTATTTATTTTAAAGAAATTTAATAAATATAGAAAAGAAAATGTAAATATAAATATAAAAAAAAAGAAAAAAAAAAACAATCTCATACATTTCATATGCACTGTAACTCCTAAACTAATGAGTTTTAATAGATATATATATATATATATTTTTTTTTTATTACAATTTGCACAGTTTTTCGAAATCATCCCTTCAACATAATTACAGATTTAAACTTATATATGATATATTTTGTTTGGATTTGATTCAGTTTTTGATTTCAAGCTACTTTGGTGACCCTTATTTATTACTTAGTATACTATATACTATATACTATGTATTGTATTATGTAAGTACGTTATATGGCTGGCATGCCCATAACAGGCGCCATGCAATTCAATGCAATTCGAAGCGAATCGAATCGAATCGAGTCGAATCGTTCAAACAATCTTCTGCACTAAGGCACTTTTAAGGACTTTTGGTTGGTTGAATGGTTGGTTTGGTTATAGTTTTCGATTACTAGTCCTACTATATATATATATTTTTTTTTTTTAAGAAACTACTCGTACATACATACATACAGAAGGAAGTTAAGTGGAAGTTGATGGATCATACTATATTGATGTATTGCATATAACTATTACTGTCTACAATTTGCTTTTGTTACGTTACGTTACGTTATACGTTATACGTTATACGTTTCATTTTAGCATACGGAGTACATGCGTTCCGTGCTTTTTAGTTTTAAATGCTTTTTATGCTCATTTTTTAACAGCCTAAACCACGCAAACACATATAGATGAACTCGACTCGGTTTGCTTTTTAGATTTTAGTTGGTTTTTTTTTTGCTTTTTTTTTTTGTTTGTTTTTTTGTTCCTCAATGTTTTAGTTTTGAATGGGTGCGTACGTTTACGTATATCCTTCGCTTGTGCTCAAACAAAACAAAGGAATCGATTAAATATCAGATATATTATATACATATATTATTAATAATATCAAATTTGTTGATTGTTAAATGATGGAAACAATTTTAAATGTAAATAATAAATTTATAACATTTTTAATGTGTTAGGTATGAAAAAATGAACACCAAAAACCAAAAGAAAAAATAATGTAGTTGCTTGTTTGTTTTTTTATTATAAAATATTTTTTTAAGTGTATTTTTGTTTGAAAAAAAAAAAACATTGCTCGACGACCAAAAAAAGTGTCAACAAGAAGTTTTGTTTTTAGTAGAGTTGCGAGTTAGAAAGAGACAGTTTAGTAGTAAGAGAGTTAGATAGAGGTAAATAGAGAAAGATATTTGTCCTGAAGTTTTGACATTTAGAAAGCGTTTTTTTGTTTTTTGTTTGTTTTTTTTTTTTATATGTTTTATTGTTTTATTGTTTTTAGTATAGACATTTATATCGAAATTATTAGCATGCGCTCAAAAAGTCGAACTCTTAAAACTGTGTAAATGGTTGGGGGGGTTTTATGCAATTCAAATTTAGTGCATTTGGTTTGGTTTGGTATTTGTTTTTTTTTTTGTGTTAGTATTATTTTTTGGGGTTCTATTGTCATTTTAAAGTGTTTTTTTTTTCAATTTAAGTTTTATACTAGTATATATGGAAAACACAATTCCGTCACTAAACAAAATCTGTTTCGAACACAAAATTTATATGTTTACAAAAAGCGAGAGATAGATTTTTAGTTAGATTGTTTGTGGTTACAGTTGTATAGCAACTTTTGTATTTATTGGTTTGTTTTGGGACTCAGATTGTGTACTTTTGGCTATGTCTGGTTGTCTGTGTGTGCATAGTTAAAATACTTTACTATATATTTTTAAACAGATTTAATGGATTTTTGTGCTTGCTGCTTGCAAATATGCATTCTTGAATTACTTTAATAGTTGGGTTACTTTTTTTTCAGGATTTTAGCGCAACTTTGTGTTCAGTTTGAGAAAAAGAAAAAACAATTTTGTTTGTTGTTGAAAGCCAATTTTGTAAATTTTAATTTATTTACTTAAAGCTGAACACAAAATTTTGTATAGTTTTTTGTTAAAATATTTGTTTTTTTTTTCATATTTAATTAAATAAGTTATTGTTTATTTAATTCTTTTTTTTTGTAAGTTTTTTAATATTATCAAAAGACAATCATAGAATTACTATGCAAATTGTAATAATTCAAAAAGAAAAAGGTTTTAAAATTAGAAAGAAAAAAAAAACCATCGAAAATAACATTGTGAGTATTTAAATCCAAAAATAAAATTTTTGAAAGGCTTTGAAAACTAAAAACAGCCAAAAAAATTGCGAAAAATTTAAGACGTACATTTGCATAAACACGTGAAAACAAAAAAACATTACCAAAAATTAAAAAAAAACAAAAAACAACCAGAACAACGACGAGAACCACATATAATTGTAAGGCTATGCAAAAACATTGCTTAATAGCATATTCACTGTTTGGGTTGATTGAATAGTAGTTGCATCGACATCATCATCATGATCATCATCATTATCATTATCATTATCATCATCATCATCATCGTCATCATCTCAGTTGATTGCTGACCTTCTTGCATGTTGCATGTTTCGCGTTTTTAACAAGCAATAGTGCTATAGTCGTTATGTACGACTATATGATACGCTGCATAATTTACTAGTGAGCGGTATATTGTAATTAGTAGTTGTTGTGGGAGCAGAGTAATTTTTACTAATACTGGGCTTAATAAATGCTATTTTGATAAATAATATAAATTTAAACCATTGTGGTACTTTTTACACTTTGAGTGCCTATAACTCTAAATTGATCCAACCGATTTTAACGATTTTTGATTTGTTTGAAACTTTAGTTAATTTATAAAAGAAATCATCAAACTGTAAAGCAATATCTTTCGAATTTAGAGAGTTATAAGGCGTTTTGTAAAACTAGCTTACAAATTTCAACTTTAGAACGTTAGAAATGTTCTCTTCAATTTGTTTGCAGTAATTTTACATGGTATTCCACGGTCATAGAGTTACAGCTGATAAAAGTTCAATTTTCAACGAATCGTATTTCTCATATATTGTTCATTTCAAACGGGATTGCCGTTCACTCTGTTTTAAATAAAATCAATCTCCAACTTCCATAAGTTTTTCTTCTACAACTCTCTCTCTCTCTCTCTCTCTCTCTCTCTTGCGTGTTACTGAGCGGATGCACCTGTCTCGTCTTCGCAATTTTTTATATTACGTTTATATAAAGCGCGTTTTTGGCAGGTTTCATAAATTGGCAACACACAAAAATTTTACCTTTTATTGAAAAGCTGTGTGCATATTTACAAACATAATTGTTTAGCAAATTATAATGCAAGGACTTCAATTACCAAGATGTAAGTGTTTGGGAAATCGAACTGTTTTCGCCTCAAAATTTTGTTCAGTGATGTGGCTCCGGACGGCCTTTGGATTCAACAGGGTGGCAGCACATGCCATATGCTGAAGCAACCCTCGACTTATTGAGGAAAGAGTTTTACGACAACATAATGTCCAGAAACGTATATCGGATTTCCATTGCTTTGCTTGTATGCTCGTGTGATCTGACACCGTAACCGTAAATGTACTTGAAATCGTTGTTGTATGCCAGCATCGTTTTCAGTTTTGAAAGTAAATATCTAGCTTATTATTTGTAACTTACGGAAAATTGGAATTCCAGAATGCAAGTCGTCAGACGTTCCCGCGACGGCAATACTATCGAAATCATTTTTCATCATTTAAGCCACAAATTATGTACCGTACAAAAATTATCCATCATTCTATTTATTTCTATGTGTTTTATTACAATTTACAGTTCTATACACCGCAAAAAAATACCCTACATATACGTATACATTTACACACTATTTTTAAATATTTGAGCGATTGCTCAGTTCGAAATATTCAAAGTATCTAAATATACAATAACATAAATTCTTCGCTTTATACCGCTTGGTAAAGCCGAACATGGTACTTCGAGCCGGATACTGAACGGAGGAACAAGCTGAACGTAGACTGAAGAAAAAATTAACGGATGAACGAATACGACTAGATATTTGTGGGGGGAGGGGAGGGGTGTGGCGTAGCTATAGAACGTACAGCAGTTTCAAAAAATAAAAAAAAAATATACCGCTTCACATTTGCACATATATGTGCAGGGTATTAAAGAATGTATAAACTAAAGTTCGCGTATAAAAGGAGTTAGAAACTTTGTAGACGTATGTGCGTGCGTGTGTGTGTGCGTGTGTGTGTGCGTGTGTGTGTGAAAAGCAAAAACGATAGCATGGATTTGTAGTTGAATCAGGAAAGTAAAAAAATATGTATCTACATATACACTCCATTTTTTTTTTTTTTTGCATCTAGCTGCGTGTATAGTGTCCATATCTCTATATAGACAGACTATAGATTCCACGTCGCAATGGCGCAATTTACACAAAATCACTGCAGGATATATTCAATTTTGTATGCCTTTTCATCTCTACCTTCTTCATCTTCTTCTTCTTTTTTTCTGTGCAATTCTGTTGCTAAAGGTTTATTTTTAGCACGTTTCCGTTTTACTACGCGTAAATAAAAAATAAAATAAAAAAGTTTTTAACACTTGAACACAAACTCGATGATTTTGTACGTGTATATGATGACATTTGTAAGGCGGGGATAGCTGCGTTGAAGTGAAGAATGGGATTTTGTGGCAGTGATGATGTTAGTGGTGCATGAAATTGTGGCGAGATTGTTGTTGACTTTGTTGCCACTGTGTTGATTGGAGCTATTCGGCTGCTGGTGTTGCTGATGCTGGTGCTGCTGCTGCTAGTTTGACATTTTCTGCTTTTGAGTATCGCTTAAATAATTTGAGAGGTGTGAAATTCTAGCATTGAATGGCATGGATTGCAAAGTGCAATAAAATTAATGGCTTATTTTTTTCGTTTACACTACCAAAACGAAGCACGTCTGGTCAGAGTTGATCTATAATTTATGCTTAGAAATTCTTTGTCACATTAAAAGTTTAAGTACTTTAAGATGTTCATGTCGGAAGCTGGATTTTCTATATTTAAATGTTGGCTGTATGAAGTTAACTGCAGCATAAACACATTTTCAGATGTTTAGAAATGAAAAAAAAGTTGAGCTATCATGGGACACCTGGAAAAATCATAGCTTTTTCGCTTTTTCGCAATTCATGCTATTTCTTTTGAACATCTAATATTTTTTATTATTTTATCATATAGCCTATTTGAAATACGTAAAAATTCTCTATCATTACAAACTCCGAGATTAGTTCTCTTGCTAATGCAATTGCACATTCTCACTTTGTGTCACAATATACCAATACAACACAATTGATGTACTGTATGCTGCTGTCCTCTCATTTCCTTTCTCTTCTCATCATTACATAATGCATGCACTAATATTTTAACGGTTCGTGCTGCTCTCTGCGCACCGTTTCTTCCAGACGGTGGCTCTGACTATAATTCATAGCTTTCAAGATGCCATGCAACTGCCATTTTTAAATATCGCATTAATTGAAAGAATCCACCATGACATTCGATTTTTTCTACTGTACAGTGTTACTTGATGAGAGGAAATATATCTTGCATTCATGCAGAAAAAAAAAACTTCCGCAACATTTAGAATCTCTGAATATACACAATGATCGCTGTTGCTACCATATAAGGCACATATTTTATCGTTTTATTATCAGTATGTCTCAAAAAATTCATAATTGTCATACTTTTTTATACCACTCAAACAGTGAAATGGTATTATCAGTTGTCTGAAAGTTTGCAACGCATTGAAAGAGGCATCGTAGACCCCAAAATGTACAATATATACCGTCTGATTTAAATTGAGCCGGACTGCTGGATTTAAACCGAATCGGTAAACCGAATCGGTCTATGTTTTCCAGCTGCTTGTTTACGACGTGAAAAGTTTGTATGGCGTTTTTTAACATGGAAAAAAATATTGAACAACAAGTTTGCTTGAAATTTTGTGTTTCCAATGGAATAACGGCAACGGAATCATTCAAAATGTTACAAAAGTTTTATGAGGACTCGAGAATGCAAGTATTTGAATGGCATAAAGCATTAAGTGAGGGTCGTGAAATCGTAGAAAACTTGCTTTATACAAGTCGTCCATCCACCTCTGTTAACGACAAAAACATCGAAAAAGTGATTGGAAATTGTGCTTGAAAATCATCGTGTTGGCATTAGCAAGATAGCAGAGACTTTCAACATCTCTTATGGATCGACTCAACAGATTTTGGTTGATGTTTTGGGTATGAAAAGCGTCGCCGCCAGACTCGCACCAAAAGACCTGATTTTTTTGCAAAATTTTTTGATTGTGACGGAGTTTTTGGCCAAGCATGAGATAAATTCATCGCACAACCACCGTATTCACCAGATTTGGCACCCTGTGACTTTTTCTGTTTCCGAAACTTAAATATCCGCTCCGGGGTACACGTCATGAATCGATTGAGGACATAAAATAAATTCGCTGAAGTAACTAAATGTTATCCCGGCCGAGGCGTGTAACAAGTGTATGGAAAATTGGATTTACCGCTGGCATGCTTGTATTGACTCAAAAAGTGTCTATTTTGAAGGCGATAAATAGATTTGTATTAAAATGCATAAAAATTTTGTTTTTTTTTTAACCAGTCCGGGTCAATTTTGATATATCTTGATCAGCTCGACGAGATGAGTCGATTTAGCTATGCCGGTCTGTCTGTCTGCCTGTCTGTCTGTCTGGATGTTGTTGCTCATTTTTTAGAGACCAATTTTTAAGATATCCAGCTATATGTTGGCACCAAGACTTCTTTTTATTGGGATAGCTCCCGTACAAACCATCCAACCACTTTTGACACTTTGGGCAAAAGCTTCGCATGTAGATAAATACGAGGGGTACAATATATATTTCGGGAATAGCAAATAATAACAAACATTTTTAAATGAAAATGGCTTCATTGTTTTTCAAAATATTCCCCTTGATGATGACTACACTTTTGCATGCGTTCTAAACCATTTGTCATAGCAGTTTTTCCATTCCTCTTGAACATACCTCAAAAACATGGGTTTTTGAACCCATAAACGCTCATAAATCGTTGACTACGCAGTTTACCTTTGATACTCGGGAACAAGAAGAAGTCATTGGGTGCCAAATCAGGACTGTACGGAGGAAGAGTCATTATTTCGATGTTTTGACTGCTCAAAAATGCACTTGTTTGACGAGATGTGTGAGAGCTCGCATTGTCATTATGGAGAATGATTCGTCTTTGGCGGTTGGTTTGACGAATTTCTCCAAAGACTTCCGGCAAACAAATGATCGTGTACCAATCAGAATTGACCGTCCTACGTTGCTCAAGCGGAACAGTGGCCAAATGACCCATTCGGCCGAAGAAACAGGCGATCATTTGCTTCGCTGTGCTTCTTCCACGAACAACTTTTGTTGGATTTCGAATACCCACTCGGACGATTGCTGTTTTGTTTCCGGTTCATATGCATATATCCACGATTCGTCACTATTTTAAACACGTCTTTTGAAGCACCACGGTCGAACTTTTTAATCATTTCCTTACACCAATCGACGAGAGCCTTTTTTGAGGGATTGATAAATTATGGGGTATCCAACGAGAGCAAATTTTTTTTACGGCTAAGTGTTCATGCAAAATCGAATGTATTGAAGTGGAACTAAGGTGTAAGGATGCCTCTATCTCACGATATGTCACATGACGATCTTGCATTATCAGTTCACGCACAGCATCGATGTTTTTGGGCACAACAACCGATTTTGGACGACCTTCACGGAATTCGTCGGCGACCGAACTACGACTACGATTGAATTCACTATACCAGCGATATACTGTGGTTTTGATGGTGCTTTGTCGCCGTATAAAGATTCGACACATTCTTGTTGAGATAATCCACGTCGAAAGTTGTGAAAAATAATCCAACGAAAACCTTCTCTTGAAATTTTCATTTTTTGGCCAAATTGTTTTTCTTAACTCTCTGTCAACAAGATAAATAGCAAATGTACATCAAAACTTTGTGAGTACGTTTATGCCAAAAAATGTTAAACTTTATTATGGTGTTGTCAGATTTTAGCTTTTGACATTAGTGTTGCCAGTTCCCGAAATATAAGTAGCAGCCCTCGTAGGTGTGATTCTTACTTTTTAGGGGTAGCCACTCCCATACAAACCAACCACCTACTTTTGCGGTTTCTAAAAAAAAAATGTTCATTGCAGGCAAAATCAACTTGATATGTGACATGGCGGCTTAGTATGGATGATCGCTTTACATAATTATAAAGGGGCGCGTCACGTTTCGATTTCACTGAAGCTAACTTTTTTTCTTACTTTACCAATGAATCGAACAAGTTTCATAGATTGATCGAAAAGCTTGTCATCAGAAAGAATTTCTCTCTTTTGGAAAAGCTAACGCAAATCCTGAAAATCTGAATGGAACATCTTACTCGAAATCAAACCATTTCAAAACGTGTAATAGAATAAAAATTGAGAATTCCATAAATAAACGTATAATGTTTTGGAGAAAATTTTTACACTCTTGATTGTGTCCATCTGCTCGCCGCTTATATATAACGTGCTCGTAAATGGCAACGTCTGGTCACATTAGGCAATACATCTGATTTTTGAGGAAATGGACTCGAATTTACAGTCAGATGTGCTAATCATTTAAGTGTTTGTATTCTTTTGAAAGAATATTTATAGATTATAGTATAATAGCTTTAAAACGGTGTTTAATTAATCAAAATATACAGGGTATTCCAACAAGTGTGCACGATGCAAATTTTTTTCTGTGCATGTGGCAACTCTGAAATTTGACAGCTGGCATTTACGATTGTTCAATTGAACAACATGTTTTCAATGGGTAAAGGAACAAAATGTAGTGAATGCCGATTTTTCGAAACAAATCATCAAGAAGCCGCAATTTCATTTGAATGGATTCGTCAACAAACAAAATGGTCGGATTGGGGGTTAAGAAAATACGCACGTGATGCAAGAGAAACAAATGCATTCACAACGGGCAACTATTTGATGCGGTTTGACATAAGTCAGTGCTTACTTCTTTGAAAATGAGGCCGGATATGCAGTGACTCTGAATGGTATTCGCAACAGGAATATGTTAATGGAGTTTTTATGGATGCTACTGGACAGCATAGATCTAACGCCACCTAGCACACCACATGAAACAATCGATTTATAAGGGCAATAAATTCCATACCGAAACATCTCTCGAAATACTGATGTGAACTGGCCACCAAGATCGTTCGATTTAACGCTTTGCGATTTCTTTTTTTCAGATCTTGTGAAATCTTGATATGGTCTGTGAAAAACCACAAACAATTTCTATGCACAAGGCATAGAAATCCAATGTGTCATCGGTGCGATAGAGTCACATCTTTGTCAAAATGTCAATGAAAATTTCATGTGCAGAACTGTTTGTGTCATTCGCCGTATATTTTATGACATACTATATAATCGGAACATGGCAAACCAATTAAAATATTACCACACGCTCTAAATTTAAACGTGCACTCTTGTTGGCATACCCCATATTGCATTTGGAACTGTTTTCTTTACATTTTATACATTTGAAATAAAGTAAAAACTCCTAACTATGTTGGTACACGTATTTATTAGTAGCTAAAACAACTCCAAAGATATAAAATAAATTTATTTTTAACGAGGCAGCTACAAGCATTGTGCAATTATTAAGCTGAAGTTGTACGTCGCAAACTTTATATACGATTATTATTTTTGCCAACACCTCATTATCTATAATGAAATGCCACAGCTAGCTGCTGAAACAACGAAAAAAAAAAAATCCGCTTATTGTGCTTTTGTGTATGCAAAACTTATTTTCGTTTTTCATTTGTGTGTGCAAATTCGAAAGAAAACAATGAAAAATGTTGTATGAAAAGCTTGACAGCAAAAATAGTAAACAATATTTCATATTGCAGCAGCGCGGCGCAGATTCAGCTACATGTTCGTTCATGCTTAAACTTATACGGTCCGCTTTCGGTTTCAGATATTTCTTTTGTTTGTGCAGCACAAAAAATTGTGAAAAGAGTGCAAAAATGCATTCACGCGAGAATGCACTTGAAAAATGCGTTTCATCAAATAAAACGAGAAAGTTGAAAGATACTTTCCTATCCAGATACAACAGCATGAAAATGAGCTATCAAAAAGTGTGACAGAGACAGAGACAGAGAGTGAAAGAGAAAGAGTATGAAGAGATAGAGATAGAGATAGATAGCTAGCAGCAGCAAGGACCAAACACAAACACAAAACCAACAACAATGACATGACTAGGAAATGTATATACATAAGTAAATAGTATTGTATATAGATATATGTATGTATGTATGTATGTAGGTGTATGCGAGAGCAATTTGATAAGTCAGTGACTTTTTGAATTTCACACGTAGTAACTTTAAATGAAACACAACTCCGGTCAACTACTTAAAAAATGCACTGAGTTATCAAATTGCCCTCGCATAAACTGGTTTGCCATACGAAAATATGGCATACAAAATTTTATATTCTCTTTATTAATATTTGTATATTTTTTTGATAGGTGTATATTGACGCATATAACTCAGGATGCGGAGCTTTTGTGTATGCAAGGGAGGTACGAGCGGGTTAAATTCGGTATTGTGTTAAATTTGTAGGACATTTTGAGTAGTGTTTGTGTTTTTTTTTTTGCAATAGTTATACAAAAGATACATTAATACACAGCAACATATTTTTTTTTTTTAAATAACGTTTCGAAAAATGCTTTTTAAAAAACTTATTTTTTGGGTTGTTTTGGGTTTTATATACTATTAAGAAGAAATACAGCATTAAAAATTTGCAGGAAACACAACAAAATGTAGATTTAGAGCAGAGAAGTTGTGTGTGTGTGTGTGTGTGTATTTTTCTGTATATGTGAAGCGTGTCTGAAATTGAGATACTTTGTGTTATAGAACATTAGAAAATTAGTTGAAGTCAGTGTTGAAATAGTTAGATAGACAGTTAGAGACAGCAAAGTTATAGATAGTTATGGATTGCATAGTTAATTACTTGGATTTATTTAGAGTTACATAGATCTAAAGTGTGTAAAGCAAAGATTATATTGCAGTTTTTTTGTTTTTTTTGGAGCGGGGTTTTTATTATCATTTATTGAAAATACAAATACAAAAATCAAAAAGACACGAAAAGTTAACACAGATACATGCACTTCTCGCGTGTGTATTGCTGTGTGTCTGTGCGTGTGTGTGTGTGTGTGTGTAACTTTTTATTAGAAATATAGTTAGAGAATTACAATAGCTGTGTGTGTGTGAGTGTGTGTGTGTGTGTGTGAGTGTGTGTGTGTGATGTGTGTGTGTGTGAGTGTGTGTGTGTGTGTGTGTGTGAATATATGTAGCTAGTATAACTGTTAAAATGTAACCAGTATCTAGAACAGTTAAAATGTATCTGTATCTATTACTGTCTGTGACTGTACGCTGCTGTACTCTGTGTATGTATGTGCGTTTCGCGTCATCGCTTTGACGTCATTGTTGAGCATTAAAACGCAGCGCACTGCACTCTGTTACACAGAGCCAAACACACACACACACACGCATATATAGATACAAAGTATGTATAGCTGCGCACAACGTGTCGTATGCGTGTTATTTCGTTTCATTTGTTGTTTTTGTACTTTTTCAACTGTTTGCAATTACATTTCGAAAACAAATTAAATAAGTTTTTTTTTGCAAGTGTGTGTGTGTGTGTATGTGTGTGATTTTGTGGTTTGATGTATACATGTATGTGTGTGTGTGTTTGAAAATTTGTGTTAAACTACTTTAATAAGTTTGTATACCAAAAATGATTTGGTTTCTTTTGTATTTCACATCTGTGTGTGTTTTTTTACATAATTATGTATGTATATATATATATATATATATATATATATATATATATATATATATATATATATATATATATATATATATATATATATATATATATATATATATATATATATATATATATATATATATATATATATATATATATATATATATATATATATATATATATATATATATATATATATATATATATATATATATATATATATATATATATATATATATATATATATATATATATATATATATATATATATATATATATATATATATATATATATATATATATATATATATATATATATATATATTTCAGTTGTTGTGTATTTAAAACATTGAGTATTGAATTGTGAAATTATATTTGACATGAAAGTACTTTGAACTTACCTCCTGCGGTGGCACATCGTAGGTGCGTGTACGCAAATCGACGCGTGCATATGAATCGATGCAGGGCAGTATGAAGAAGATACCTGTAATATTTTGTGTTATACACATAAAATGAGCATATATATACACATATATATATATATATATATATATATATATATATATATATATAGTATAGTGTTAGTATTGCATGAATATATAATTTATGTATGTAGTGCTTTCATATAATGCCAGTTGATAAATGGCTGCAATTGTTTAAATCGTTTGAGATATAGCGTACATAAATTAAATAAAATTTTATTTCGCATCTTTTTTTAGCTAAATTGTTAATAGTTTTCTGTTTTACAACTTGCACTTCTGAAAACCTTTGCTAAAATGTTACTATACAAGTTTGGGCTGAAATTACTCTAGTATTAAGTTGCTTGTGAGTGTCAACTGGGCAATGTGGCGTAATTAGCGGTTTGGAGTTCATGGACAAAAACAAAATATGTGGAATATTCATGCGACTATTTTGTTTTTTATATTAGACTCTAATGCGCAATACTTAGATCGTTGAACATTTTTCTACCGAAATTGTAAATTATTGAAAATATTTAAATAAATAAAATATTTCTAATATTTCATAATCATTTTATGTGTAAAACAAAGAAAAAACAGGCTTCGCAAGTCAATATGAAATACTCTGATATTTTTTAGCTGCAAAGTCAACACAAATTAATTTTTCTTTGGTTTCTTCGGACGGAAATGCAATAGGTCACACTCTTTGTCAACTGTTTTTTTTTTTTTTTTTGATTATATGAAGTATTATTGGTAGTAAACATATTTTTTATCTGAGTACTTTTTATCTGAGTACTTTTTGATTATATGAAGTATTATTGGTAGTAAACATATTTTTTATCTGAGTACTTGATGAAAAATAGTTCGTGGTGAAAATTTTTGTTTGTTGTTTGAGAGCGTTTTTGTGCCATTCACACAGTGAAATGGTATTAGCAGTTTGTCTGTATGTTTGTAACGCATTAAAGGAAGCATCGTAGACTTCATAAAGTATTTACATTCTTGACGAGACGAGTCTGGTCGATCAAGCCCTGTCCATCTGTCTGTCTGTCTGTCTGTCTGTCTATCTGTATGTTGCTGCGCATTTTTGTGAACCAATTTTTATGCTATCCAGTTGAAATTTTGTCATACATTTCTTTTTATTGCAGTTTAATAGAGTATCAAAATTAAACCGGCACGCCCACTTTTTGGGGTAACCCCCATACAAACCCACCGCCCACTTTTGACTTTTAAAATGAAAAACTTTTTTTTTGTAGTCAATATCAACTTAATAATTGATATGGTAACTTCTAGTGAACGTATGTTTGACATAGACATTAATGGGTGGGACCCGCCTACTGTTTGGGGTAGCCCACATACAAACAACATATGCTTTTGTAAGAAAAACTTAAGCTAAACTTTCGTTGCGGCTTCTAATGGAAAACAGGTTCACACATACCCCATACTGACTGCCTCCCAGGGGGAACATGGAGGCGGTTGTTGTGGGCCAACAGTCGTTTGATGTAGTGGCTGCTGTGAAATGAGATCTGCTCCTCAACTTCCTTTAGACGCAGGTCCCTATGAAGTACTGAATTTCGGACTTCACGGATGTAGGCCGTCATTCGTGTTAGAGCATTGCACCTTTTTACGATATGAGCCCATACCCCATACTGAATGAGTTCTCACATGAGTTGCTAGGCTGAGTAATTTAGTAAGCGTTCAGCTTTTTAGATTATTCTGAGTCTTCTCAAAAGAGTATTTTAATTTGTATGTTCAAATAGAACTTAAATCATTTGACCTGTGCACTCAGTCTGCCAATTTTGCTCTAAAAATTATTCTTTCTGAGCGGTTATTTTTGACAGATTTTTTAATTTAAAGTCAATATCAACTTGAAATTTGTCGATGAACTGCTGAGGGTTTCAATTTTTGCGAACGCATGTTGTTGCTACTGTTCTTCACATTGAAAATATGTTCCTATTTCTCTCAATGCAAAAATTACATAAATAACTATTTCTTACGAACCTTCTTATGTCAGTTAATTTCCAAGTGCTACTAGTTTAACCAATGATTTAAGCAATTCATAGGAGACAGTTGTTAACAAGTTATACGGCACAATTATAATTAACGCTAAACAGCGAAATTTTCAGAAATATATGAAGTCTTGCATGAACAAGAAAATTGCTTATGTTTTGTATTTCAATAACTTTTCAGTTATACGAATTTCTTTTACAAAAATATTTTGCAATTTACGTGCTAAACAATTAAAATATAATTTGAAACAGACTTGTGCAAGAGTCAGCCAAATGTTCAGTAAAGCGCATCTTATAATTACAACTCAATTAAAACTCTCATCAAAGTTGAATGTGAGTGCGAACAGCAAACGACTTCAATGCGAAAATTTATGTAGTTGAATATACATAGTTGGATATGTATCTACGGGATGCAGTTTTGCAACGAACGAATACCCGTACGTGCATAATTATCGCAAGTCGTCAGTAATTGAGCACATAGGCTGACAGGAAGACAGATAGACTACTGCAAAAGCAAGCAGAGTAAGAAGTACGCTTGACAGATGTCAGATGTGACAATAGCAGATCCTGTCAAATGGCAGCAGCAACATCATGCTAGAACCTCACAGACGACACAAAGTTTTGAAAAAAAAAAAAAAAAGAAAGTGCAAAATGCTTTGCGCTCCCATTTGCAATGAATTCGTGTTTTCCTCTTCACTTTTTTTTTTTATTTAGCAAGAAATTTACATAAAAGCGAAAAATGCTAATTTGGAGCAAGTGCAGCAATTAACACAAATACCACTGATGCTCCTGCTGCTTTTGCTGCTGCCACTGATGCTGCTCCATACGCATCAATGAGACATTCCATGTAAGAATGACAATCTAAGACGAAGTATAAAAGGCAGTGTTCCTTGTTTTAAATTAACAAATTGGTTCAACAATAGGATTTCTAAAGCAAGGAACATGTTTTTTTCTTTAAAGAAATTTCCATCATCTAGCATCCTCTATGTATATTTGTGAAATTAGATCCAAATGTGTGAACTCCTGCAAACAATTTACAAATATAGAAACTGAATGTATTGAGTTTTAGAACCGTTGCATAATTATGGTTTCTAGATGCGTTCAGGATTGAGTATTGCCACTTGGAACTTTAAATTTTGGACAGAATAAAAATTTCCAGCGTAAGCTAATTGATAAAAAATCTTTTCTGATAGCCCAATCATGTTCAGTACAAGTAATAAGACTGGTTTCACATGGATATTTTTTGTCTTGGGATTTTGATGCAGGCGGTATTTCATGTTTATACCGCTAAGAAGAAGTGGACTAAGATGTTTTCATCTTCGTATCTGGAGTATTTCGGAGACAGAATTTTGTAATATAGAATCAGTATAATAGTTGATGATATTAAATAAACGAATTTCTCCGAAGACTGCCGGCAAACAAATGGTCGTGTACCACTCAGAATTGACCGTCCTACGTTGCTCAAGCGGAACAGTGGCCACATGATCCATTCGGCCGAAGAAAACAGGCAATCATTTGCTTCGCTGTGCTTCTTCCACGAACAACTTTTGTTGGATTTGGCTCGTCTTGGAATACACACACGGTCGATTGCTGTTTTGTTTCCGGCTCATACGCATATATCCACGATTCGTCACCTGTCACGATTTTATACACGTCTTTTGAAGCACCACTGTCGAACTTTTTAATCATTTCCTTACACCAATCGATGCGAGCCTTTTTTTGAGCGATTGATAAGTTATGGGGTATCCAACGAGAGCAATTTTTTTATACAGCTAAGTGTTCATGCAAAATCGAATATATTGAAGTGGAACTAATGTGCAAGGATGCCTCTATCTCACGATATGTCACATAACGATCTTGCATTATCAGTTCACGCACTGCATCGAGGTTTTTGGGCACAACAATCGATTTTGGACGACCTTCACGGAATACGTCGGCGACCTACGTTTGAATTCACTATACCAGCGATATACTGTGGTTTTGATGGTGCTTTGTCGCCGTACAAAGAACTGAGTTCATTGACACATTCTTGTTGAGTTAATTCACGTCGAAAGTTGTGAAAAATAATCCAACGAAAACCTTCTCTTGAAATTTTCATTTTTTGGCCAAATTGTTTTTCTTAACTCTCTGTAAACAAAACAAATAGCAATTGTACATCAAAACTTTGTGATTACGTTTATGCTAAAACATGTCAAACTTTATTATGGTGTTGCCAGATTTTAGCTTTTGACATTAGTGTTGCCAGTTCCCGAAATATAAGTAGCAACCCTCATATTGTGTGCGAAAAGTCTGGTGTAGAGGAATTTGGATGAGGAAAGACTCATTAGTGGAGAAAGTTATTAAATGCTATTCACTTGGGAATGCCAAAATTCGATACTTTTGCAAGCGGTCCTAGCAGCTTACAATCGTCACTTAAGGGCCAAATACACCTTCACACATTTGATCAAATGCGCGATGAGACGGAAAATCGACGGGTGTATTTGGCGAAAGTTTTGATTTTCGTCACATCGCTTCTTCTTCCTCAATGTGATTTTTATTTTTTCGTTCTGAACAGAAGTATGTGATTTAGGCGGGAAATTTCAAATCCAGATTTGACGAAATGTATTTGAAAGGTGTGTGGGCACGCATCACATTACAACAAACATTTGATCAAATGTATGAATGGTGTATCTGAGGTGAGTAAATTATGAGAATGCAGCCCATTTAATTAATAGTTGGTGCGCTGGGTTTAGTTCCCGCCGTCACGGAAAAACTTTTAACAATGAAGACACAAAGGAAACTTAGCTACAATCACTCTTTGATGAGTAACTTTCTCCAAAAACAAAATAGTCGAGGTCCCTGAGTTGGCCACTTTTGGTGAGTACCCTTTACTTACTTACTTCATTTTTTCATATACATATATTTTTCTTTGAATTATTTAAAAATTAATAATTGTAGTGATTTTAGAATAACCTATAATTTTATTTGTCAGAAGAAATTTGAAAGTTTCATATTCGCTAACAACCTGTCTGATTTAGTATAATGTACTAGCAAGTGTGTGCTGAAAATCATGTGAGGGAAGTCGTAAATTGACGCGAGCGAAGAGCAACATCAAAGCGGTAAAGCGGTAAAGCGATATCAAAGCAAGAAAGCAGTTTCGAAACTGATTTCTCGCCTTGCATCGCTATTGCTTTCCAGTTCTCGTTTCATATTTACATAATTTTATTATTGTTTTTGCAATATTTCTTTGAATATTTAGTATTTTTAAGGATTACATACACACATATCACTCCGACAACCAATTGGCATTGCTAGTATCACGAAATATTATCGCTTCACGCATCGTATCGCTTCTAACACGCACACCGAAGTCAGAATAATTTCACAAGATCTTCTAGTCTCTAGTCATTAGCTTTGTATTTATGTAATTTACATTAAGATTTTCAGTACATTGAAAGAAGTTTATTTAAGAAAAGTTGTAAAAACTTTCATGGAATAACCCAAATGTATAACAGAGTGTGTTTGCATGCATTTAGTTTATTGCAACGTCGGCCTGTCTTTAGATGAAGGTATGTATGCATGAGTGTATGTGTGTGTGTGTGTGTGCCTGTTTGTTTGTCTACTTACCAGGTCCCTTGGCGCCACCCTGCATAAGTCGACCCAGGCGAAAGATAACCGCACGCTCATACTCTTGAACCACCTGCGGAAAATTATGAGTGAAAATGGGATTAAGCAGCGAAATAAAGCGCACTTAATGCAGTTGAGTGTTGTTTTTTTTTTCTTATAAATGTTTATACATATATAGGATATTATACAATATACTAAACAAATATATAATATACAGGGTATGCCAACAAGAGCGAATGATTTAAATTTGGCGCCATTTTTTTGTCTGTGCCAGTGGCAACTCTGAACTTGAATGCTGGGATCTACGATTGTTACGATTATTAAAATTGGTGCGCTACACAATTGAACAATTTGTTATCATTGTGGAAAGGTACGCTGGAAAATAAAATCATCTTCACCGATGATGCGCATTTTTATCTGAATGGGTTCGTCAAAAAACAAAATTGTTGAATTTGGGGCTCAGATAATCCTTACGAGATGGCATGAGAAACAAAGGCATGCGCAACTATCTTTATCTTTAAAAATGAGGTAGGAAATGCGGACACTGTGAATGCCATTAGTTATGGAATATGGCCTCAACTGAATGGTATGGCTCTAGACGACATGCGGCTTCAGCAGAAACGATTTAATAGAGCAACGAAGTCGAGACCGCATCATCTTCCGAAATTCCGATGTCAACTAACAACCTGCACCAAGATCATGCGGTTTAATGTCATGCGATTTCTTTCTTTGGGGTTTTGTGCACAATCTTAAGAATGAGATCCAGCGCCACATTTTTGTCAATGTGTCATTGAAAATTCCATAAAAAGTACCAGGGTTTGCATTCAGAGCTGCGGAGGCCATTTTCCGTACATAATCGGAACATGTCTACTTTATAATGCAATGAAAATAACACAACAAAAATATGCATTATTATATTTTTAAATTAAATCGTGCACTCTTCTTGGTACACCATCTCTATATAAGGGTAATTGGTACTCACCTTGAAGCAAACGAAGAGACTAAAGGGTAACGTTAGTATCACAAGTGCCACAGATAGAAATATTAGCAGTTTCCCGCATGTTGAAGCCTTATCGCTGATTTCTTCATCCGCTGCAAGAAGTTTTATTTTTGTTCATTGTGTAAAATTTTGATTAGTCTCAACGATTTGACACATAGTTAAATGTTATATAATGTTTATTTTTTTTTTGTCCTTGATAAGCTATACATTTATATATAAAAATTTATATTGTAGTTTATAGTTTAAAACTTAATTTTAAGCACAGAAATGAGAGAGAAAGTTAAAGTTTTGATAGATGAAAAGAAATTCACAGAAATTAGACAAAAAATTCAGCAAAATGGAACTTTAAAAGCTAAACTATGGGGGGTACATATACTTAACGCCTGATATTATATATAGTATATCTATATATATATATATATGTATATATTTTCAATGCTGTCTGCCTATATATATATATATATATATATATTTAAGGTGCGAAAGGCAAAAAGTTGTCAATAATGCGACAAGGAGACACTTAAATAGCTTTATATTAAAAAATATTTCAAAAAACAAAATGGCGGCTGCATAAAATTAGCTTATAACAAGTTGTACATTTTTCGTAGCATACTTCGGGGGCGCGACAGAGCACTTCAGTTTGTTTCTATCTAAAGAAGCATTCTTAAGTCCTTAATTAACAAAAAAAAAAAAATACAAATCAAATAAAATGAAAAACTGAAAACCTAATTAAACTTAAAAAATTGTGTAAATGTTGTGCTTAATTTTTGCTTTGAAATTCAATTATTATACAATAGTTTTTCTTTTGGTTTAACATTTTTTTGTGTTCTTTTTTTTTTGTTTTTGATTTTTTCAAAGCCAAAATGGTGCAACTTACAATATAGAAATCCATGTGAATGTTTTGCTTGTGTATCTGCAAAAAAATATGAAATAATTGAATAATAAATATAATTAAATTCTCAATGCATTAACTTCGCATTGGGCTTCTTCTGTGTGTCTGTCGTGTGCTTTTTGTTAGTTGAACTACTAAATTCATGGAATACAAGAACAACCTGAGCTGTTAGTTTGATTATTTTACTGCTAGTAGCTATTTATATACAATTATTTGTATGTACGAGTAGGTTTGTAGTTGCATTTCGTTGTTAGTCAGTTAGTTTTGTGTGTGTGTGTGTGCTAGTTAGCATGCTGTACTATATATTTTATATGTATGTACAGATATATATGTTTCACTGAAAATACACACAGTATTTGCACAGTCTAAAAGCAACATTTCAGTTTAAACTTAAAACTATACTTTTCTCAATTCACACACACACACACTCACATAAACAAACACACACACATACACACTCACAGACATGCACACTCCTTGACTATATTTGCCATCTAGGTATATTTGCTTAAGCACGAGCGTAAAATAAATTAAAGCATCTATTAAATAAACAATATAGGTATAACTACTTTTTGGCTACACATGCAATATACTTGATATAAACGAATAACTAATGACTAAATTAAAATTGTAGTATAGAAGAATGTGTTAGCTTCGATAGAACCGAAGCTTTTGTGTCCTTCATGTGAATTATTGTTGCAGTAGCTTGGCTAAAAGGTTTGGAATAACTATGCATTAGAATTTTGTTATGAATGTACATAAATTAAGAGATTATATAAACTTTAGTTTCTGCACAGTCTTACTTTATTTACCCTGTTCCCATTCTCACAAAGTTTTTCGTTTTCAAAACGAATTACAACCGAACGATTTGAAATAAGTTGTTCCGGTTTCCGATTGATTTGCTTTCGTTTTCAAACCGAAAGTTTCATTTCTAAAATGGAGCAAAAGGAAACAATTTTAACAGCTGATTGTTTTCAATAATGAAAGCAGAGTCGGCTGCTGCCATACTACCAGTATATACGATTGCTAAGCACTTTCACACTATTTTACTTAATATAAAGAATTATGTACACCTAAAATGTAATTTTTTTATACGTATAGATTACAAAACGCAGAGATTTTATTCATTATTCATTATTCTTTATATACACGCAATCCTACAAAATTTCATTTCCACCTTATTGTACAAAAGTCAAACCAAATCCGTATAATTTTTCCGTTTTCGGAAACCGGAACAGGGGGTAAAAGTTTTGAAAGGTTTACTAAAGAACTCATAAAAACATATATTCTACGTGTTTGCCCCCCCCCCCCTTAAACAACAAAAACAAACTTTTTTACATCCTTGTACAAATAGGTTAAATAAGTAAAATAAGTTTGTGGAAAGGTATGTAACTGGCAGCATCGAAAAACGAGTCGATATAGACATGTCTGTCCGTCCAACGGTCTGTTTGAACGAACAGATCTCAGAGTTTATGAGATATAGAGTTAAATATACATGTGTAGATATTTAGACACTCATTTTTTTTTCTCTTCAAATCACTAATATTAAGTGAACACACCAAACCCACATTAATACCTGATACAGCTACTTGGGCTGAGTTCGAGAACCTTTGACTGCACAAATCTCCTTGTGCAAATCGATCCGTGATGAGAACACAGTCGTCCTTGCTGGGTATTCTAAGTGTTCCGACAAAGAGACAATAATTACAACCTACAATGCTATTGGACGTTCAGTCCTGCTCCTGTCTGGACTTCGTACGTTAGTAAGACTCAATGTGAATGCCTGCAAAGAAGTCAGAATAGTGCTCTGAGGACTGCCACTGGTTGTCTGCAAATGACTCATGAAGACTATCTATATGAAGAAGCGATGATGCTACCTGTTCACCAACATAATGAGCTGGCTTCGAAGCAGTTTTGTTAGGTGCGTGTAGGAGCAATCATCCAAACCATGGCACCGTCACGATAATAGCCTCTACCAGAATACGAAAGGATATTAGAAGTTACAAAACGAGTATTGATCGTTTTGTTTCAGAGAATCGTATAGAGGAGAATGTTTATACTTCAATTGGATAAATATACAATTGAACAGTGAGTAAGCTCTTATAGGGATAACATAGTATTAGGTGAAAGAAATAATATAATGAGAGTGAAAAACGTCTACCTCGGACTCTCACCAGGACTAAACTTGCACAGTTGAGGTCTGGATGGAGCATTATGCTCGAGTATCACAGGTAACGGATTGGGAGTAGCAATAATGATTACTACCCCGAATGCGGTCAGTCACCGCACGATACAATCCATCTGTTCAATTGTCCGTCCCATCCGACTCAATTGAGTTCTTTAGAACTTTGGTTACGACCAACAATAGTAGCTTCCTTCCTGGGACTTGACACCTAAAGTTACATTTCGAACTGTCTTTCTTTCGCATCCATAATCGCTTTATATAGTACAATACATTCATCGTATAATAAATTGTATACTTATATATATTTACTGATACAGCTCAAACCAAGCTGTTACAACAACAATAACAAAACCACATTTACAGCAACCACAACAAATAATTCCAGCAAATGTTAGAAATGTTTCGCTGGAAAGTGTTACAATGCCACACCCACTCACCTACAAACTGTTTCGATCGATATCACACGGATTTGCTCAGAAGTATATCTAATTCTAGCAAGAGAGTTAGAAAACTGAGCCACTAACTGGATAGCCACCAATTATACAAAAGACGGAATAAAAAACTTCAATTAATCAGCAATTTAAAAAGAGGCGACAAAATTCTAATGCAAGCAATATTTCAGACGAAGAAAAAGTCAGATCTACCTAAGCTTATTCCATTGAATGAGCTTATTAACAATATAGAAAACTAATAGAAATCCGAATATCGCATTCACTTCATGCCAAACTGTCCAACTAACTAACGAAACACTTTATCATACTACTTGTAAAGGGTATAATAAAAAAAAAAATTAACTTATTTACATTCTAACTTTTGGTTTTAAAACGAATTTTAAACCATTCTCGCTTTTAACTACAACATATTCAGCCAGCAGTTGAAAGCAATGAACTCGTTATCCTTGCTAGTCTCGTTAGCGTTTTTGTTGGCAATTAGTAACAAGAGCTTTAGTTTTAGTCCTTAGTCCTTCTGTGTTCATAGTTGCCATTTCCGTTTCAGTTACATTTTCGGTTTCGATTTCAGTTCATTGAAAAACTTTTTCGAACAATGCATCGCCTAAGTGATTCAAATGGCGTCACCATGAAGCATCCTCAAGTGAAACTTTACAATGCAGTGCCGGGTATAGAGGGGGGCGGGGAGCGGGGGGGTTGGAAGGTGTGTGGTTGCTTTGGTGATTGCTTTGAAAGGGACAACCAATGCTTTGATCCTTTAAGCGCCAAAGCTGCTGCGCAATAAATGCGACCGAAGTTTGAGTTTTTGCGACTGTTGCCGCCGAAATTGATTTTCAAATAATTGCACCTGACTTGGATTTATGTATATGCGTTTTTGATGACATTGCAATGTCAATGAAAAACTTTAAGCTTCCAAAAGTAGTATAAACCGATTTGAGTCATACGAGTTTTTATTGAATATTTCAACATTTAGATATTTCATTGGTGTTTTGTGTACGTCAGCTGTTCGTTTACACATTTTTAATGGGAATAACTTGTGTTATACAAAAGCATATTGACATCATACATATATGTCGGTATATTTTTTTCTTTTTGGTCAAAATTTTATGAAGCGATAATCGTAAATCCTTAAATGAAACGAAGCGACAAGCTGCCAAATTTCACATGAAAATATATAAAAATACTTTTTACCTATAAGGCATTCCAGCGGAATTTATATGCAAAGTATGAGATTAAAAACATTTTTGATGCAGAATGCAAGCTGCATAAATGTTTAAACTTTGAAGTACTTAAAGTATTTATGGCGACGGAGTTTAATATTTGGTTGATATAAAAAACTTTATAATAAATTTGGTTCCTAAACTTTAAAATTATTTAGGTTTGTATTAACTGCCAACCACAGAACTGCCATATGAGACATTTGAGTAGGTAATAAGTTTGTAAAAAAAACTAATTTTAATATACAAGGCATGATCTAAAAATAACGGTACTTTTAATTTAAATCATAGAACACGTTGAGCCATCTATTAAATGTTGACAGTCTTCTTTCGAAAGCAGCTAAGTTCATGCTAATCGTTTGACAGCTTACAAAATGAAACACGTTTTAATAACAGCAGTTTTGGAGTTATGTCGTAAAAACATAATGGAACATAGAGCAAATATTTCATTTTGTTTTAAACTCGGTAAAAAAAAGTTTCTAAGGACGATTGTATGAGTCGTACTCAAGTTTACACGTGATTTACACGATTTAAAAACGATCGTGATGATTTAAATGATGATTCAAGGCCTGGACGACCCGAAGCATCTAATCGTGCGGAGTTAGTGGATAAAGTAAATGAAGTAATCGCTATCAATGCAAATTTCCCTGTGAGAATGCTGGCAGAAGAATTGAATTCATCTTATTGTACAATCTATAAAATATTAATTGAAGATTTGTGTAAAAGAAAGGTGTGTGCACGTTTTGTTCCACATCGGTTAAATGATGATCAAATAATCGCTCGTGTGGAGACACCATTTCCACAGCTGAAAACGTTCCAGATTGTCTTGATTCGAACATAGCTGGTGTTTTAAATATGCTCCTGAAACTAAGTGACAATCTACAGAGTAAAAGTCAAAAGACGAGCCAAAACCTAAAAAATTGCGTTTTCAGAAGTCAAGAATCAAGACAATGTGTAAACTCTGTATGATTTCAAGGGTATTGTTCATAAGGAATTTGTTTCAGAAGGTCAAACTGTCAATGGAGAATATTATTTACAAGTTTTACTCCGATTGTGTTCGAGAGTTCTACGTGTTAGGCCCGAATATTCCAAAGGAAAACAGCTGTTTTTATTGCATGATAATGCACCACCTCAAAAGAACAAAAAAGTCAGTGAATTTTAAAAAGTGAATTAAAAAAGCCGATTTGTCTCATCGACCACCTTCCGTATTCGCCTAATCTATGCATCGTATTTTGAATAAATATACCACATGAAACATAATACCACATAAGTCACATGCAGATTGACTGTTTCCAACTCTTGAAATAGCCACAAAAAATGAGCATACCTTCTAAAAAAAAAAAAATTTGTTGTTTGTAAAGTCAGTTTACGGACTATAATTTTACGTGATAACGTGACAATTGAATTATTATCACTGAATTATCATTATTTTGTATAATACAAAGAAGGAGTTAATTGAAAATTACAATTTTTTCGATAAATTCACATTTATTTGCACGCGTTAATTCAAATATTTGTTTTTTTTTTTGCTTAAATTTATGCAGATTAATTACAAGTAACAATGTGCTGCTTCAACTATTATTATCATTTGATAATATTGGACCATGAAACACACACCTTAGAGTAAACTAAATTTTAAGTTTATAGTTTTATGCCTATAGAATATTTATTAAAATGTGGTTATTAATAAAGTAATTCTTGGAAATTCACCACATTGTGGTGAAAAACTGTTTCTATTAAAACAGCAGATTATAATTACAGTGCTAATATAAATGCTTTGATAAGGACACTGGCTGGTTTTGTGAATCATGTTTCTTTTGAATTGATAGTATTATACCAGTAAATTCAAAGACTTAAGCAACAAAATGAAAATGTTATCAAAATATATTTAAAAAAACAACAAAAAAAATTAAAATACTATATTGTAAAATTTAGTTGTGGCGGGTTCATAGGGCTTTCGCGTTTGATTAACTCGCTAAGAATATCTTAAGATTTGTTCTGTTTGTAGAAAGCTAAAATCGAATTCTCATCAATTGTAAACTGATTTCATCAATTGGTATGGAAAATTTAATATAATGCTTATATTTATAATTTTTTTTTTGTAAACTATATACAAATATTTCGAAAAACATAGAACCGTATTCAAATGACGAACTATTCAATTTGATTGAAACTTTGGCAATTTGAAACTAAAACATTTTCGCAACAACAAATTTGAGTTAAAACTAAAACAATTCGATTTTCTCATACAACTTTTTACACTTGGAATGTGCTATAAAAAAATAAAGACACAAACACACATCTACCGATTATTGAGCCAAGTTAAACCACAAAATTTTACGTTTACAGCACATTAGCTGATTACATGTGTATATGTGTGTGTTACCACCATATATGTAGGTACAGCCAAAATAATATTAAACACATATAGGATAATATATACATACTACATACAACACATGCAATATACACACAAAAACTAAGCCGCAAGAAACACTTGTATTTAGCGCACAGACAGACATACACACATACATACATACATACATACATACATACATACATACATACATACATACATACATACATACGCACATAAATATACTTAAATTTTATGTATATTTTACATATACATACAAACGTTCTAACATCTTGTGTTAGCCAAATATTCTGCACATATGAGTATATGCCATGCAGGCGGCAGCACCACAGCAAAAAGCAAACGTAAGCAAATCAGCTTAAATAAATAATGAGCCTGTTGAGCAGTTGCAACATTCAAACAAAATTTTAACACTATTGGCTTGTGTCACAAAACTGATCAACTTATAAAAGTAATATATGTACTTAGTACTCTTAGTACTACGCATATACACATACATACATACATACATATGTATGTAGGAAAAAGCGCAAGAAAAGCACATTGAAGTATTTAGTGTATAAGTATATGCAAATTATAATTAAATACATACTAAGTATGTATGTAGTACTTTGTATCGTACATACTTATTAGGCTAAAAAGCTAAAACAAAAAAAAAGGGGAAATAATGATAGCGCGCAAAAGTATGCAACAAGTTTTGAAACGGAAAAACACGAAAGAAGAAGAAGAAAGCGGAAGTCAAAGGCAAATAAAATTATAAATTCCATGTATGAGTATACGCCATACGCATTTTTTTTTTTTTTTTTTGTCAGAAATAGTATAATAAAAATTTTGCGCATTAATGCGTCATAAAGAATACATATAACAAACACGTTAGAGTGGTATAGTCGGCTTGCTCGACTATATTATACCCTGCACACTTTCACATAAGTATTGAGATATTGTATGTGTATTCCTCTAAACTGGTAACTGTCTTGTAGATCATGTAAACTTGTGAAAGTATAAGACTTGTGTAAGTCCTGTCAAAAATTGTATGGTGTATAGTTTACACGCGTAACTTGTATATTTACACGACAAATTGCCTCGTAAATTCACACGCATGTCTACCATTGAGCAAAGAAAAAATTAATTCATATAGGCATTTTCTATTTAGACATTTTAAGCAAAAATAAGAAAAAACGTTAACTTCGGTTCAACCGAAGCTCTAATACTATACACACGAAATTTTAAATATTATTGTAAAACATAAAAGTGGGGCCCTATTTAAGGAGCTATTCAAAAAAAAAAAAAATGGAATAGTAGGTGTACTAGTAGATGTGTATGAAGCGTTGTAGTAGATGTGTAAGCTGCCGCAATATCGAATTTTAATTTGATATTGACATTTTCCATACAAATGCATAAAAGTGAGCTGTGCGTTTTTATGGGACTACCCCAAAAAGTGGGCGGGCCACGCCCATTAGTCTATGTATGTTAAGCGGCTGTTCATAAAAAGGCACCATATCGCATTTTAACGTAATATTGACTTTAATAAAGAAGTTTTCATACAAAAAATCAAAAGTGGACAGTAGATTTGTATGTAGGCCATCCTTAACAGTGGGCGGATCCCACTCTTTATTGTATATGTGCTAGTTTAATGTATTTTCTTCGTAACTGTGTCTTAGGATTTAAACATTTAGCATGATTTATTATTTAATTTAAATTTATAAAAATGTGAAAAACGAACAGGTCGGTTTACGCAACAACAACGAATGACAGCGTCGCCACACAACAACTCTGCGTAGCACAAAATTTGTCTGTACACTAAGAACTGTTTTCTATGAAATCTCGAATATTTCGGTGACACCTACGGAATTTTTGTGAGAAATTCAAATCTTCGACACCTCCGTATGTGTGAATGGTATAAAAAAAAAAATACTATTAGGTAGTTCACGTCAACTTAAGCGGCTCGGCTTGTATAGAAAAAATTATACAGATAAGTACCCTTGACGTGAACTTCCATTATTGCTTAGCATTAATTATTTGCTTGTATTTGATATATCAGCTGTTTTCTGTCAAACAATTTTTCAAAAGTAAACTAATTTGATAGCAATCAATTTAAATTGATTCAATTTTTACAAACTATTCCGGCTTACTTGGCAACATCACATAAAGCTAAAAAGAAGTTGGATCTCAAACTCTTCAAGATGAAGTGGCTACCGAGTTTCACAATTTAACGAATCTGGGTTCAAAAACTTTGCATCACGTCACGTTTTCGAGAAAATATGGGTTGAAACACCTAAACAAATACTTCCGGAAACACTAGGTCCCATCGTATTCCCAAAACTCATGTAGGCTAGTGTTATTTGTGGTCTTCCACTGAAAAATTCATACCTCTACTATTTACCAAAGGATTTTCATCAATAGCAGCTTGTTTTTTTGAGTGAAATATCAGCTTGACGTGAAAAATATAAAACTGAACTTATCTAGCCTAGACTGTAGCCTATGACATAGAAACATAGATTCTATTTTTAAACTTTCTACTCTTGAACTTTAAACTAACCTAATCATAATTTGATAATTAACAAATCTATCGTTGAAGTGAAACTTCTTTTGGGAAGGTGTGAATTGGATTTTATGAAATGAAAAAGTGTAATTAAAAAAAAGACAAGGCAATAAATGTATTTAAGCTGCGAGAGAAAGAGACAAAACGCGTTTGTATATAGTTTCCCTATCCTTCGTCTCTTCTTTGTGCTATGGTTCGTGCGTTCCCACTACAATATCGTCATATAGAAAGGGAGGAGAGAAAGAGAGAGAAATAGTATGTACATTATTTCCTATCCTGTATATGCGCGCTGTTCTCGGCGCATCTATTTATGTGAGAGCAAGTCTAGCGTGATATAGCGTTGGATTGTAGTAAATATGGCGCACTTTTAAAAGTTTTGTTTTATTGCCGAAAACAAATGCTGATTGATTGTGTTCGAGATCATCGTGCAATAAAAAATTTAAAACATTGTTAAAATATGCTAGCTGCATTCTCTAACTGTCAATAGATGGCGCTGCCTTGTGTTAAAAATTTCATGATGTCTACACTAAGTTTGAAAAGGTTTGTGAAAATACTAAAAATCAAATCGATCTAAATCGAAAAAAGTCGAAATTCCATTCCAAAAATCGGAACAATTTTTGAACTTATGACCACGGAAATTGAAAATTCGATGAATTCCATTAAACGGAAATTGAATTCGATGAAACGAAAATTTCATGGTTTGCGAAAAGAAGTTCGTATCGATAGGTCATAGGTTTGTGAAATGCATTTTTCTTGTAGTCTACGTTTCTGAAGTTTCACTTCTACCGCGTGTGAACTCACACTCGATTTTTTTTTTTTTTTCTTAAAGTTTCATTCTAATAATGTTATAAAATTATAATATAAAAATGAGGAAAATTAGCATTAAGAATTTGGATATACTCATTTGTATTAGTATTGTATGTACTATTAAAATGTTGGTCGTTAGTGTGAAGGTTGTTATATATGTTTCGAGATTCTGCTATACTGGTGTTGCCACGACAAATCGTACAGCAGCATCATAAAGTTTGGCATATACATTTGGATCCCACAAATTGCTTTAAAATGGCTATAAGAAAGAACAATAAAATGTTTCAAGTGAAAGCAAAAGTATGTTAATCATAATGGCAAATATTTTCATAAATATTAAATCCATTTTTTATGAGGAATATTTGCTTTAGGTTGCAAAATCACTAAACATAAATAGTAGCTCTCGTCTTCGTCATCGTCAGCTAATATCGTATTGTCAAAAGTTTTCATTACTCACGGTGTTTTTTGCATCAGTATCAGAGTATACCAAAATGTGCTACAAACTGATAAAATAGTACAACATTTTGCTTTTACTTTACTTTGGAAATGTTGAAAATTGAAATAATACCTATTAATCATTCAAAACCATCTTTCATAGTTGCCTTGCGACTATATTTTTTTACTGTAATGCAATCTAAAGCTTTCATAGCATTGTTCCTTGATTCTAATATATGCTCTTGCAGCACTCCAAATGGCCAAATGCAATTTAAAAAAAATTCTGCTCCATGCAAGAAATGCTGTGTTAAAGAGTTATTGTAAATGGTATGAGAAATTTTTCAAACAGTTCTTTGTGTGGTTGTTACCAAAAAAAAAAAACGAGAGACTTGTTTTGGTTGAAAGGCAAACAATCGAGAGCATCATATAGGTAACTACGAGTGTATACATATATATATATATATATGTATATATATACGAAAACTAATGTTGCCAATGCAAGTCTGACATATCCATCGTAAAGTGCAGCATTTTTTAGCATCAGCGTACTAAGAATATTTCGACATATGGTAACTATTTGGGCGCTTTATAGTGATTTGAAAAATTTATCTCGCAAAAAAAATTGTAATAACTTCTGAAACTCAAACTTTTAACAGTCTTCAATGTTAATTTATTAAAACAGTAAAAACAAATTAAAGCTCCTTTATCAATTGAGCTCATTACTTGTTATCGTAGCTATTTCAAAAATGCAAAGCTTAAAGTGTGCCTATAACTTTTAATTTTAAATACTTTTTATATTTAGTATCGTTATCAGCAACCTCAAAACTAAATGCTGAGTTTCAAAAAGATTGAAAGACTTTTTTCAAAATATATATCCACCATTTTGTTTCCGCTACATTGTTTTTAGAATATTTTTCATCAGTTTCGTTATCAGTGACCTCAAAACTCCTGTATACTAAATTTCATTTCGATTCAAAGACTTAAAAAGGTAAGAATTGAGTCTTTGACTGCGAAATACTCTGCATCCTTGCTATGCAGAATTAGAAATTTTCAATCACAAACAACAACATAAATTTTGTTAAAAGAATATTTTATTTTCAATTAAGAAAATAGTTTTTATTTTTTCAAAATAATTTATTAATTAATTAACAAACAGAAAAGAAAAAAATGGAAAAAATATGGAAAATTGAAAAGTTTTCATATGTGCATTGTAGACGTGGTGAGCATTGTGGGCTTGGCATCAAAATGTCCAAGTTTGAAGTCTTCAGCTCTGATCTAGATACTATGTTGTGTCAAATATGTAGACAGGCGGATGGACAAACGGACATGGCTAAATCGTTTCAGTTTCCAGTGCTTTACGGAGTCTACAACGTTTGCTTTTACCAGTTACAAACAAGATTTGATCTAAAAATAACCGAACTTTCAATATAAATCATAGAACGCGTAGCGCCATCTATTAATTGTTGGCAGTATTAGAAAGGTACACGTTTTCTTCTTTCGAAAGCAGCTAAGTTCATGCTAATCGTTTGACAGCTAACAAAATGAAACACGTTTTAATGACAGCAGAGTTTGTAGTTATGTCGTAAAAATAAAAGAGGAAATACTAAATTTTGTTTTAAACTCGGTAAAAAATGTTTCTGATGATGATTGTATAATTCGTACTCAAGTTTACACGTGGTTTACACGATTTTAAAACGGTAGTGATGATTTAAATGATGATTCAAGACCTGGACGACCCGAAGCATCTACTCGTAATCGTGCGGAGTTAGTGGAAAAAGTAAGTAAAATAATCGCTATCAATGGAAATTTCACAGTGAGAATGCTGGCAGAAGAAATAAATTCATCTTATTGTACAATCTATAAAATATTAACTGAAGATTTGTGTAAAAGAAATGTGTGTACACGTTTTGTTCCACATCAGTTAAATGAAACTCGCTCGTGTGGAGCATTGCAAAGACATCATTTCCAGAGCTGAAAACGTTCCAGATTGTCTTGATTCGAACATAGCTGGTGATGAAACATGATGTTTTAAATATACTACTGAAACTAAGTGACAATCTACAGAGTGAAAGTTAAAAAACGAGCCTAAACTAAAAAAATTGTGTTTTCAGAAGTCAAGAATCAAGACAATGTTGATAACTTTCTATGATTCCAAGGGCATTGTTCACAAAGAATTTGTTCAAACTGTCAATGAAGAATATTACTTACAAGTGTTACATCGTTTATGGTCGAGAGTTCTACGTGTTCGGCCCGACTATTCCAAAGGAAAACAGCAGTTTTTATTGCGTGATAATGCACAACCTCACAAGACCAAAAAAGTCAGTGAATTTTTGATAAAAAAAAAAACAGATTTGTTTCATCGACCACCTTCAGTATTCGCCTGATCTTTCACCGTGCTATTATTTTCTCTTCCAAAAAATTAAAACTGCAATGAATGGAGCTTATTAGGATGACACTCCAGTCATACTAGCATACTTTAGAAAGTATATGGTTGAGCGTTCCCAACGTTGCATTGAATTAAATGCATCGTATTTTGAATAAATATTAGCTTTGAAACATAATACCATGCTTGTTTTATTTTATAATTAAAAAGTTCGGCTATTTTTAGATCAAACCTTGTACATTCGCACAAATTATCACATATCTTGTCAGAATTTACATAAAGAATTTCGTTGCAAATTGAATTGTGAATTGTCGAAACTTTTAGAACGAAATCCATCCCTTCCCTGTATGTAAAAAATTAAGTTAGTTTTCGTAATACTAGAAGTTGAGCTCGGACATACGGACAGGCTAGAACGATTCATCTAAACGTGTCATTAAAAAGTTAGCATACTTTATGTTGTCATTTGTAACATGTTACACACACACACGGCAAGTGCGATAAACCTTTCAAAATGCCCTCACATATATACATATGTATGTGTGCAGGTTACAATTATAATTTTCTTTTATATACTTTATAAAATTTATAGCGTATACGCACTGTACAAGAAATGAACCAAATTTAACGCTTTACGGCGCCTTAAAGTATACAATAAAAAAAAAATTAAAAAAAAAATGATTATTAGCAGCAGCTGCAGCAATGCAATTTGATGCCTCTCTACATCGTCACAATTACTCCCCTCACCTCTACGCTGTTCATGCATTGCTGTTTCACGTTCTCTGTGATCTCTATTGTCTCTGTGCTGATGTGCATGACGATGCGGATCACCACCGCCACGGTCACGTCCATTATGCTGTTGCTGGTCCCGTTCACGATCACGTTCACGTTCATGTTCCCGCTCACGCTCACGCTCTCGTACTCTTTCACGTTCTCGAAGCTGTTCACGTTCACGTTCACCGCCACCGCCACCACCACCACCGACACCGATACCACCACCAGTATCTGCTGTGCCACTGCTTGTACCGCCTGTAATGCCTCTACGTTGTTGTTGTTCACGCTCACGTTCACGCTCCTGATCTCTTTGCCTATCCATGGCGCCTATGGTAATGGTGTCCGGCATTAGTTCGTCTGCTGCGTCCCTTGTCAGGGGCATTATATCACGCTCACACGCGCACGACGCCAGGCTGCCGTTATTGTGTTGACGTATGTTGACGATGTTGCTGTTGTGGTAGGCGCGTTGCACGCAGAATTATTTATTGCACTTTGCCTTACTATGTTGGACCAAGGCGCAATATACTTTCGCACACTGTATCAAACGCTTGCGTTCGCTGGGTTATTAATTTATTTAATTGTAAACTGAACGCTGTCTGTCTGTCTGTCTGTCTGTCTGTCTGTCTGTCTGTCTGTCTGTATGTCTGTCTAATGCTCCCTGAACACTTATTTGTGGCTTAATTTGATTGTGTGCCTCATAAAAACTTAATGCCAGGCGGTACGGCGTCGATTTGAAAGCGCTTAAATGTTCCCAACTGCAGAATATGGCGCGCGAGAGTTGAAGTTTTGGTTTTTTCTTATTGGCAAAAGGCTGTGTAATATATATATATATATATAAGTATATGTTTTTTTATTTTTGTTTTTTTGCTTCTTCTATATTTATATATATCACACGCAGTGGGCACTTTCAGTCTTTATATTATTTTATTTGTTCGTACTTTTTTCACTACTGATTCCTTACAATTCATGCAATTGGCCAGACTGACACTAAAAGCACTTGTACACACACAAACACACACACATACACTAACAAAACGCGCACACAGCCAGCAGCAGTTAACAACAACAACAACAACAACGAGAGCAACACCAAACGAGTCCAACAACAGCGCGCTTAAGAAGCACACACACATATACCTACATACACATATATATATATGTATACCAAGCTGTTCACACACTGGCCGACTTCGGCATAGAAGTGGTTTTCCTTTTTTTGTGCTATTTGTTTTTCTTTTCTCTACTTTTCCTTCTTTTTTTTTCTCTTAAATATCCTTCTTCGCGCTTTTCTTTGCACTGGCTTCTTAACACAATTTCTGCATTGTTGTTGTTGTTCTTGTACACAGTCTATTTCATTCTATCTCCATTTTTTTTCTCACTCGTTTTTTTTTTCTACTTTATTTTTTTTTCCTGTGTTGTTAACTAGCTGCTGCTGCTGGTGCTCCGCACAGAATCCAACTGAAACTTATTTCAGGATGCGCATCCTTTTTATAAATAATTCACACGATGATGCCAGAGAACGAAACTTTCAAACACGAAGCTGCTGCACATGGTGAAATAATATTAGGTGAGCTGTAAACACTCACGTACGTGTATGTCGTCGCGCAGACACGAAATGCTCACCACGAAATGCCGCTGCCAACTGAAAATTAAGCAACTCCGAAGAGCACTGCGAAGCAATATTACCACACCTAATATTATTCCACCATAGAACGAAAGGTGTTGTTGCGTATGTGCTTCGTGTAGATCGTAAAAAGCTTCGGTTATTCGCTACAATTGCATTCCACGCACTGACCTTGCGCACTCTGGAAGCTGTTCGGCTGCTGCATCAGCCAGTGTACATTGCTCCAGTCAGTCAGCTCAGGATAAACAGGATGCTGCTGGCGTGTGCTTTAAAGCTTTGCAAGCTTTTGCCACAGCATGCGTTGTGAGCGTTAAACTGAAAGCTAATTGTATGCTGTGCAACACTTGATGTTGCGAGCGCAGTGAGTAAGAAGAGCGTACAGACGCATATTGAGTATTTCCGTAGAGTTCTCACTGGTAGCTGTGTGTGTTTTCGACGACTGTACTAAAATTTTGCGCGCGCTCGCACGCGCTACTAACACATACAAACATACGTGTACGTACACAGGTGCTAAATCTAATTTATGACACCTGCCGCTGCTATCAGCGCGGTTTGCGGTATTGTTTTTCTATGCTGCATGCTGGTCCTAGGACAAGCGTGCGCAGCGTATACCATGCTAGCTTTAGACGCTTAAGGACACTTCAATTTTTGTTATTGTAGGCTGTTAGCTCGTTTGAGTTGATGTTGCTGCTACTTCATTTGATTTGTAGATTTTTTTTCGTTTTTTTTTTTTGTTGGTACTCCAAGAAGTTTTTTGTTCTGTTTGTTAACTAGAATGGAATGATAGCAGTATGCTGTGCAACGAGAGTGCTTTGATATGTTTGTGGTATTTTTATATATATTTTTGGTAGTTAAATTAAATTATAATTGAATTATTTTTGTGTAAAACTCTTAAAATAAGGAAAAACCAAACTCACTTCTCTGCTAAAAATACAAGTGTACCATGCTTTCCATGTGCTCCTAACTCTTTCTTGACCCACAGTTTGTACTTCAGGTCGCACCTGAATACCGATGACACGATGAAATGAATAATTTTGGTATAGTAGCGTTCGAACAGTTTCTGTCTGTTGATGAACAGATTTGCTCCAACCACGTTCGACATTATATGAAAAGGTATATTCCAAAGAAGTCTCATAAATGGGTATATAAAATGTGCGCGGCAGTTCGGGTTTTTGCCACAAATTCGAGTTTGCTACAGGCAACTAAAACTGCATCATGCTCCATAAGCCAGATCTTAGAGCGGTATCAAATTGCTTCGTGAGATTGTTCAGAGAAGTGCCCAGACTTCAAAATTCGCGCCTGTTTTTTGACAATTATTTTACTTCAATAACACTTTTAAAGTACTTAGCGGATGGCGGAATTTTAGCTTTGGGCAAAATAAAAAGAAACAGGATCCCAAATTTTAAACTACCTGAAAGAACTAGCTTCAAGAAAACATTACGCGGCTCTTTTATTGCATATGTGTCTGTTTTTGATGGTGCGAATGTAACAGTTACTTCATGGGTTAACAATAAAATTGTATGGCTGGCATGAAACAACGCTGGAATTTTTCCTAAGAACATTGACAAAGCCTGAAAAGAATACGAACAAATTCAATGCCTGTTTGCAGAAGCCCAATACAATAGCTATATGGGATGCGATTATCTGACCGAAAGTTTAATTGCCAAATATAAAATTTCAATAAACAGCTGACAATGGCAGTTGAGAGTTATTTACCACCTTCTTGACCTAGCAGTGAGCAATGCGTGACTTCTGTACAAACGTGTACATGAGGCTAATGGCTCAACTATCAAACTTCTTAGCTCAGCTGATTTTTGACTTGATGTAGCAGAAGTTTTAACTAAAAACGGTACCGTAACAAAACTGTGGAAGCGAAGCTTCATTCTTCAAGATGAGTTGGTAGAGAAGAAGCTAAGAGCAGCATCACAATAAATACCGAATCAATGGGAGCGGCAGCAACAGTTTGAGCATTGGGCTGTCTGGACCGATAAGAGGCTTCGTTAGAAGTATCCATACTACACTCAGGATACTCGCAAGTCGAGTGCGACAAGTTTGGCGTAAATTAAATACTTTTATAATATTGAATTCATTCATATGCCATAATAATGGCATATATGAAGAGTAACTATAACTATCACTTTTAAGCATAACTGTTGTAGAAATGCATCATATCCTTTATACTTAATGAATCATGTTGAAACACAAAGTAAAAAAATAGAAATAAGAGAAGTGTATTAATTTTTTATTTTAAATTTTCTAACCCAACAAAATAAACTGCATCAATATGGGAGTAGGTGCCATTTAAAGTGTTAAGTAGTGCTTTTTAGTAGGATGCCTAAGTATATTGCCAAACCGATATGTACGACATTGACCAGCAGTGCACTTTTCTGTACCGATTTGTGATCTCATGCTCCAAAATAAAAGTCTTAGATGGATTTCTGTATCAAGTCAAAGTCATACCAACAAATCATTCTTTAATAGAACTACAAAAATGCTAAAGAAAAAACTGCACAGCAAAGGCAGCGCATTTTATTTGTGGAGAGTTATGAAGTAACGCAAGCAACCTTTCCCAGTCAGAAAACAGAATTCTCATTTTGTGTCGAACAGATGCACAGTGGTCCCAAATACAAATAAGCTGGCCAAAATTTGAAAAATAAAAGTTGAACAATGGAAATGTTTGTGATGAAATTCGTTTAAAAATATCCTGCGTTTTACATGCCTTTGCCAAATGGTTTCTATAACTTTGTATAGCACTAGAAACTTAATACAACTACATCGAATTTGAAGTTAATATTGACTGCAATGAAAAAGTTTCTCATACAAAAAACGAAAAGTGAAAGCTGTGTTTGAAGGAGGCTACCACTAAAAGTGCCAGTGGCATAATACTTGTGATATATTTTCAGCGTAATCATATAGAAAATCTTTATGCCCGATTTCAGATCACTATCTTAGAAACTGAGCTACTAGTTTTGATTCATACATACAAGCAGACAGACAGCCTGACAGACAGACAGATGGACATGGCTAGTTCGATTTGCCTCGTCATGCTTATAAGGCATACTTTGACTGTTTATGTTTTTTTTTTGTGACATTTTCCAACAGAGCTAGAAAACTGTCATAAATTGGTCATGTCAGGAGGTACTATTTTCATTTGTGCGCAGTTTGGTTAGCCATTTTATTATGAATAGATTAACATCAGAACAATTTCCAGTTTGAAATGATGTAATCCTAAAAATAGCCGTTATATACTCTACTGGAGAACACGACGTGCGTTGCTATGCCATTTTTTCTTTTTATTGTTTTATATTAACAATTTTTAAAGTATATCTTATTTTTCACGGTGTACCTATGCTCATATATGTGCAACATATTTTTAACAAACGTATGTACATATGTACCAAATATAATCCAGCTGCGTTCTATAGTTTCAATTTGGTTTTTCTGTAATATTGGGTGAAATAACTTGTTGTAAGCGTATCTAACCACAAAAAAAAAAACTTCCAATTAAACTACCTATTACATTACACACAGGTATTGTGTGTTTTTAACAAACCATCAACGTTCTCTGCCCTCTCGCGTCTGCCCTCATGCGTCTGCTGGTCATTTGCTTCCGTTTTTGTTTCTATGCATTCGTCCATCCGGTTGATATCTGTTTCCATTTTCGAAAACAAATATATTTGTATATATTTGCAAATATATTTTTCGTTTCCGGAAACAACCCGATTCAACCGCTACAAGAACTTTGACGACAGATGGCGAGCAGTTATAAGACAGTGCACAATGTTACCTGCATTCCCACTTATGATAAGACAGGTAAGTATAATGCAGTTTTTGTGTCAGAATTTTTTCCGACTTATGTGACACTTATTGTTATATTTTGGCCAATTTATACAATATATTTATATATAATTTATAGCCTATGTGTTATTCTGATATATGAGAATTATTATTGCAAAGCTTAATTAAAATCCATTTAGTAGGATTTGCGTGAAAGAGTAACAAACAAACATCCACGCATCTATACAAACTTTCGCGTTTATAATATAAATACTCTATGAGGTTTCCGATTCTTCCATTAATGTGTTATAAACTCCGTGACAAAATTATGAATATAGGTATATAATTTAACCGAAAATTCGTAATCAGTAAACTCAAAATCCTATGGCCAACTACGGTTTGGAATTTTGGCCCAACTCTCTTGGAATTTAAATAACTGTGGGACAGCTTCAAAGCAGAAGCGTTTGCTGTTCAAATCGGTATGTTCATCTGTAAGAAATGTTTAAGATAGCTAGCCTCTTCGTACCAAACGATTCTTCTAATTAGATAGAACACTTTGTCAGAAGTCTTATCTGACATTAAAAGCATAAAGAACACAAATTAGCCAAGTTAATATGGGATTCATAAAGGATTGAAAAATTAATGCTCTAACTCTAAAGTGACAGTTATTTATAACGCTTATTTTTAACTCAGACTCATTTCAACTCATATTGAAAGTACGTGAAAAAAGTTTTAATGAAAAATGCTGTCGTCCCATTTTGTCCCATCAGTCTTCGGCAATTTTTTCGAAAATCTTCCAAAAAAAAATTTTTTTCCAATAGTTCTACCTGCACTGAATACGCGTGGAGGCATTCCTGAGCATCAATTCGAATTCCATAGAAATCAAGGGACACCGGAACAATGCCACAGAATCGTATTAACGCATTTGAAAATAAAAAGTACTGCGCTGTACATGTTACACAGCGATATTGGCATCTGGTGAGTCTTTAGCCATTGTATTGGGATCTTGAATTAATGATTCACACAAGAGGCCGCTAATATTTGAATTTGTTTTTGCGGGCAGTTTTTCTTCAACACTTTAATATGAAGAAAAGTGCGGCCGAGGGTCATCGAATCTTAGTGGAAGTTTACGGCGAGCACGCTCTATCTGAACAATCGTGTCGGAGGTGCTTTTGGTCGCTTTAGAAGTGGTGATTTTGAGCTCGAAGATAAGGAACGGCTGGGTCAACCCAAAAAGTTTGAAGACTAAGAATTGGAATCATTGCTCTATGTGGACCAATGCCAAACGCTGTAGGAGTTGTCAGAATCATTGGGAGTGGATGAGTCGACAGTCAGCAAGTGTCTAAAAGCCATGGGTTTGATTCAAAAGCAAGGAAACTGGATGCCATACGAGTTGAAGGCGCGTGACGTCGAAAAGAATGCGTTTTTTGCATCGCATTGTGACTGGCGATGAAAAGTGGATACATTACTATAATCCCAAGTGCAAAAAGTCATGGGTTTTGCTCGGACAGTCATCAACCTTCTTCGTAAAGCCGAATATTCATGGCATGAAGCTTATGATATGTATTTGGTGGGACCAGCGCGGCGAGATCTACTACAAGCTGCTTAAACCGAATGAAACGATCACGCCGATTATTAATTGAAGGTCCCAATGTTTGGAGAATTTCATAGCTGGATGGACTCCTTCTTTTATACGCTTTGACAGCTTCTTAAGTAGGTTTTCCTTTTGAGTCCGTGTATGATAGCACTTCTGTCTATCAGATTATTTTATGACTCCAACAAGTGTAAATACTTCGAATCCTTAACAATACTCTAGCGCTAAATATACACTATGTCGACTTATGAGATACATGCGTGTGGCTAACCGCATGCTAAACTAGTTTTTCTCTTGAAAAGGCAGCAAATAATTAATTTAATATTCAAACGGTTAAGCAGACCAACGGAATGATAGACGCATAGACAGACAAGTGACATACAGATAGAAGGATATGGCTACATAAGCATATTTCGACTTTATATAATAATTGATGCCTTATCTAACACACTGTAAAACAGCTTATTTAATATTTACAATAATTTTTTACCGATTTTACTTACTGTAGTTTATAATGAGCATTTTTTATAGGACCCTCGCATATCTAAAACGCAATAGAAATGCGGTTTCGATTCATTTTTTCGCCTGCCTGTCTATCTGTCTGTCTGTCTGTCTGTCTACATGTCTGTATATATCTAACATTGGAGTTGGTGGCAAGTCAATTGGGAATTTTAATGAACTTTTTGCAATGCGAATAAAGTAAGAGTTCAGTTGAGTTGAGTTAAGTAGTAGATAGCGCACAACCTAGATGGCATACATATAGGTCACGTCGGCTTTGTCTGTTGCTGATGCTGGCTTCATGTCCGTCCGTCTGTATTTCCGCCTGTTCGTCCGTCTGTCTGTCTGTGAGTTTGTATTTGTAAGTATGCCAAGCACTCGAGTGTTGTCAATTAACATTTATGCTTCATTAAGCACTCGCTGTAGGTTTTTGAGAGAGTATGTTTCATGTATATAGACAAATATACAAATATACTCATGCAAAACAAAGAAATGTGAAGTCTGCATATATACATAGCAATATACCTATATATATATATATATATATATATATATATATATATATATATTCTCTCTCTCTCTCTCTCTCTCTCTCTCTCTCTCTCTCTCTCTCTCTCTCTCTCTCTCTCTCTCTCTCTCTCTCTCTCTCTCTCTCTCTCTCTCTCTCTCTCTCTCTCTCTCTCTCTCTCTCTCTCTCTCTCTCTCTCTCTCTCTCTCTCTCTCTCTCTCTCTCTCTCTCTCTCTCTCTCTCATATATATATCTCTCTCTCTCTCTCTCTCTCTCTCTCTCTCTCTCTCTCTCTCTCTCTCTCTCTCTCTCTCTCTCTCTCTCTCTCTCTCTCTCTCTCTCTCTCTCTCTCTCTCTCTCTCTCTCTCTCTCTCTCTCTCTCTCTCTCTCTCTATATATATATATATATATATATATATATATATATATATATATATATATATATATATATATATATATATATATATATATATATATATATATATATATATATATATATATATATATATATATATATATATATATATATATATATATATATATACATATGAATATGAATATATATGCGAATGAACGATCCGACATATCAGAAGACAAATGAACTGTATATATTTGAGTATGAATGTTTTGTATGTTTGCTGTTACAACGCTGCGCATGAGTGACATTTATGCATATTAATAGCGTCAGGATTAATGCTTTATTTAAAACCCTTGAGAGCACTGATTAATAGCCGCATTGATTTCATTTACTACATGCGGCATCCCAGCAGGCAAAAGAATGTAGAAATCAGTGTCAATCGAAATGATTTTTGGCGCAAACATAAATAAAATCAACGGCACGTGTCTACTGTGCTTTATTATATTATAGAGCAATCAATCGTACTACGGCTGTACGAGTATATACTCGTATGTATAGGCTGACCTAATAAAAATAAACAGAGACACAAGTAGTGAAATCCAATGAAGCCATTTTCCATTTGTACGCGGCGTGAATTGATAACTTAAATAAGTAAAATAACAAAAACATAAACAAAAGGAAAAGGAAAAGGAAAGAATTTACGGAATGCGGCTGTGTGTCTGTGTAAAATCCTTCTTTTGCACATTAAATTTCATGCCGGAAAAAAATTGTATTGTTTTTTTCTTCCTTTTTGTTTTTGTATTTTATATTGTACACTGGCCTCGCATTTAGACGACAGCTATAAGCTTTTATAGGCGCACATAAAAGTGGGCTGTACAGTGGTTGCATGCACTTCTGTTGGCAGAGCATAAGAAAACATTTTGGTTAACAATGTCAATAAGCAAACAACTTGAGCGGCGGAAAACAAGCTGAAAATACTACATACAGAGACAAACTTATAGATAGATACAAGACTCATATATGTGAGCACATCTGTCGAGATAAAAACGAACCAAAACAAAAAGCCACAAAATCTATAAACTACTTCAGCTAGACAAGTGAGTGAGCACACAAGACAGGCTAACACTGCACTGTGGGTGGTTTCAAAAATTTGCTAAAAATGTATAATAATAGTTGCGTAACGAAGACAGGAAAAATGATTTAATAGTAGCTCGGAAAGTCATGTACCGCTGAAGATGGTTCTGCTTGAACTCAGTTTCTGATCATTTGAATGTATTTGAATGTTTCAAAATTGTGTCCCTTGAGTTGATTCTTCAAAGGCGTCAAGAATTACAAGTCACAAGGACTCACGTTAAGCGAAAAGGAGAGTGAGCCGCTACGGGAATGTTTTAACTGCATTTACTAGCACAACACTTTTGGAATTTCATGTTTATCTGTCTGATAACCACACATGCGAACCACACATGATCGACTTGGCTTAAATTTTTTTAAATGTTCGTAATAATAAGATTTTTAAGAAAATAAAAATTGCATAAACTACCCGGAAAACTGAAAAAAATCCGGGAAAAACTGAGGCTGCCCTATTGCGAAACCCTATGGGATTTTTGTATGAAGTCAAGTTCATAAGTCACAGTTAGAGCGCTGGAAATGCGTAATTCATTTTAAGTATGTTTTGTAATTTCTTTTTTGGGCTGTGCCACGTTCCACCACATACAAGAAAAGGCGAATTTGTCATATATCAGTAACTATTCGAAAGAAAAAAACGTTGCTGGAGCCAGCTAGTATTAAATATAAACACACAATATAAGTGAAAATTAACGCTTTTCATTGACTTTCCTCCACGATTATAATTTCCTTCTGGTGTACTAGCTCGAATAGAACCAATTTTGGTCAAAATTATATGATTACATTATGTTCACGACTCATAATTTTAATTGATTGTATTAAACAACACAGTGAAGTTATGTTTAAGGTGAAAATTCAATATCATAAAAAAAAATCGAATATTTAATGTAATTTTTGAAAAATCATGTGGATCCTCTCCATAGATTTGGTTCGTATGTATTTTATTTTCTAAGTAAAAACTCTTTATGTGAAAAATATGAACCCGGATAAACTTTTTCGAATTATATGTTTCCCTATATATGTAAAAGTAAATTTATTACCCTCAATTTTATTTTAAAAAAATATCAAATTTCAAACTTTTGTACTTAACCGACTTCAAAACCGATTTTTTCTGTATATATCATTAACTTTATTTTGACATAAATTACAATCAGATTGATCGCTGCTAACTGGAGATATAGCTAAAATTGTGTACCTACATTCTAAAAAAATTTCTTTGTGGGTATTTTGGAGTTCGACAGACCAAAATCTATAAGTAAAAATATATGGCACTTTTTGTTTGTACACTAGTGTAATACTTGACACCTCATTGTCAAAAAAGCTATAAAATGACAGTGGCTCAAATCACCCGACACTATTCTATATTTTTTCGCTACCAACTTCCTACTAATATTATAAACGCGAAAGTTTGTACGAATGTGTGGATGTTTGTTGCTTTTTCACGCAAAAACTACTGAATGGATTTTAATGAAACTTTACAATAATATAGCTCATTTATCATAATAAAACATAGGCTATAATATATGACGATATACACATAAATGTAATGAATAAATGTAAATGAAATGTAATGTAAAGTAGGCAGAAATACGGATGAGCGGGATGGCGATAATTAAAACATAATGTATAGCTGAAAGCCACAGATTGTATAGATTGTTCATGTGTTTAGCTCATATGGTCATGTGTGCGTGATCATAGAGAAAGAACGAAAGTATACGTATGCATGTATTCGAAGTATCGCATTGGAAATGATTTTAAAAACCATTGTGTGCACTTATAAGTTCATGTGATTGCAGTCGATCTGTGGTCAACTCATATGAATGTGTGAAAAAAAATTTGTTTGAATATACATACATATTCATATGTGTGTACGCTAGCTACTGACCCTTTCTCTGTTCGTCATTTTGTGGAAGTGGGCGAGGACCAGCTAGATATCTATAATTTTTCTGGCCAAATAACTAAAAAAAAAGTATATTACTGAGCAGTATAGCCATTTCTTTAACAAATGGTGAACCAAACTAATATTTTCATGGTTTAATATAGTCGATCACATCGTATATAGCTCAAACTTGAACGTGTATTGTAGGGATTGACTGTAATACGTAATTGAGCGCTCGGTAAATAAATAAATGCCAGCGCATTTAACAAGTTAACTGTTGTAAGGTAATGGTCACTATTTTTGAATGTTAATAGTTAAAATTTTAAAATATATCACTTTTCTCATATTAAGACGTTTGAACCATTAGGCAAATGAAGTTTTGTTTTTTTTTTTTTAGAAAAGTCCTAGGACAAAAGTTTCTTACTTTCCCGTGTACTATAGAACCAACTCAAACCAATTAAGCATTTCAAAAGATTGGACACCAAAATACTTTTCATTAATTACTTGATTTTGCGCATTTTCGTCTAGACTCGGCGAAATATATGTTTGGAGCCATAGGTTCCCCAACAGCTTCAATCTCCATTGGAGCTAGGTATTCTCAACCCGTTTTTACTGACTGTAAATGTACGTTTCAAGAATTTTTCTAAGATCGTATTTAACTTACAACATGTGTCATAAATATTTATTCTGTTTGTTATAATACCGTAATTTACAGATAAATGAATATTCATAAACCACCCACACTCAAATCGTTTCAAATATTGCCATAGAAAAAATGTATATGTAGTCAATAAAACAAAATATTTAACAGATTGCACAGATAGCAAAGACACAAGACGAAGTGAAAATCCAATATAAATGGCTGCCATGGTACAAACAAAGAAACGAGTTAAGGACGAGAATGAGCATGGCAAGTCTGATGAGTAGCAGAAGACAATGTGGCAAATATCAGGACGTAGGGACGAAAGGACGACTAAGTGACAATGTGCAAATGATGACAGCGTAAGATGTTATGCAGCAGTAAGAGTGAAATACACAAAAGATGTTTCGGCAAACGTCGCACGCAGTTCTACACGAGTATGTACGTAGTTGTCTAAATGTGTAGTCATAGTTGTCTAAATTTTCTGTGCATAAGTCAAATGACAGACATAAACAGACCCAAACATAGATAACGCGTTCTTGGCGCGGCTCAGACAGGAAAGGCACTTTTATATGTAACTATGTATATACGAACGCATATTTTTTTTGTGCTTTTTATTATTGTCTGTGTGTGCGTGTGGGTGTGCGATGATGTGTCGTAGCGCCACTCAAAAGGACTTTGAACTGTAAGTCCGGCGTATTGTAGTCGTATGTGTGCCACTTGTCTGCCAGCAATTTTGCAAATGAATATGAGTAAAATGAAGGCAGCCCGCAGCAGAAAATGCTACATACACGTACGAACATAATGGAGCATAGGGTACTGTATGTGAAATCATGTCCTGCAAAATGTGACTGCGGCAAGCTCTAAGGATAGACAGCTGCCGGTGCATGTGTGTGTGTGTGTGTGTGTGTGTGTTAAAGTGGAATTAGCCAGGCAAATATGTCGCACTTAACTGCAAAACGGAAGTGTAACAACTAGCAGCGTCAAAAGAGATGTTCTGTGGGTATGTGCAGCGGTTGAAAGGGCGCAAAACCTGAAAGTATTGTTGTAGATGTTACTCGTACTCGGTATGGGAAAGAAGCGCATGTGTCTGTGAGCTTTGGTCGCTGAACAATGCAAGCAATTGAATATGGAACAGGCCGGAAGGCAAACAAGTGCGCACGGAAGGAAATTCGACAATGACGAGGACATTCATGATGATGTTGAAAGGGTTACTATACTAATATAAATGTTCTATGTCTGTATCTGTGTGTGTGTGTGTGTGTGTGTGTGTGTGTGTTACACTACTACTTTAATTGTTGACGTTTGCTCTTTGCCTTTGTTGTAATAGCAGTGAATGTCCTTTGCGTAGTTATTGTAATTGTTATTGCTGTTGCTGTTGTTGTTGTTTTTTCTGTTGGCGTAGTGACACAAATGCGTCAGATTATTGTCAGGCGAGGTCAGTGTATAGCTCTATTAGAAAGTGATGCGTATGAGAATGTCCTATTTCATATGTTTGTGTCTTTCTTTGACGGTTTGTCTCCCTTCAAGTGAGAGTTATTTTTATGTTAAACTAGCACACACGAGTGTTAAGTGATAAATGATCAGCCTAAACCAAAATTTTGTCTATTGCTCAACTTGTACTTCTTTTAGTTTGGATATATTTCAACCAAATTCCCTAAAACTTTTTTATGCCATTCGATTAACAAAATTGCCAAACAACGTTTTTTTGATGACATCTCGAAAACGGTTCTTAAGAAAAGAAAATAGTTGTCATTTTTGAAAGCGCCCCAAAATACTTTTAAAAAAACCTATGTAAAAGCAGCTCTCGAGGTGAAGCTTAAATTTGTAAACTAGTGTAATTTATTGTACGAAATAAAAAAAATATTTCTCGTTCTAATCTACATAGCAATCAGCAAAAAAAGAAAGTTGAAACAATAACCCAATTTCCTTAAAAATGCCACAGTACTCATACCATTAAAAATTGTTTCATATTTTAGCCACCACTTTCTGCTTCAAAACTGTTTCAAAAAGCGTCCATCCGTCTGTCCGTCTGACCATCTGTTTGAACGATGATACAACTTCAATATTTAGACTTTGATATTTAGACTCCTCCTTCTCCCACTATAGCTAACTAGTATTAAATGAACATGTCAATCCCACCTTAAGGTTTAGCCCCATTCAAATCTGCCTTCATTTTTAAGTTTTTGTATGAAATTTTTTATTTATTGTTGTTAATTACGCTACAAATGCTAAATTTGGTGTATCTAATGTAAATAAAAGAACCGAAAGGAACAACAAAGAGCGCAGCTAGGCGTGATACGCCATGGTTTCAAACATAATGTGAGTAAGTGAATCGAAAGACTACTTTGTTTGCTTTGTTCATTCGCATTGTATTTTCATTTCGTTTGGTCGATTGGTCGTATCAAACCAAGTCACTACAAGTTACAACTTGTTGGAACTTGTTGGGTTCGTTTGCAACATTTTTCTAAAAAAGTAAGTGAAAACAAGAATTTAATTGATTTGAGGCCAAACGGGAGTGATCTAGTAATTAAACTAAATATCTTAAATTTGGCGTATCTTACATCAATCATTGCAAAATATACCATATAGATCCGAATTAGACCTGTTTAAGGTGTAGCCCATGCAAACCTGCTCTCTATTTTTAATTTTTTGTATGTTCATGATTTGTTTTTATATTTAACTAGCTGGTACCCTCCCTTCCCCTGTCACACCTTCCCTCTGTCACTCCTTCCCCCTGTCACTCCTTCCCTCGGCCCCACCTTCTCCCTGCCACACCTTCCCAATGCCCCATTACTCTACCTCCAATTCTGCTACCCCTCTTCTTCTGTCCCTTCCACCTCTTCTACAACCTCCCCTCCTTTAAAAGTAACCCGGCGCGTTGCTGCCCTTAACCGATATCAACGCAGCGAAGATGTTTGTAGGCGGTTGGGGAATCGTATTCGAAAGCAGCGCGATTCAAGTCTACATTTACGACTGGTCATCTTCTAGTTACATTTGAGGTGGTGATTGTGCAGTGCGAACCTCTGCAATATTAGCACATCTCAATTCATTTTCTTCTGCACGTTCCTCTTGAGTTTAATTATCACGGACATTCTGACTAATGATTACTGGACGTGTACGTCGTCCAAGATTTGGTTGTGTAATAGGAGGCATTAGTTATGCAAATGACTCTCCCTAAAAAATAACAAAGACGTTTTTGACTAATCCTATTCAAAAGAAAATTCTCTACCCGCAATTCAATTGGATAACCTCACTTATCAAACACAAAACTTGTTTTGAAAATATATTGCACGAAATCTTATAACTCACATTTATTTTCACTTGCTGGTAATGACTACATCATACCGATTGCATATACAATGCTCACAATTCTGATTCACGAAAGAATGGAACGCAAATGATCGCTTGCAATCCAATTGGATAACATCACTTTTTACACGCAAACTGAAAAAATGATCGAATTGATAAATATCGCATTGAATTTCATTGAATTGATCGTAATGTTTGTAACGTTTGCGGATGTGACGCGTGATATTCGACTATGCGGAATCATTGTAATAATACGCAAATGTCGAATCAATTGCAGCAAGAAAAATAGCACATTTGCTTAATAGAAAATGACAATGCGAAAAGGACACCTGTCAAACCGCACAACGCCTAAGTTAACCAGCAACGCCAACTATCGGGTTGAGACATTGATGTGTGGCGACTGAGATGCAGCCCTAGCGTAAAACAACATTGCATGGATCAGCTGTTCCCGTCCATCACTATTACAGCGGCGCGAATAAATTACGACAACGAAGTTAATGTTAAGAATTTGTAATAACTTTTATATTATAATTAGTGTTTAATAAATAACCAAAGAGTAAACAAAACACTAAAGATGATCGCACCACAGCGCCATCTGTTATTTATCTCGACAACTGCTCCAGATTAGTTTTTCTCAACGAATTTTACGATTTTTCGTGTTTTTCGAAGCATTTTTAGATCTACACTGCGAAATACTTAAAAAAAAAACACTATATGAGAAAACAGCTCTCGAGTTGGGGCCCAAAATTTAAAAATAGTGCTAACGAAGAAAATATACCCACTTAATAGTTTATTGCCAAAACCAATTGCATATCATTCCACCCTCTAACACACATAGAACCAAACACCCGTATGTAAGTTTCGTTTGTGGTTTATTCAAACTTTAAATCGTTTTTGCTACAACTGTTCAAAGGAGTAACTTTGCATAAACTTTACGCAATATCCTCAGTTTTGCTATTTGCGCATGTAACAACATCTAAGTGAGTTAAGCATTCTACAGAAATATCGTATAAAAGTGCTGCAGCACATTTGCTACCGCAAATTTTGTTTGAAAACAACTTCATTCCATTCATTCATGCCGACTCTAAACGCATGCAAAACATGGCGTATGCGTATTATTCAATTTGACGTTTCTCATACACCACGTGTAACACATAAAATCGTTGAAACATTTCGCAGCTTACAAAAAACAAAACCAAAAAAAAAAAACAAAATTGCCAACAAAATGAAATCGTAAAACGATGTAAGATTTTTATGCGAGCAGCTTAAGTCTTGTGTTTAATTTGCACTTATTGCGCACTGTGTGAGACGCCGCGTACTATCATCGCGAAGGACGTTCTTACGTTACATAGCATATTATATATATAACTTTGTTGTTGTTGCTGCTGCTGCTCCTGCTATTTTGCTTTAGGGTCATTGTCTCTCATAAAATATTAAATTGACAAATTTATTACTTAGTTTGATGTAAAAATGAAACAAAATGAAATGAAATGGAAGAAACAGAAAAAGAAAAAAGGGAAGCTATAATATTTTATTTTAGTATTACCGCTTGACTGAGCATTTGAGCATTAGGCGAGAAAGAGCTACCGGCGAAGGATATTAGTTGCTTGAAATAACTTTTTGTGAACAGATAATATTCAAGCTTGAAATCACTTTGAAAGTTTTGTGTTACGAGTGTAGTGTGTTACATTGGCCTTTTGCATACTACTGCCCAGTTGAGATATGCTTGCACTTTAGTTTAAATATAAATAATAGAATTTTATAAATAGCAAAAGATGTGTTAAAAGTAGCTCTAATGGAATTTTAAATTATTTACGAATTTTATCTCTAGAGCTATGTATAACTATTTATTATTTATGTTAGCCAGCCAGCTTTGCCAGGTTTTCTGACTTTCAATGCAATGAAAGTGAATAATTGTCCATAAAACGAAAATTAGAAGCTGTACTCCCCGCGTGCTTTGAACAAAGTAAACAGCTTTACATACGGTTCTAAGCTGGATGGTCGGGTAGGAGGAAGTGTTTTTCCACCGGATCTGGGGATTAGAGAATCCTTTAGACTGCCCGATCATCGTTTATCAGGCGGAGATGCTAGCTATTCAGGAAGCATTGCAATTCCTAAGGTCATACTCACATACGCAAAAGCATGTGTTCATCTTCTCGGACAGTCAGACTGCCCTGAAAGCGCTGAACTCTTTCCGCTCCAACACTAAAACCACAACGGAGTGCCGTAAATCTCTTAACGTGATTGCCGAGCACTATGTTATATATCTCATTTGGGTGCCTGGTCACCAAAATATAGAGGGAAATTGTGAAGCGGACAAACTAGCCAGAGAGGGTACCACTACTGATATACTTCCAGGGAAGGCCACCGTTGGCATACACATGACTACATGTAAACTACAGATCTAAGAAAAGATGATCGGTATAGCAACCAATTGATAGTACAACCTTGGCACGTGTAGAATCTCCAGACTCACCTGGCCAAAATATAATCTCAAAAAAACCATAAGACTACTTTAACACAAGATTGTGGGAGCCCTCATAGGCCACTGCATAATAGGGAGACATGACACAAGGCTAGGGGTAAACTCCCGGGACTTCTGCAGAAGCTGTGGAAATGCCGAGGAGGATGAGACTGTCGAGCAGTTGCTATGTCACTGCCCGGCCCATAGTAGGAAGTGACTGACGTTATTAGGGCGATCTTTCCTGAATAACTCAACTGAGATCTCAAAGTAGCTGCGGTAGAAATGGCAAATACATTGTGTCATTTGTTTGAAACGTAAACAACAATACTAAAGATTGCCTCGAACATGTCGAATTTCGTACCAGATAAAGTCTTTTTGTGGTGAGTTCTTCTTTATTACTTTAATATGAAGAAAAGTGCGGCCGAGGGTCATCGAATCTTTGTGGAAGTTTACGGCGAGCATGGAGGTGATTTGTTCAAATGCAAGGAAACTGGGTGCCATACGAATTGACGCCGCGCTACGTCGAAAAGCGATTTTTCGCTTGTGAACAGCTCCTCGAGCGCCAAAAAAGAAATAGGTTTTTGTATTGCATTGTGACTGGCGCTGAAAAGTTGATCCATTACGACAACCCCGAGCGCAAAAAGTCATGGGTTTTGCCCAGACATACATACAGCATCCTTCGCAAAGCCGAATATTCATGGCATGAAGCTTCTGCTTTGTATTTGGTGCGACCAGCGCGGCGTGATCTACTACGAGCTGCTCAAACCGAATGAAACGATCACGGGGGAACGCTATAGATTTCAAAAACGGCCGGAATACGAAGAAAGGCACAACAAAGACATTTTGCAGCTTGGTAACACTCGGCCACATGTTGCAAAACCTGTCAAGACCTACTTGGAAAAGCTGAAATGGCAAGTCCTACTCGCCGTATTCTCCAGACATCGCTCCTTCCGACTACTACTTGTTCCTGTCGATGACACATGACCTGTCCCAGCAGAAGTTCACTTCATATGAGAACAACGCAAAAAATGTGTCGATGGATTGGATTGCCTCAAAAGACGAGTCGTTCTTCCGAGCTGCTAGCACCTATTTAGATCCCCACATTTATGTTTTACAATACGATTTAAAATTTCGTGTGAATGGTATTAGAGCTTCGGTTCAACCGATGGTATTTTTTCTCGTTGTTTTTTATATATACTCGTAGTAGCTAAAAATTTAGAATCACAAAATTGAATAAAATTTCATATCCATTGACAAAATCAAACAACTTTAAACAAATTTCGAAACAGAACTCGTAGCATATTCTTTAAAAAAAAAGGATTGAAAAAGAAATGCCGAAACACGTCTAAAAGTTATCATAAATCCCAATCAATAAAACAACAAAGAGGTCAGCACCAATGGCGAGGAAACCAATTCGCTGTCAATAAATATTCTCCTTTAACAAATTTATGTAAAATCAAATACTACTTAGACGAACTAAATCTGACAGTACGAGAACGTTATTAAGTCGACTAAATGTCAAGATATACAAGTGAACACAACAACAAAACGGCTATGACATGAACGCAGTGCCGTCGATATCTAGATATCAATAATTCATAAACGCGCACGGGCAACGGCAACGGCAACGGCAACGATTCGAACCATGTTGAACCCAGACCCAAAACGAAGCGTTGCAAGGAGCACAATGTAGACTACAGAGCGGTACTGGAAGGTGGCAGGAATAAAATCAGAAATGAAAATGCGGCACGGTGCGCGGTATATGAAAACTGGCACAGACCAGACGATGGGCGTTGGGCTCTGGACTCTGGGCGCATCGACGCCACAAATGCTGCCAATAATTCAACTGGGAATGAGCAAAATACTTTATCAAGCATGCTGGGAGCAACTGAATGAATGAAGTGAAAAAAAAATAAAGAAAGAGAAAAAAATGAAAGCGCCGGAAAGGAAATGAGTGAATGAGTGAAGTGTGCGGAGAATGTAGAGAATGTGGCGGTGATGGTGTGGGCAGTAAAGGAGCTGCTGGCAATGGCGTCCATTATCGTTGTGTGATTCGATTTTGCTGTAATTTTTTATTTTATTTTTCGCTTTTTGATATCTTTTTTTTTTTCTTTTTTTTTTGATGCTCCGGCACTATCTTTAATTTTTTGCTCTTTGCTGTTGTACGGATTTTTCTTTTTTGTGATTTTTCCGTGTTGTAGTCTTCTTTTTACTTGGTTTATTTTTAATGCGACGCCTCTGAAGTATGAAATATTGATGTGCGCTTTATTGAAAACTGCGCCACAGTGGACAGCTACGATATATATAGACACAGATCTGAGCTGGTGTTCATGATTGTAGGAAGTTTGGGACATAAACTATTATTTATAATATGCGCTGATGACGATGAGCTAAAAGTGTGTAAATGATGTGTATATCGTTTAATCGTTTCAGCAGCTACGGCGCATGGATTTAAATAATTGGATCATTAATTGAAATTCGGTTAATAAATACAAACAAAAAATTGAAAACGTTCAATCACACACACACATTCTCATACTCTTCTTCAGTGCTACAACCTAATACTATTAATATACTGCAGGTGCATGGTTTATACATGTTTAAAAAAACTTTGGTATTAAATTTGCAAATCACATTGAACAAGCTATCGATAACAGCAAATATCGCTATTATGATAGCTGTACATTGTATAGATTCTTTCGAAATTGACAGCTGATGAAGAACAGTAAAGATGGAGTACAGAAAAAACTTATAAAATTAATAGTTGAATATTTTTTAAGACCTAATATAATACATAAACAATCACACGTACATATGTCACTGTTATGCCTGAACTAAATGAATATCTACTACCGATCCGACCGAAGTCTCGACATTGGTCGACTATTTATTAATACCAAACTCTTCACCAATTGGCTATGTGTGCTTTACTTCGATCTGTCCACATATGCGATAACAAAAAGAACGAAAGAGACATTTAATTCGGCCCATACCGAAGCATTTATGAAATATTTAGAAATAACATACTTCAAACATCTTGCAATGAGGGGATTATCTAGCGTAAGTTTCGTAGTCTATACAACAAGAAACACTTAGGATCTTTATACATCTTGAGATAATTCCCAAATATTCATATACATTTTTCAGTTATGTGATTTCCAAAATCTATTCGTTAGATTCATCAATACCTAAGTGACAAACTCGGCAAGAAACACAACTTCGTTAGAAATTTGAAATTAGAATACATTAAGTAGGTGAAATATATGGAAATAATTGTCAACTCTAATATTAAACCATGCATAAAAATCTCGTTAACATAAGGCTCCTTATCCGAAAAATGAACTGGTGCTGGAATATTTGGACCTCGCATAAGTTACTTCGTATCACTAGTGACATTTATCAGTATCCTTCAAGCAGATATCAATACAGTAGAGACATGTTGCACCACTCAACCTAATTTGGGGAAATAGTAACGAAAATATAGCGATATGCACTAACAGTCAGGCTTCTATCAGAGCACTGAACATTCATTCGATCAAAACTGAGCTGCTCTGCCTCGATAAATTAAACAACCTAGATACTTTACTAATTACTTGAACATATGAGTATACCGGGACATGCGGAGACAGTTTAGTTAGTTGTTGTTGTAAAATCCGATTCGGAATTGTTAAATTTTCGGATTTCCAATCAGATATCGGATTTAAATGGTGTTGTAGAATCGGATCGGATTGGTATTTTTTCCAACACAGCCAAATCCGATAATCGAATCAGCTGTTCTGTCATATGGTGAAAAATTAAATATTAGTTTGGAAGCAAAATGAGTGCCAGAGTGGTTGCATTTATGTTATTGCTGGAAGAACCCAACGAAAAATTGAAACGGAAGATTTTAAGGGACCGAAGCAATTCACTAGAGATTTCAGAGCTTGCGTGAGTGCGATTTAATCTTAAACATTTATGCTCTAAACTCTATTTGTGAGACCGTATTTTACAGGTTTATAGACCAATATCGATTTAACAAAGAAGCGTTTATAATAGTTTTGGAAAGTGTGAAAGAACATTTACAACACGGTTCCATTCCTCCCGTGCTCCAACTGGCAGCGACATTGCGCTTTTTGGCTGAAGGATCTTACCAGCGTTCTGTAGGAAATGATCTGAGCATTAGCTTAGCAAGAACGACTATTCCTACAAGATGTATTTTTTGACATGAAGTTCGGAGCACTGCTAGAAGATTGTTCCATGTGTTTCCATGGAGCAATTCTCTTAAAATAAAAGAACTCCACTCTGCAATTACACAGTTTTAGGTTAGGTTAAACAGGCCGCACGATGCACATCGAGTTAGCACAGAGGACTGTCAACACATTGTGGCAGGACCTGTCGTCCTCGGTTTTTATTTATTAGAAGTTATCTCAGTTGGTTACGTTAAACGCCCTATGCCTATGAAAGCATCCCATAGAGTCAATGTAATCTGCCAGATTCTTAAGTGGACGGTTTCCCAGACTTTCCAGATCTTCAAACAAATGGGTTAATGAGAAATCGTATGCATTTTTTAAGAAGTGCAGTCACATAAAAGATGTTGTATACTTCCCAACTCCTCTTCATCACCACAGCTAAGACAAAAGCCCTGATAGGGAAGCTGCATCCGTTGGGCCACTTAGCCAATAGTATAGTGCCCTGTTAGTACTACCATCAACATACTTATCCTGTACTTGTTAAAGTATAGGAGTGAGTGCCTTTCCATGACCATCTTACTTATTTCCCCAAACAGTGTTTGGAGTTGATGCTCGACAGCGAAGCAAGTTTTCCATCGATCGATCATGACATTATTGAAAACTCTCTCTCGACATAGAGGAATGCTGCTCACGCATACTCCTTCTGTTGCAAGGTCTTTTCCATGTGCGCTAAACAATTCTGGTAGTGCGCTCTCAACTGATTTTCGCTTAATGTGAGCTTATTGGGCCTCGATGAACACTTATGGGTTTAGTATATTTCTTAGTTGGTGGTCCAAAAATCATTCTAACGTTTGCAATGAAAATGATGACAGATTTATGAGCATAAAATCTTTTTGGTGTGCAGTGATTAAGTTTGTTAAGCTTGAGAATTAAGACCACACTCACTTTTCTCCAGCTCTTCGAAGTGTATCCTGTGAGAAGAAATACCCTGACGAACATAAGTAGCTACGGACCTAAGACACTGCTTGCAGTATGATCTTTTACACTTCAGATTATGTTTTATTCTGCTACTATGGCATTAATAACTGTCATTAATAACTTCGATTACGTAAAAAGTGGTGCACGAATTGCTCAAAGTCTATGTGGCTATGGGATACAGAATGTTATATCGACGGTTGAAATTCGTTTTGTCGCTTAAGAGAGCTATTAACGATACAATCTATAGATATGTATATAAGTGATCGAGAAAGATTTTTAGCTTTACATTTTAGGCTGAGAATAAAATTAGTATTGCTTAAATTAGGAATACTTAGTGCGCCAGAGAATTGAATGCTATTGCTAAATATTGTGCCAATACATTTCATGGTGAGTTTAGTACTTAAGATTATTTTGTATAGCTTAATCTAAATGCCTTAATATATTGTAATACTGCACACTCTGTGTGTAGGGCATAAAAACCGAACATATGTATTGATAAAATACAATTATCTGCGTTTAAAAAAGAGCTCGCATGTAAGTAATTAACATCAAATAATGTACGCGGCGTATACGTAATGTTTTTATTGCACAAACATAAAACAGCACTCATACGTCATGTTGGAAAAACACGCTGATATACACGTATACGATTGCTCATAATCGTTTTATTTTTTCATTATTTAATGCTAATTTGATTGTTTGTGGAAAAAAATTAAATTAAATTAAATTAAATATAATGCATACGCCACGTGGCACGCAGCGCTTTAATTAAATTTTGCTTAAAACAATTTCAACGATCTACTATAATCAATTAGCGAATGCAAACAAACCCAACTGGCATATATAGCTACTCACATCAAAAGTGGGCAGCAACATTCAAACAGGCATTAATGGAAAAGTTGATTGAATTAAGTTGCATTGAATGTGGCAGCTATCGCGGCTACTGCTGTTGCTGTTGCTGTTGCTGCTGTTGCTGCTGTTGCTGTTGCTGTTGCAAGGGCTTTTCAGGGTCAGTTGATGCGCGTGTATGCGCATCAATGCACAGCATATTGCACAAAATCATGCTAGAATAAATGACACGACTACGCCCGGACATTTGAGAGATAAAGTATGGTTTTGGGTTGGGTATTGGGTTTGGGTTTGGATTGGGGTTTGATGTAATTTACTACACTTGGCTGCACATGCAACTGGCGCAGCGCAAACTTAATTATGACCGACGGAAGTGGCACTGCATGTGGCGGAAGTTTACACACATACGTTGAGACAAACTTTTACTTATAGACAACACACACACACCCATACACACACACCCATACGAATATAGCTGTCCACCAGCATGCACATACAGCTCAGTGAACTTTCCGCTGGTTTTTCATGAACATTAACATTTAACGCCCACCGAAGTCGGTGCAGCAAATTAGATTAGCTACTTTTTCTAAGTTGGTTTTGGTTTTACTTTTTTTTTTTTATGGGGAAAATTTAATTATAGGTAGCAACGTCAAATAAAACTTCAACTCACAACTTCAGCTAACAGTTACTACATACTGAATATATACAAAGATATGAGAATGCACACTGAAAAAAATTAATATCAAATTGATATCCGCTGGTCGATTTGATATTTGATATGGCTAGAAATTTGTTCATATCATTTAACCAATATAAAAAATATCAATGCGATCCAAAAACATATCAAAAACCGAACTTAATATGAATATTTAGCTAAATAATATGAAAAAATATCAATATGATCTGACGATTACATCAGTAGCCCAAAACCGAATTTACAAATTTCCAAATTTCCAAATTTGACCAACACAAAGACAAGTAGAGAAGTAATATCAAGAACCAATTTACGTATTGTATATCTGACTTAAACACAACTTATTCACTTGTTTTTTTGGTTTTGGTTGGAAAGGTTGTGAAGAGAGGCAGAGCACAGCCTATATTTTGTTTTGCATAATCGGTTGAATATTAAAACACTAATATAAAACACTTTAACCATTTTTATACACAAACTATGTTATAATTTGCAAGCAGTTAATGCAGTTACAAAGTTAAGATATGCTGCTTTCAAATCTTCTTTCGGTTCAAAATACTTAAAACTTAGTTTTATCAACCAGCTGCTAAAACTCATGGAGGTGGCTGGCTATAATGTAACAGCGTATGTGGACGACGTAGTGGTGATACTTAGGAGAAAATTCCCACAAACACCTATGTAACCTATGCACTTGCGGTACTTTTGAAATGGCTTTCTGGCTGCGGCCTGGGTGTGAAACCGACAAAAACTGAACTGACTCTACCGAAACTTAACAAATTTCTGTCTTACCATCAGAGAATGCGCAAAATACCTAGGAGTAGTACTGGACAGTAAGCTCAACTAGAACAAAAACACGGAAGAGCGTATAAAGTAGGCAAACAGAGCAATCTTTGCGTGCAAAAAAGCTATTGGAAGAAGGTGGGGATTCTCTCCATCTATCGTCCACTGGTTATATACGGCAGTAGTTAGATCAATTTTGCTATACGGAGTATGTGTATGGTGGTCGGCCCTAGAAAGGGCTTCTACTCTTAAGCAAATGCATAAGTTGCAAAGGAGTGCTGAACTGTGTATCAGTGGAGCTCTACGTACCACACCGACCGATGCACCAAACGTACTGCTCCATTTGATTCCACTTGATGTCATTGCGAGAGAGAGGGCAATAGTTACAGCCCTTAGACTGAGGGAATCTTCAGCTTGGCATGGTAGCTCCTTCGGACACTCGAGGATACTACAAATACAAGATAATATACCGTTATATACGGATTACTGCATGCAAAACTTTAACTTCGTTAAAAAGTATGACGTCATAATACCCACCAGACTACAATGGGACAACCTTCCTCACTATAGCGAAAACGCTATTAACATCTTTACAGACGTTTCTAAGCTGGATGGTCGGGTAGGAGGAGGTGTATTTTCACCATAGAGGGAAATTGTGAAGCCTGAGAGGCTACAGTAGGTATACCCATGGCTACATGTAAACTACAGATCTCATCAAAGATGATCGGTATAACAACCAATAGATGGTGCAACCTTGGCACGTATAGAATCCCAGACTTACCTGGCCAAAACCTAATCTCAAAAGTACAATAACACTACTGCAACACAAGAGAGATCAGATAGCTGTTATTGTGGGAACACTCACAGGCCATTGCATAATAGGGAGACATGCCAAAAGGATAGGGGTAAACTCCCGGGAATTCTACAGAAGCTGTGGAAATGCCGAGGAGAATGAGACGGTCGAGCAGTTGTCACTGCCTGGCTCATAGTAGGATGTGACTGACGTTATTAGGGTGCCCTTTCTGTATAACTTAACTGAGATCTCGAAAAAAGAGATAAAGCATATCTCGACGTTCTTGACACTGTCAAAGTGATTCTCAGAGTAGCTGCGGTAGAAATAGGAAATACATATGGTATCACAAGAGGCCTATGCTGGCCTAAGTGACAATGTAGGGTTCAACCATGTTGACCATTCAAACCTAACCTAACCTAACCTAGTTTTGTCAATGAAGCTGAAAAAATAATACACGCTAGGTTTCACGCGTGCTTTGTCAAAACGCTTGGGGGGGTTGGCTGGGGATAGTGGTGGATGCGAATCATGGTATTGAAGAGTAGTACCAAAAACATTATTGCTTTATCAGCAAGCGCCTTTGCTACTCTGCCATCAATTCCGTCATACACCGGGGCTTTCGTTTTCTTAAGCATTTTAATCTGCAAACGAACCTCTTGCGGAGAGATAGGCTTGATAGATTGCATATTTTTGCAGCTGTCTTTCAGAAACTTAACGGTGTCTCGCACATCATCTAAATCAGCTAGATCGAAAGGTGTGAAGCGTCCTTGGAGTTCAGCGGCAAATGCCTCAGCTTTCTCCTTGTGCAGCATCAGGAATTTTTTAAGTCTTTGATAGCCACGTGTTTTAAAGGTTTACGCAACGTGTCGCTTTCCATAAGTTAAACCCATAGTTCTTGTTGGGGTCTGCATTGCGAAGCATAACCTCAAATAATTCACTGCGTACTACAATACATACAGCAACTCTTTCAACTCAGCAGCAGCTCTTTTCCATGCCAAACGATTACGGCTTCGCATAAAACGACGACAAAGTCTGCGCTTAAGCTTATCCAAGCCTAAGATCTCAGAATTTAAAGGAGACCTATTTAAATCGGGAAGACTCAATAATCTAGTTCCTCTACCATATTCAAAATTTGGAATAATGACACTTAATCGTATTAGATTGAATTTGAAGAAGATCATATTGATATTTAAGTAATATTGATATTTTGTAATATTTTAAAATAGCATATTAATATTAAAACAGTTCAAATTGATATTATAAATATTGATATTTGCATAATATAGTTTTAAACTAGATGCATTGAAACTTTAGATGCATTGTGTTTTTTTCTTTTCAGTGTATAAATGTCGCCTTTGATTTGTGTCTTTATTAATATTACCTCGACTATAGACGACAGATGTGGAGCCGGACATGGTAGCATCGGGTGCTTGTCGCTGCGAGCTGCTTTCCCGTTCACGGGTGCTACTGCTGCTCGACGGACCTGCACCACCTGCTGTGCCAGCACCACCTATGGGTACTGCTTGGTGCTTCTTTGGTAGATGATTGTGCTGTTGGTGCTGATGTTGCATTTTGTGCTGTTGTTGTTGATATTGTGATTGGTGTTGGTGTTGGTGTTGATGTTGGTGTTGTTGCTGCCCAAATGCACCACCACGCGGCGGTGCAGCATGACGCGGCAGCGCTTGATTATGCTGCGCCATGCTTGCCGTCGGCGTCGATGTCTGCCACAAACTATCCGTGCGGTCCGATATTTTGAGGCCGTTTTTGGTATAATATTTTTGAGATAATTATGTACACTGCATGCAATTTAAATTGCACACTTCAATTATTTAGTTAATTTAAATGACTACACTGATTTGCTTTTCCGTTGCTACAAACATTCCACACATTATTAAACGATATAAATCTATATGTAATTTTGTTATACTGTTTGTTATATACTCGTAGGTATACTCTATGTATAGCGTTTTTGTTTGTGTATGCAACCTAATTGCATTTTAATTTATTTGTTTAACCGGAAAGCTCCAAGTGTACATTTTTGTTGCACGTTTCCTATCTGCAAATATTTGCATAGTTTAGTTTCATTTTTGCATAATCAAAATATTCGATATAATTAATGTACGCAGTGAAGTAAATTGACTCTAAGGCATCGATTTAAACACATATGTATGTCAGTTTGTATTTATTATTTAGTTTATCATTTTAATTGCGCAGTGCTGTGCTTGAAAAAGTCGACATACGTTATTAAACGTTGTATTTTTGAATTGTAAATGTTTTCAGTTTTTTATAGAGTATTGATTTTTTTTTCTTTTTTTGTATACTCTTCACATACTTTTAGTTTAAATAGTATTATAATTTAGATACAATGTTTGCAACGCATTAAAGGAAGCATCGGAGATAAAATAAAGTGCATCTATTCGTGATTAGCAGGACGTGATCTAGCCTGTGTGTCTGTCTGTCTGTCTGTCTGTCTGTGTGTCTGTTTGTCTCTCTGTCTGTTTGGTTAACCAGTTCCTATAAAGACTTTTTAAATCCTTAAACAACATACATAAAAATTCTGCGAAGGAGAATTAGAAGGTATTGCTCCCATACTGGCTTACTCTAGGCATAGTTTTAAAAAAATACGAATTTTGTTACAAAATTTGTAACGCTCAGAAGGTAATGTCTTGAACAGTTCTAAGGAAAAATTCGATCTAACCATATCCGTCTGTTCGGCAGCTTGTCCGTCTGACTGTACATATATAAATTGAATTACAAGTTACTCAATTTTTAAGATAATGTTCTAAAAGTTGGTTTAAAGACTCGTGAAACCGGCATATACTATCTGTCAAAAAAGTACCGGGAATTGGTCAATAAAACACAAAATATTTATTATTCATTCAAATGTATTGTATCGCCTTCAAAGTAGCCCCTTCCAAAATAATACACTTTTGCCAACGAATAATCCAATCATCAAAACATTTTTTAAACGCATTTTCTGAAAGAAAACAGTCAACATTAGCTTGACTTTTGATATGCTTTGACTTGGTTTCTTTGGTTTCGGCTCAACTGGAAGACGCCATTCTGAAAGCTTGTTGACCGGTTTGCATATCAAACTCGTAAACCCAAGTCCCATCACCAGTTAGAATGCGTTTTATGAATGCCAGGTCGGAATTGACTCGTTCTAGCATGTCTTACGCGATTCAGTTTTTGAAAAAAATTCTGGTATTTCGGTACTAGTCAAGCGGCAACGCGTTTCATGCTTAAAGATTACTTTAAAATGGTACGAATGGATTCGTGAGACACAGAAAATTGATCGGCTATCTCTCCCAAACTTAAATGATGATTTTCAATCACCATTTTCTTCACTTTAGCGATGTTAACTTCAGTTGAAGACATTGATGGCCGACCAGAGCGAGGCAAATCTTTCACCACATCTCGAACGCTTTCGAATGCACTGTACCACTCATATGCACGTGTTTTTATTGATAATGTCGATTCGCCGTAAGTCTTCTGTAACATATTCAGCGATTCGGCACACGAAATTCCATTTGGAATGCAAAATTTAAGAACTGACTAAATTGAGCACTGTAAACAAACCACACGACAGATCGCGCTCAAACTCAGTATAGATGACAGTTGCGCCAACTTAGCGACAACAAGAGTTTTGACAAGCCCCGTCTGCGGGACTTTTTAATGATCAATTCCCGGTATTTTTTTGACAGAATGTATTTACCAAGGTTGTATAACACGCTAAATTTTACTAGGGTGGATCAAGTAATAAGTGATTCTCGAATTTTAAGCCACGTGGACAATTGTTTCGAGTTCAGCTATGTACCTCCATCAGACCGCTGGCGGCAACATTGCAAATTTTTGCTACTTATGTACATATATTATGCTTCTCAGGAAAAGCACCTTGTCTATTGTATTGTTTTATATGAATCGTTGGCGTATACAGTGGTGGGGGGAAACTGGGGAATGTTCCCCCGAAAAACACAGTTTTTTTCAGTACAAAAATATTTTGTTTCGCTTCATTTTCTTAAAATAATAGCTTCTTTTTTATTAAGCAACAATACATCCCCCCCCCCCCCCCCGAGAGCAGCAGAGTTTCCCGCAAGAGAGAGTTCCGGATCCGCCCTTGTATGTATGAAAGGATAAGTCTGTGTTATTTTCCAGGCATGTTTTGTTCCTATTTTACATCTACGATATTTTTAAAATTCTGTATTTTACTGTTATATTGCTACTTATAGCAAGGAAAAGAATCCAGTGCTGCATATGTATGTATTGTATTTATATGTATCCAAGGATAAATGCATTTCTCCTGCAAGCATGTTATTTGTTGCTATTTTTGTAAGAACGGCTTTTTCGAAACTCTGTGCTTTGAAGTTGTATTATATCCACATAACTTATAATGTCGCGGCCAGCGACTGATGAGAACGCGTAGCTGAATACGAAACAATTGTCGCCGTGACCAAAAAGTTGTTGTTCTTCTTTCTTTCATCACATTGCGCTAAATTTGTAAATATAAATGAAATGCATGCCTAACATTATAAATTATTTTATATCAAAACACTTTAAAGTTAATCGCTCATTACACATACTATTCATTAATTTTTGTTCATGTGAAGAGTATAAAAACTTCGATTGTAACTAACATTTTCTATTGTTTCTCGTTTTGAATAAATCACATTGCTGCACTTATACTTAATTATAGTACAATTACGAATGTCGCTTCAAATGAAGTACATATTAAATCTAATTGCTATCAATTATATATAATTTTCTTGTCCACTGGCCAATTAATACGACAATATATGAAAGTAAATTACTTTTACTTATATTACATAATTATTCTTTAGCCAAGAAAAGGCAGAAGAAAACAAAGCTGCTCTAAGACTCTGAAATCACAATTGTTTTTCATGTTTTTTTTTTTCGTGTCTTAATCAGCGCCGTCCCGAAAGAGAGCGAAAAAAGTGAGCATGTATTGGTGTGATGTATGTTTGTTGCTCTCTTTATGCTCTTTGTTGTCATTTTACCTCTTGTGTAACAATGATATTCATAGACGGTGTATCTTAAAGTAATTGTAGCTTATTCGGAATACATGCTGTCAATAAAATGCCTCATCAGATCGTGTTACGAATGAAAAGTCTGTTATAGTATGTTATGGTACAGTATGTTTGCAATGTCGTAGGTTTTTAATAAAATTAACGAATTCATGGTACAGAATCGTGAAGAATAGAGTTATACGATATATCAAAAAGAGTTGGATTCCTATTTTGAAAATAATTGGTACAAATTTGAATTTAAATTTTAATACGCAAGCATAAACGGCAATACCGAACTGGGTGCACTCGAATTAACTTTCGTGTATATTATTTAAACTACTTGTTCAAAGTGCTTTTATTATTGGTCGATATTTAGCGCATTGCATGCTTTTTGTGTATGCCTGGAATGGTCAGGAAAATTTCATACTGTTGCCTGGTAACGAAATAGAAAATTCGGTCGTCGCCTAGCAAATGGTCGAACTTGAGAGATACTAGTATTTGTAAGTAATAGAAGTAAATATCGATATTATTCTCCTAAATTTTGGAGATTAGTTATAATTCTTAGTAATATTTCCCAAGTTTTCTACCGTCAACTCTTACAGCCTCAAGCAGATAAATATATAGACAGATGAACTCACGAACTAGCATACGTTTTCGCACAGTTCTGCCAAAAAAAATTTTATTTTTGCGTGAATTTGTGGTAAATTTAGTTCTGTAGATCGGATGTTGCCTTTCAGTTAAAACGCAAGTTGAGTACTTTAAAGTAAATACTTAGCTCCAAGATACATATGAACATCCAGAACTCTGACAAAAAAAAAAAAACAAAAAACAAACAAAATGAATTACCACTCAGTTTTGTAAGGCAAAATCCATCGCAGGCCTCTGTTATCAGCCTTATTAATTTGTTTTCTTGATACTCAATCGTTTAGAGTCAGTTTCATAGCGTTAGTTCGTTTTCATTTTGATACTTGTGTTGCTTATGTTTATAAAATATCTACATATTCACATCCAAAGCCAAATATCAAAGATTGGCAAACAAAGGCTTTGATAAACTCAAAACCGGACAGACGGACATGGTTAGATCGATTCGTCTTATCGTGCTGATCACGAATATATACAGGGTTTTCCAATAGGGACGGATAAATTTGTACAATTGCTGTTGTTTTATCCAAAGACACTAAAGATGAATAATCATGTCAACTGACAGCGTCGAGCAACCGAATGATAAAACTTTATTTGAAGCCTACACCATTACAGCAAAAAAAATCTTCAGCGACTAGACTGTTTTTTGGCTCAAAGGCTTCGTGAACAAGCAAAATTGCTGGACTTGGCATAGTAATTGCAATGCATCCGCAATTACTATCACTATTTGCTGTGAAATTTGTAGTCGAAACACACTTCTTTGAAAACGGCAATGGAATTACCATTACTATCAACGGAGAGCGCTACCGAACGATGATTAGCATATGCTTGTGGCTCAAATTGAATGTTATGGATGTAAACGTCATGTGGTTCCAACAGTTTATACTACAATGGACATTCTGCAAGAGCGATTTAAGTGCATGCTTATCTCAGGCGGAGGACACGTGAACTGGCTCCCAAGAACGTGCAATTTGACTCTTTTAGACTTTTTTACAATAAACCGAAACGACCGATACTCTCAAAGTCAACAAAAAACAACATCGCGCTAAAGTCATTAAAAATTGAACTACTCGAATGCCCAAAAAAAAAAAAAGAATCATTGTTATCCCAAATTCTAATCCTAAATTATGAACCTTGTTTTATTCAATTTTTAACATATAACTCTCCCTAAGGGGCCATTTTATCAAAGTGTGTTCACAGTTTTTATACCATTCACACATACTAGCATGAAATGATATTATAAGTTTATCTGAAAGTTTGTAACGCATTGTAGGAGGCATCGTAGACCTCATAAAATAAATATTGCTGATCAGCTCGACAAGACGAATCGAATTAGCTATGTACGTCCGTCTGTCTGTCTCTCCGTATATCTGCATCTCCGTCTGTTTTCCATGTTATTACGAAATTTTTGGGATCCATTTATAAAAGTCGGCACATAGACTTATTTTTATTTCAGTCAAATAGAGTATACATATGCATGCCTCGTTCACTCCACTCCACTCCAATCCACCCCATACAAACGCACGCCCACTTTTAACTTTTTGTATGAAAAATATTTTTATATCAGTCAATATCAGCTTAAATAATTATATATTATATTAAAGAAGCTTCACATATATAATATCAATGGGTCTGATTCTCCCATTTTCTTTGTGTTAGTTCCCATACAAGTTACACGCCCTATTACCTTTTTGTATGAAAAACAATTTTAATGCAGATATTGGAATTTTGTACGGACGAAAGCTTCGCATAAATATCAAGGGAGGTGTCCCACCTTAAATTAGTCATAATAGCTTCTTATGAACGGACGCTTCACATATATATAAATGTGTATGCTACCCTATTAAAGGGCTTCCACCTCATTTTTGAGATTGTGCATGAAAAACTTTTTCCTTGAAGGCAAAAGTAATTGAAAATTGTATATGGTGGCTACTTATGGGCGGACGTATTTCAGGTGTCACGTGTTCCGCCTACTTTTAGGGGTAGTCCCAAAAAAATTTTCACCCTCCTTTGAATTTTTAGATTTTACAATTAATATTTTCTTTATACCTGTTAAGTCGACAACTTGAAACTTCGTGTAATTGGTATTCAATTTTCGGTTCCCCACCGAAGTTTACGTTTCTTCTAGATTTTCGGCTATTCTTCTACAACTTGGAATTCTACAATGATACAACAAGCTTGCGAACAGCCCAAATATGTTTTATTCTATTAAACTTAACTAAAAAGCAAAATTTATATGTAGTGTTTACTCAGTTTTCTCTCACTCGAAGTTGCTTAAATACAGTGTTTAGAAGTTCGCTAAAAAAAAACGAACAAAAAAAAATATCCAGAATTTGTCTATAAAAAGTTTACACTAAAGTAAACTTGATTACATTTTAAGCACTTCACTTAAGCATAAACTGCAAGACATATTAAAAATCCACTATACTACGAGTTTGCACACATAAAAGCACAATAACAACAGCCACTTGCACAGTAAGTATCTCAAACTCAGTCTGTGCAAAACTTGCTATGCCACTTGTGCTTGGTTCTTTTGGTTTTGGGTACTTTGTAAAGTTTTGTGCATAAAATCAAGGAAACAAAAAAAAAAGTATAAAACTATATGTTTAAATTAGAACGTATACACAATAAACGAAATAAACACAAAACCACACATTCTGTTGGCATAGAGTTTGAAATATTTTATATACGGCATACGCAAAATGGCGCTGGTACTCATGATGGCGGAGACGGAGGATGCTGGTGTGCTGCTGGCCAGCATTCGAAAGGAACACGCAAATGTGCGCGTGTATAATAAATTTTCGAAAAAAAAAAGAAACTAATTTAATAAAGCAAACACACGCTTCGTAATTCGAAAGTGAAACAAATAAAAAATTGTTACGCTCTGATTTCACTGGGAAATCTTCGTCCTTTTTTTTTTTCTTTTATCGAATTTATATTATTTTTATTATTTTTATTATAAAAATTCGTTGCAGCAAGTAGGACACGCGCACAAGGATAACAACGAAACGCAACTAAACACAGCGCAATGCAGCGACGTAGTTAGCTGACCACAAGCGAATGAAAGCCTTCCAACAAGCAGACTGACTGGCGGACTGTTGTGGTTAGCCAGTAACTACAAAATATACATAATGAATATATGTGGGTGGGTGGCGTGTGTAGTATGTGAAGCCTTCCTATGCATTTGTTTAAACGATTTTCTGTGTTTTTACGTCGCGCACGACCACAACCTATGCACACAATGTATTAAATTTGTATGATGATGCGATACGATACTTGATATTGACCATTTTGCCAGTGGCTGTCAATGTAAACTGAATATTTCGTGCAATGGTTGCATGCAGTGGATACAGTGTTAGTAAGGTCAGCAGCTTATTTGAACTATGACACAAACAGGCACTCAGACTTACACATAGTGCAACGTAGAGGCATTTATCTTGTTTATCCTTTTCTTTTTTTTTTTTTTTTTGGTTTTGGTTTTGTTTAATAGAGCACACTCTTTGTAGAGCAAAATGTTTCCTTCCAGGTTAGTACTTTTAATAACAATAACAACAGCAAGCACAGTTTATATAGTATCTACGTTTATGTGAACCAGTCGTGCAACTATGAAACGGAAAGCGCGCACGTTTGTGCACATTTGTAACTCAAGGATCACGGATGTATACTGGCAAAGCTTTCTGACTTTGCACAATATGCTCATTGCGGATTGCAGCTTCTTTTTGAGCTGCTTTTCTGTACAAAGTGGCTAACAAAAGTTTGTTATTTGATAAGTATGCAAAATTTTTTGTAAATTTGTTACAGTATAGAGTAAAGTTTTCATTTAATGCGGAAGCCGGAGTTTACTGCCGGAACTAAGCGGAGCTGAAGCGGAAATGGAAATGTTTCGAGCGCAACGGCGAGCTGTTCGACCGACATGCTCTACAATACGAAGTGCCCTTTAGTGCACGACAGAGATAGAGTATATTTTTTACTTTACTCTATTCTTCCAACTGAAAGCAAAGGAAACAAAAGGGAGAGCAGCTATGCGGATTACGCTACATTATTATATAGGCATAGGCGGATGCAGTGTGTGTATAAAGCGACGCCAAACCATAACAACACTTTTTCGTCTGCTTATTATTCCTCACTATGACATGTTTGCTGTAATTTTTTAACAAATTGAGAGAGCTGAGGTAGGGAGAGAGATCAGGTCTTTGTGATTGGCCAAGAGCGTTACCTGGTTTTTATATAGTTTACACGCAAAAATTAAAAACAAAAAAAGATTTTCGCCCTTGCGAACCTCTCCTTTCAGAACCTTTAAAACAAAACAAAAAAGATTATTTGGTGTCTAAAGCGGTTAAAAAGGCTGTGACCGTTTTGCACTTGCCTATTTATATATGGTATAATCCATATCCAAATTTTGTTTTTCTTAACCACAAAACTCCTGTTCGGGACGGTAAAGTTGTTAAAGTTCTTCCGCTAATGGAAGTGATGGAAGTTCTTAGTGGTGGCATAACTCGCATGCATAATTTTCACTTTCAATGGAAATACGCTGTAATTATAATGGTTGCGAAACTTGGTAAACTGGAAAATCTTGTTGAAGAATTTTTCTTGTTAGAATGTTGGCAGTTGCAGGTGCACCATTCCTGACCATTAGTTTGGCTTTCAATAGCACCACAGTACTGCAGAACAAAACAGTGGCTGTCTTTGAAATTTACTGCGGAAGCAGAACTGGCAGCTGAGACCATCGTGCAAGCTCTGTTTAAGCAAAAAATTTGCTGTTCTTTTAACTTATTACCCTTTGGATCCATCTGTTATGTCCTGATAATTTGCAAATATGTTTCATAGCTACTAAGTTAGGTGAGAACCATTTTTTTTTTTTAATGCGAAGGTTAGTTTTAGTGAGTTGGAAACGAACCCAACTGTACGGTGGCATCTTATGTAAAATCCTACTTCGCAAAATAAACTAAAAAATAATTATAAAAGTTATTACGCTTATAATTTACTAATTTCAACATACGTTAGGACCACCGCACACAAGCAGCGGAGTTGATTTGAACTGAGTTCTTTTCAAAATGATAAGCTACTCAAATTGTAAGAGCTGAGAAAATTTGTTCAAGAAGTAATAAGAAGAAATGTGTGATAGGAATAGCGAGAGAGAGAAAATAGTATTGTAACAACAAAAAGTGTTCTAAACACAATAAAACATAAATGTATGAGAGAGTATTACAGTACGAAGCAAGTTGCTTAAATAAACAAGCATTGTTGCTTACGAGCAGAAACGTCAACTAAGCTATGCTCAGCTAAGCACGCAATGTGCGGTCGTTCTTTGTTTTATGTGCGTTTGAATTTTCAAGGCTGATAAACTCAACTACGCTGTCTGTGTGCAGCGGATTTTATACTATGTTAAATATCGTCTGAAGGTTACATGACGCGGACATAACACGGAAAATACCTTATAACGAGAGCGAAAATAAAGATGTCGAACATAGTTTGGGGACAAAATTGAACAACTTTCAAATTGACTCACTCAAAAGTGATGTCAACAGAAGCTGTTAAAAATGATCTGGAATGCCAAAATGCATTTAGTTTGATTGCAAAGATTGCTTCTAAGTTGAACATCGGTACCAGACAGTATATTTTTTTTGTGAACCATGTGATGAACCATGTGAATATGTAGAGCAGACGATAATAAAGTGACTCTGCTGAAGATTAAACTTGATGAAGAAAATTTAGTAAATAACAGCTGACGAATTGGAATTAAATGTCATGGCTGGCACAGAAGCAATGTTTCAAGGTAAGGAACACAAAAAGAAAAAAGAAACATTCTTGTTTAATTCTATGACAAAATCCTTCCGCATTGAAGGTATTTTCTTTAATTTTTATTGTTCTATAAAGATTAAATTTATCCAGAGTGCTTCATAGTGGACCCTTGAGCATAGCACTCTTTAGAACTATCGGCTGAACGTCTTTTTTATCTTCTCCGTGTTAAGAGTATTGGAGGTACAGTTCCTGCAGAAGGTTTTTACGAAATTTATTTAAACTAATGATATTTTTTTATTATTTCTATCAGAGGTTCATTCCCTTCAGCCATATATATTGAATAGGAAATGAAGTTAAAAAGTCATAAACCTATTGAACATACTTTTGTCATTTTTTCACTCGATCTTTTGTCAGCCCTCTCGCATATTGCAACATTCCATTGCACACAAGCAGACATACTTATATCGAATAAAGAAAATAAAAGAAAAACAGGATGCTACCAAATGTCATCATGTCAGGCATAATAAAGGCAATGCAAATAACCATTGTAGTTGAATGAAACAAGTTGAGAAAAGCAATGCAAAAAATTATAAGTAGCGAAGAGGCAGCATTAGCAGCATTAGCAGCATAAACTGAACCGAAACCACTCTTGAAGTGCTATTGCGACTAATACTATTCTTTTATGCTTAGACGTACTTAGTTGCTGATGTTGCTCCTTTTAGCGTTTCTTTGCATTATGCATGCACAAGTAAAGCAAGCCTACCCCAAAAGTGTGCAATGGCATAGAACGACGACGAACGCTTGCAACTGCGCATGAACGTACCTGATTTGCTTAAATAACTGAAAATTTAAGCAAGAATCAAGCGCATCCTTAGCCTATCTAAAAGAGTGAAAAAATGGATGACAGTCAACAGACGGACAGATAGATGGGCGGACAAACTGTTGGACAGATGCAGTGAGTTGTTATATAGCTGTCAGAATAAAAGTCGTCGTTGATATCATTCTTGCACGAACTATATATATGTGTGGAATATATGAGGGTAGTTCATAAAGTTGGCTTATTCTTTATAAGATGTTAGTTATAACATATATAAATGAGTTTAGAGTTCAATTCCAAAGCCTTATAGCTAAACATTCTTATAATAATTTATATAAGTATTACTTATATACAAAACAGTTGTTCATCTGTCTAATGAATCGAATCTGAAGTCAGAACTTCTCTATAACTCTATAGAAATTTTGGGTTATATTGTTTTTTTTTTTTTAAATTAAATATAGGTTAGCCAATTTCCTTATTAAGTCCTGTAGAAGTATTTGGCGAATGCCAATAGTCTTTTAGGAGTCCTTCGTCTCCGTCGTCTCTTACAGTGACGCAAGCCCGAGGGTGTCAAGTTATTTTAATTGTGCAATGGCGACTGCAGGACAATGCAAATGAGTTGCTCCAGAGTTTCCGGCACTTCCGTTCCCTTGCATTCTGTGGCGTCATTTCACTGAATACTTGGTGGGTGTGATCAAACGATTTTTAGATATTTCAGAGCTGTGTTATATTGAAATCGCTTCTCAAACTTTGATAAACATTTTTCAAGGACTTCGTAGTAGATCTTATCGCATGTTTTCCACAAATTTCAATGGTAGCATACTGCGTTGGCCAAGTGTAGACATTGTCAAGGATACCTTTTGCGCTTTTGAGCTTTTGAGCTACCTTATTTACTCTCTTAGATCTTTTGTCTTCTCGAGATGTTTCCTCAAAGCCAATGCCACAAGGTTCTGCAAAATTCTTTGATTTCATAATATATAGTTCGAAATTTTGCATCATTTACGTAAGCACTTCGGAACTTCACCTAAAGTTATTGTTCTAGACATTATGATATCATTGCAGCTGTTCCGAGAGTGAATTTGTAACTGGTAATTTGAGCTGGCCATCTCTTTCTCCGGATTGAAATCTACCAGACTTTTTTCTGTGGGGTTATTTAAAAAGTAAAGTTTATGCCAGCAAGCCGAAGACTATTGATAAATTTAAAGTTGGCTAATGTTACGCAGAATGCCCGAAAAAGAGCTGTTTTTTTACCGCATTGAATTGATGAGCTCGTTTAATCGACATTCTATTCAAAAACTGATGTGAAATAAATATTGTTCTAAAAAAATCTTTTTTCCTTTGTCGAATCTGCTGAAAAATGTCAGAGTCACTATATGTTGAAATAACGAAGATCTAGATGTCGCACGCGTTATATTTATAGAATTTGATCGTTTGTGTGCTAGCCAGTATGAATGTACATTCAAACGTGTACACAGATAGAGAATGTTTTTGTCTCTATTCTGTTGACTGAAAAAAAGGAACCGTAAGAAATAACAAAGAGAGCAGCTAGGCGAATACATCATGCTTTCAAACATAAAGTCACTGACGAGACAAGTGATGTTGAATAGTATGTGAATCGAAAGACTGCTCTGTTTGCTTTGTGCATTCGCATTTTGTGCATTCGCATTGCATTTTCATTTGATTTGATCATTTGGTCATATCAAACCAAGTCACTACAACTTACAACTTGTCGGAACTTGTTTGTTTTGTTTGAATTAAACAACCAAGTGAAAATAAGAATATAATTTGTTTGAGATATTTGCCAAGCGAGTGAGTTAACGCAATAGTCAAATAGATGTCATACCTCTTAAACCCATCGTTCGTAAAATACAAATTATATTAAATCCTAAGAAAATAATGAATAATAGACCGTATTGGGTACCTAAGCATATACCCTACGCAGGTTCAAAGTCTGTAGTGGATAGTGGAATTTCTATATTACTTCAACTACAAGTTTACCATATAACTTATTTATAAAAGTCAAATTTGGCATGTTTAATTCTTACAGTATTTGAGAAACACATAAAAATATAGGTGCACCTTAATTAATATAGTACGTAAAGCTAAACAACTTATTTAGAAAAGCTATTCAAAGGTTACAAGACTGGTCACTATTCGTTGTGACGCCACTTAAATCGCAAATTGAGTGCGGGATCTGTCTTAAGAACGACATTCCAGCGCAGACATACAACTAGCTTTGATATAACTTAGAGATAATCAAAATAGTAGAAACTCTAATTTTCAAACAACATCACATGTACTGCAAATGATAATCATAAAGCTATGAAGTTTCTAGCTAAGGAAGTTGAGTGCCTAAGTTATAATTCGTATTGGGCAAACAAAGTTTAAGCGTGCACAAGTCTGCATTATCGTTGAAAAAACAAGCTGCATTCTTAAAAATTTACATTTCATACATTGGTGTGCCAAGATACAATAATGTGTAATTGTAAATTGAAAAATTAAATATTTAAAATTATTTTCTGGTGGTCAAACGAAGTTCAATATTAGACCAAAAACTACTAATGTTGCCTGGCAAAGTGCTTGCAGCATTGCCATGCCTTAAAACTGTACACAAGCATTCAGCATGTGTTAAAAGGAGATAGATATATAGTGTTTGATTAAATAATACCGTAGTTCACATCAAATCTGTTTAACTGTTTAATTTTAATTGCACTTATGAGAGTATAACAACTTATTTGAACAAAACTAAAATCTTAAACTTAAAGTAAATTTTGTAAAATTTATATTTGCATAAACTCTATTAACGTACTATTAACTTGTATTTGTTTTGCGCATCTATCGAAGAATTTTGTTATGGTGAGCTTGTTTAAAATTTATATAAAATTTGTTTTCCGTTGAAAACGAAACAGTTCTTCTAGTTAAGTTATTGTACGATTAGCTTTAATAAGACACATCAGCGCTGTACGATTGAGCATTCAAATCAGTATTTGTTGTATTCATTGTTATAGTATTTGACTCGACATGATTTTTGTTGTCTAGTTCCAACTGCTTTTCCTCTGCCTCATCCTCCGCGGTTAAACAACGAAATAGACGCGCCAACTTGAAGTGTTTACGGCAGATCTCCTTGAACTTTATTGTAGCTGATGGAAAAATGCCCCAACAATTATCACGCAGCACTTTATAAATATCTGAAGCTTCTTCTAAGCTCATTTTATTAATATCATATGTGGTCATCATATCAATTGCTCTATCACAATAATCGTCATGAAGTACGCACAAACACATAGCGCCGACAATGCAATGCTGTATGCAATTACACTGATTGGCCATAAAATCTTCATTCCATTGTTTTAGGCATACTGTGCCCACAAGTTCTTGCATGGCCTTATCCAGCACAATGCGCATATATTCATTGTATTTCAGTTGCGGCTCATTAATCAGTAGCTTGGCCAAGCGCATAAGGCAGTTGTGTATACGCGGATGATTTGCATTAATAGCGCGAGCCCGTTTGATCGATTGTAGCATCAATAGCAATTTACACTTGCGCAGATAAACTTCGAAGGCGAGTAAATGTACTTCAATGCTTGATTTGGCTAACTGTTGCAGCGGACGCAGAAATTCAAGGGCTCTACCAATCGGATCTTCGTCTCTTTCCAGCTCCGCTGGTATCAGCACTTTTTGCAGCGGTATATCGTATTCATTGTCCTGATTTGCTTGCTGAGCTTGCTTAGATTTTTGATGCTGCGCTGCCTGTGCGCTTTCAAGTTCAGCTTTCTTTTTAGCTTTTTGCTCTTTTCTGCGTAGCTTTTTACGCTCCGATGTGGTTAATTGCTCCAAATCGATTTCATTTGTTGTCACCGGTTTTAGCGGCCTATCGAACAGTTCGATATAAATTTGAATGGCACACCAAGCTGCCTGAACATAGTATTTATGTTTACGCACTGCATCCTCACTGCGCAACAGTGCAACATAGGCGCGCAAACTCATTTTACGCAAACAAAATGCATGGTAATCCATTTGAATGTCAAAGTAATCGCAAAAATGTCGCTCAATCTCATGGCAATGCTTCAGCGCATCGCCCCAGCGGTTCATGCGTTGATATGCCAGCGCACATTCTGCCTGAAACCATAAGCACTCCTGTTTATGTATATACTTCGCAGCAGTGTTGCCCTCGTTTATGAACTTAGCCAACATACGTTCAGCTGCTGCGATTTTATCAGCACGTAGCAAATATTTGGTACATTTCGAGTTAATGCAACGATCTGCTGTATCCATGAGCTGTGCCTCATTGAGACAGATACATGCCTTCACCGGATCACCAGCATGCTTGTATATGCGTCCCTTGACCATCAGCAGTTCTATAAGTGTCGGTGTATGTTCGATTGCTTCGTTTATGTACTCAAGTGCTTGCTCATGCTTGCACCTATGATCGTAGTGCTGTGCCAGAAAGTGCAGGGTCCATACTAGTGTCGTTGCTGGTTCCTTTGGTATTTCATACAATGCATCATCGCTGGAGAAATAGCCTAATTGCTTAAGATTATCATAGTATTCAAGCAGCAATGCTTCAATGATTTCAACCTTCTCAGACTCCCCGTACAATGCACGCAAATTCTTAAAGAGTGATGGCGTACCTTTACGCAAACCAAGTCGCAAGTAATCATCCAATTCATTGCGCAAAATGTCAAGACTGGCCACAGTCAATGCTAAACGTCGTGGATTATACGCACGCGGATATAGTAACTGAAATTCTTTGTAGGCCACAAACTGTGCATTCACATCTGTTAACTGTACGGCAGCAAAATATTGTTTGTAGTAATGTGTATGTTCCGGATTACGCTTTATAAGATATTCAAATATTTCTAAGGCTTTAGCGTACTCTTTCAGCTGTATACATAAATCACCGCTAGTCTCAAACAATGCCGTCTTATCAACAATTTCAGGCTCAAATTTGTACAAATGTTCCAGTGCACGTTGCAGCTGTCCAGCCTCAATGAGTATATCAGCCTGATAGAGCAAAAGTTCGGAATGATTATAATCGCTTGTATTAATCGATTTACAGAATGTCTCCAGTATGCTGTAGGCCGTCTCAAAATCACCAACCAAATGATAACTCAATGCCAGACTAACCCACGATGTATGCTCTGCCGGACGCAATGCAAACAACTGATGCCGTGTCTCATTGAAGCCTTTGAAATCACGCGTTTGTATCTGCAACAATGACAGATCCTTCAGTATTTCCAGATTGTCCCTATCCCATTTGAGCGCATTGTGATAGCATTTAATTGCCTCATCGTATTTCTTGTCACCGCGCTGCAAAATACCATAGGCATGCCAACAGAAATACGAACAAAGATTTTTGCGCAGACCCATATGCACACACTTAAAGGACTCCTGACGTCGTCCGAGTGCGCTTAGTATTAAACCCTTCATTGCCAGTGTCTCGCCATGTTCTCTGCAATTGGGATTCGCGAGTATCTGCTTGGTCAGTTTCAATGCAACTCTGTATTGATTTGTTTCGTAGCACTTATATATTTTTCGGTAAATCGCCATCTCCTTGGACGGCAGCGCATTGTCGGAAGACATCTTAAGCCAAATTCTTCGTTTGAACTAGAAAATATTTAAACAAAATAAAAACCACAAAAAAAACACAAAAAACAAACAACTAAAATTTTAGCTTTACCTTACTTCTAATTTCGTATGCAAATGCAAAAACTTCACTTAATTGGTTCTTACAATTAAGACTCCCTTATTTAAGCCGCAAAGTTAAATCTTCGATTAGGTATTCTGGAACCCAGAAATATATAATTTTATGTTTTTTCACAACGCAAAAGAAAAATAGACTTGTTTATCAATGATTTGAATTAAATGATTTATTGTACAGCTAAGTCAATGCTAACATTATTGATATAAACACCAGATTTCTACAACTATCACGTGATCACGATTTCTACAACTTAACCTCCGTATGGCCACTTGGCTAAGTGCTGATAAAAGCATATTATGTGTGTTTTGATCAGCACTAAGACAAGTGATCATGTGTACGTGCGAGCACTACGAGGTCAAAACATCGACTGGGAATCTTCTCCCCGGCTTTTGAAGATATATGTGAGCAGGAGAAACATATCTTTCACTTCATGAATACCGCTGCCAAGTAGATTATTGGACGTTTCGTGCACTTTTGGTATGACGAGGAGTGTCGCCTAGCTACGGAAGAAACATGTAGGCAGCCTACAACATTCGGAAGCAACGCGAGCTGTTCGAGCGAAACGGAAGAGGAACCTTTTCAGAAGCAAAACCAAAGAAGTGTTATGTAATAGAAATGAAGCTCCAAAAATTTATCAAAAGTTCAAGCGTCTGATCGAAGGTTTTTAGTCCGGAATTACTTCTGTAAGAACGAAATATAAAGGCTGCTTACAAGTTGACAGAAATCACAGAGACTATGGGAAAGTCACTTCTCCAACTTACTTGGAGGCGATGAAGCGAACATCGCCGCCGATAGAGAAGTATTTCTAGTACCACAAATTAATAATGGCTCTCTTCTAGTGCCAGCGAACTAATTGATGGCGACTCAGTTAAAAAGTTGAAGAATAACAGAGCGGCAGGCTCCGATTAGCTGTCAGCTGAGTTATTCAAGACTAGTGGCGAAGAGTTGATAAGACGTAAGCAAGATATGGAATGCATGCCCAACAATTGAAGTCTCAGTGTTTTTTATCCTATATTCAAGGAAGAAGACACTGCTGATTGCGCGAACCATGGACCCATGGAATAAGTCTGTTTTCGATATGTTATAAGCTTCTGTCACGCTTACTGTGTAAGCGGCTTGAGGCATACTCTGGTATGCTGAAATGACGGCTTAAGACAAAAGAGGTCGACCAGCGACCAAATTTTCACTCTACGAAAAATCGTGAAAAGGACACGTGAGTATAACAAAGTCATTAGAAGGCAGCTTTCGATTCGCCAACAAAAATTAAGTTTTTTATCGAAGTTTTTGAGCTTGGTATTCCATCAAAGTTCGTTCGTCTTTGTATGATGACGGTAGCACACATACAAAGCGCGATCAGAAAAGGAACGAAGTACTTTGAGCCTTTTGATATCTAGAGAGGATTCAAACTGGGTGATGCTTTATCGTGCGATCTTTTTAATCTCTTAATAAAGTATATCTTACATCAATGCCTATATGTAGGAAGGTTGGGTACAATCTTCCACAAGAAGTGTTGCTATTCGAGTGTGCTGGTGACATTAATACCATTGGCACGCGTTAACAGTGAGTTAGCAAGACGTTCTCGGAGATTGAGCAAAACTCTCGTCGCACGGATCTAGCTGTGAAAGAGGACAAGACCATCCACTCGCAAACCATATTCGCAGAAGTTAAACTTCAATGTTTTAGAAAACTTTGTCTACAGGGGAACCGATTTAACCAGCGGCAATAACGTCAGTCTGAAGATCAAGGGAAGAAACACGCTTGTTAATCGCTGCTACTTTGGAGTAATGAACTCTCTTGAAGTACGAAGTTAAAAATCTATAACACGTTGATAATTCCGGTCCTGTTGTATGGCGCAGAAGCATGGACCCTTCGGTTACAGCGTTTTTGGAAGCGTTCGAGAGAAAGTTTAGCATCCGTATGAACCAGCTGTAATGATAAGGTTGACATAGTCCAGAATCTGTACTATTCTAGTAATTCTATCCAGATCGACAACAGAGCTCTAGCACAAAGAGTTTCCAGGGGGAACCATAATTTAATTGGTAGACAACAGCCAAGAGTGTTACATCGCATGTATTAGAAGGACCAAATCTAGGAGGACCTCTGCATACTTGGTACTAACAACATATGACACCAGCTCGCTCTAGACTATAGTGGCTGGTGCGCCTTCCTAAGTAAGTTATATATAAGTAAGTTACTAACTAGACGGACACATTTGCAGGTTTTTGTGGTTTAAACAAAATTTAACTGAAATATTTATAAATTAATTGTCATCAGATGTAAGTTTGCAAATGAAAACCTTAAAGACTTGGTCTGATGCACCATACCTCAAGCCGAGCTGGTAGTCTGACATTTTACCAAGAGTTCATTATGGCTGAGAGTTTGGGAACCTCTTCGAGTATTTTCGCATAATATTGCTACCAACTATGTCGATGGTTCAGCATTTTGTATTTTTCTTGTCATCTCAAAACTTTTAAGACTAACCTCGTAGAAAAAGTAAATACACGCGACGTTGTGGTTTTTGCCTCGTTGACATTTCTGCTGCCAACATTATTGTAAATTGCTTCGTTTCTACCGAGCTCCCTTCTTCAACTACAGCATCACCATCATCAGCACTATCATTATTTTGTTCATGTCATTGGCGTCGTTGTCGTTGCGGTTGTTCTTTCATGAGTATCTGCTACCGCCGCCGCTGTTCATTTTGTGTGCATGCTCGCGTTCATAGTTTTCTTTATAAAGTGAAAGGAACTCGACCGCGATGTCAACTATGTTATTTACACGGCATTTGGGCGCCAAAAAGTAGGACATTTTACATTTCTAAGATGGCGGCCGAACTCAGTTTATTCTCCGCTCTGCACACTTCGCAAGCGCGCTTTAAAAGTTGATTTTCTTCAACACGTTGTTCCGTTCCCAGAAGAGCAACCACAAAATACAAATACACAGACACGTAGTTAGACAGACAGACCGACAGACAGACGGACGGACGGACGGACAGAAAGACAGTCGGATAGCTACAGTGTCTCTTGTGCTCAATTGACCTGCTTATTCTGCTTATTCTTTTGCTGCTGTTACTTCAATTAGAGGTTTTACTGTCTCGTTCTATAGTGCTCCTTTAGCAATTTGACTAAAACCAGAAACAAATATGTATTTCTTTAGTGGCTTTAAATTTTTAAACGTGTAATTTTCGTTAACACTTTGCCGTAAAAAACTACGCCACAATGGCGTACTGAATATTTAAAGCATACTTTCGTGCGCGTCGTTTGTCTTGTGTGCATTTATATGGAAAATGGTTCTCATGACTGTGTGTGTGTGTGTGTGTTTCTGTTTGTGTATGTGAGTGTTTATGTGTCTATTTATATTTTGAGAAATGGCGTCGCATTTTCTCCGAATTTTCTTAGCTTTGACAAAAAAAAAGTTTTCAAAAGGTTTTCCTACTTTTGTTGCTTTTTAAGAATTCAAGTAGAAAAAGTAAAGCTAACTACTATTGTATCTGCACTTAAGGAAATTATATTACGAGCAGTTACGGTTTAGTTCGAAAGTTCCCTAAAGTTTACTGACTATTAAAAGAAAATTTGATGTGATTGACATTGTATGATACCTTACACGGCAATATGCTCCTGGATACATAACCTGCTGAGCTACAGAAGAGTCCAAGTCGGGAGCCACAACCATGACGAAGGAGGCGCATGCAGGCATGCCAAAGGCCCCTATCATGGAATTACGTGGTAAACGAACTGCTTAAGAATGCTTCCAGATAATTGCATATACTGACGAAATAAGCAAAACTATCATGGTTAAATGTACATCCATTCTCAGCTCAATCATGGACCGCACGTTAAAAGAGTTAGTTGGATGGGCCACAGAAGCCGGACTCAGTATCAATGCGGATAAGACAGACCTTATTAATTTTACTAAGAGATACATCCCGCCGCACTAGATCCCACCCAAATTAAGCGGAACACTGTTTGTACCCAAAAACAGTGTAAAATATCTTGGAATAGTATTGGATAGCAAATTGACCTGGAGACTCAATGTGGCAGAAAGGGTGAAAAAAGCAACCAATGCTCTTTATGCATCGCAAAAGATGCTAAGCAGTACATGGGGCCTCTCACTAATTCTGATGGACTGTATCTCATTTCAGTAATACGACCGATACTATTTCATGGAGTTCTGGTATGGTGGAAGGCCATGAAGAAGTACACATACCTAAAACTTATGGAGCGGACCCAACGGCAGACTCTAGTCTGTATCAGGGATGCGTTGACCACCCCCACAAGGGCACTGAAAACGACGCTGGGTGTATACTCCCTGGACATCTATGCGCGTCTACTTGCACAGAAGTCTGAGCAACGCATCTCTGCGACCGGTGCCACGGCGCCACTAAGCTATGGACACAGCTCAGTTGGCAGGGAGTTCAGCAGTAGAGCGGACTACATGACTTCCAAATCCAACTTCGCACAGATAGGTAATAGGCACTGGACCAGCACGCAATACAAATATTTTCAAACGGCTTCAAAACTGAGTCAGGAGTTGGAGCGGCGGTATACTGCGCTGAATTCGATCTGAGGGTCTCGTAAAACCTACCCGATTACTGCAGCATATTGCATGCAGAAGTAGCGCAACAGATGCACACCTCGCAAGAACGAATAAATATATTTTTCGACAGCCAAGCTACGATAAAAGCCCTGCTGACGGCCTCCATCTCTTCCAGAAATGTCTCTTAGCACCTTAAAAAAGGTGCACATCTTCTGCATTTACAGCCACCGTGACATAGACGGTAATGAAATGGTGGACAGCCTAGCAAAAAAGGCGTCGGTCTATCAAGAGAAGTAACGACAAACGTACGAATCTCTCTACAGACGCTGTATAGCAAACTGAAAGAGAACTCATTGACAAACTTGAAGAACTCTACTACTCTTGAGGGGGAACTCTATTAAAAAAAATAAACTAATATTTTATGGAAACGAAGAGAAAAGAAATGTTTTTGTACTGACAAAAAATGCTGTTTGGTGGGGGGGGGGGGGGTTGTTTAGAATATTGCTTCTCCGAATATTTCAACTGCTGCTTGATTATACGATTATAAAATGGCGCAAAAACTCGTCTAAATTGCGGTTAAACAACGCCAAACACTGTTGCGAAGAAGTCACAAGATTGTATTTGTGGTTTATTTCCGGCACCCAACTGCTTTTTGCTCGCCTATCTGTCTGTCTGTCTGTCTGTATTTGATCTCAATAACTGTTAAACACAAACATAATGATGCAGAATGCTTAAAATTTGACAAGAGTCTAATGATAAATAGTTTATATCCGAAACAAACTTGTTTGAAAATTATGAGCAACATAAAAGTACATCGGTATCGATTCGATAATTTCAATTAAATAATATAGGAATTGTTACAGTTTCGAATGCGTTTTTAAAATTTAATCGGTTTTGTTCAGTTAAACGGTTACGGTTAAGCTTCCCTATATCAAAACTATTAGAACACTCCATCAACTTTTGCATCAGACCATGTACGAGTTCAAACAGCAACAAAAAAAAAGAGAATTGTGTGCATATAATTAAATTTAATTACAGTAATTAGTTGTTTGCTCTGCTATCTGACCATTCGATGGCAGAATAATTGCGTTCTCCTTTTTTATATACTTTTTTTATACCGCAACGAATTGCGTGGTTTCATTTTTCATTGCATCAATTCATTTGAACTCCCTGGAGCTGCTACAATTTAAAATTAAATCAATGTGCAAGCCAATTCTCAATAAATTGCTCAACCAGCTACTTGAAACTGTGTGCTCAAAGTCTTCTAGTGAAGCTGCATCAATACTTTCTATGCATATAAATAGCACTGAGCCCCAGGATACACACGTATTGCAATGGTCTGAAGCTGCAAGCTTGCAGCAACTACGCAGTTTCTTGCTATCTGCAGCTTGCATAACCCACGCAATTCCTGGAATAAACAATAGAGCTTTGCTGCAGACATGTCCTTGAAACCCGGCAGGATAGCTACGCGTGAATGCAGCAAGTTGCTATGGTAATAATATGAAACCAACAACATTGTATTGTATGCATATACTCGTATGTCCTTGTATGTATGTGTAGCTGAAGTTATAAATGAAATATTGTGTTGGCGTTGCTGCAGATATTGCTTTTGATAAAATAATTGCACACGTTATAAACGTAAAAGTGTACTAAGCGAATTAAAATCCTTGACGTCAACGACAAATGTGCTGCGTAATATCTTTGGGAAGTGGTTTGGAAAGTAATGCTGCCAACTGGTAACATGCGTCATTGACGTTGCAGCATGTTAGCAGTTTTCGCATATATTGAAACATATATATATATATATATATATATATATATATATATATATATATATATATATATATATATATATATATATATATATATATATATATATATATATATATATATATATATATATATATCAGTTTTCTCTGCTCTTCGCTTAGAATCACTGCAACAACTTCCGCTGCTGCTGCTGAGGCTGCTACTGCTACTCAAAACTACTTCAAGCGATTTCTATAGCTTTCAGTAACTACTTCTAAATACGTTGGCTCTTTGCCAAGAGCCTTTAACTTGCTTTCACTTTGCCAGTTTATAAGGCTTTAAAGTGCGCATTCTGAAATATGTTGAAAAAGTGCAAATATTAATTTGGTTTAAGCGGACTAGTTCATACACTTCAATAACTATAATCTTTGTAGCAGTAAATAACACTGCGCAATACCATTTTTGTGATCCACATGTTACAATAATTTTCTCACAGAATTTGGTCTGCTGAACACGATAATCGCAATAAAATTTATTTCTACAATACTTGAGTGATATGAAATTTTAAATTTTATTCAGATTTTTTCGGAGTTGAACTTAAATATTGCAATATATCTCGTTTAACGCTCAACCGATTTAGTTATGTTAAATGTCAAATCAAAGATAATTGAATTATATACAAGTTTATTCAAGATGTTGGTCAATCGGCTCGGTAGTTACGGAGAAATTTGAAGAAATATTGCAAAAAAGTCAAAAGTTTTTTTCTCAAAATTTAAATCGAAAATTCATTAAATCGAAGAGAACAAATAGAAAAGCGTCATAAATGCGTTGTTTACGACTAACCTTTTACAAAGCAAGCAACTTGTGAAGGAAATACATGGAAAAATAACAACGTTATAAACTTTTGAATGAAAGTACCAAATTTCTTGAACAAAACTTGTAGGTAAAACGAGTTATGTTACATTATATATGGGAAAATATATAAAATAAAATCAAAATATTTATATGCCAAAATCCCATACATAGAAAATAATTTGATTGCAATTTTTATGCTCAGCAGATCTATGGGAAGGACAAACAAAATTCCGCTGAGTTACTGGTATTATATATGTTTTTCAAAATTCCACATACGGTAGACGCTTTACAATTGTCTTACGACAACATTTTTTTTTTTACTTCAGGAAGATCGATCGACATTGAGACCAAAAAAATAAAAAAATACTAATGCTAGGTCGGTAGAAATGCCACAATTTTTTACGGCTTTCTGTGTCAACTCAAGCCAGTACAAATTTGCGAAGCATGACAAACTGCATACGAAACAATTGCACTTAAAAAAGTTTCCAAGTGGTTTCGAAGCTTCCAGTCTGAACATTTATCGAACGAATTACGAATGAGGTCCAAAAAGATACTCAAGATCGTTTCGCCCAATATTTCCTAAGTAAATGCGAAAACGGTAGGTCTAGCAACTTTGATATAATCGTAACAGATGATGAAGCTTGGTTTTTTTTTTTTTTTTAATACAACCCGGAAACCAAACAACAATACATGGTAAAAAACCACCAATTAAAGCAAGACAATAAAAGTCAGCAACAAAAGTGATGATGTCTAATAAGTGCACCATAGCAAATATTGTAGCTGCTAATCCTCTGAATACTGTTCAGACAATAACTGCAAAATGATATACTAAAATTGCGTACAAAGAGTTTCCGAATATTTTTTAGAACTTCGTCGCGTTCTCTGTCAACAAAGAAAATTGCCCAGCAACATACTCTCTGGATCTGACGCTTTGTGACTTCGAGTTATTATCAACAATTAAAAAATGTAATAAGAAGAAAAGTCTTCAGTAACAGTGAGGAGATAGACGAAATTAAGAAACTACAAAAGCATCACTTTCAAAACAGTTTTGACAGGTGAATCTACATAATGAAGATATATATTCAAAATAATGGTGATTATGCAAAGAAAATAAGAAATAATGAAAATGAAAATGAAAATGAAAAATAAAAACCAGAAAATATTTCTGTCATTTACTTTCTAAGCCCCTAGTAAAAAAAAAATAGAAAAAGGAGTGGCATATTCCTAACTAAAAAGGTGTTGCATAGTGTAATTGAAAAATAATAATCGATTATCCAAAATTATTAGATGAGAGCAGGGGAAGGCAACTGAGAAATGTTCTCCCCAGCCACAACATCGTTTTTGTTTAGCAGAAAAATATTTTTATTCGTTTAATTTTCATAGAATAATAGGCAAACATCTAAAATTGGTATATAAGGTATCGCCATGCTTTCTTTTTCTTAGTAGAGTTCCCCCTCACATTTATTATAGTTACCACGCCCAGCCCACGCTCCAAACTGGCGTTCTGGATTAACTCCTGTTATGTTTAACAAGTCCACATAGACAAGAAAAACAAAATCACGCAGAAACTACCAAAGATTAAATATGAAAGAATGCAGCAGTCGCGAGGACTTCGATATACCCTGCCACATTTCGTACTCTGACAAATAATACTTTGATTATAAGAAAAAAAGATTGTTTACCTTGTGAATCGTGAATTTAATGGGTATATAGTCGTATTGGAAGCGTTGTGGCATCCAAAATTGGAAGTACATCTATCCACACGAATCTAAAAATCCAAGTTTGAAAGCTCTATATTTTATATTCTCCGATAAATCGTTGTTCAAATATGCAAAGATGGAACGGACATACTCAGCTTTTGACGCTGATCAAGAATATATAGCTATACTTTATGGAGTCTGCGACACTAGTACATTTTCCCTCTGCCTATTTTACATATTTGCACCAACTTAGCATACATTTGGGCTCAAGGGCAGGGTATAAAAATACTCTATACTCGTACACTTATAATAAATAAAGCCCAATCTAAACTATTCAAAGCATGCATCTGTGTATTATACATACTAACTATATCTATGAAACGAGTGTTTTTTTTTTTTTTGTAAGAGGTTTGATTTTCGAATTGAAAACATTTCTAAGCCAGCTCTGACAATAAATTTTGTCATAAAATAGACTTTCTAATAAATCCCACACAAAAAAAAAAAAAAATTACCACGATTTTTATATTATTTTTCTAGTTTTTAAGCTCTATACATTACGTCAGCTTTGCATAACCCACGCAATTCCTGGAATAGACAATAAAGCTTTGCTGCAATCATGTCCTTGAAAGCATCCAGGATAGCTACGAGTAAATGCAGCAAGTTGCCATGGTAAAAATATGAAAGCAATAACATTGAAATGTGTAGGTAAATTTGTTTGCTTATACACGTAGCTGAACTTATAAATAAAATATTGTGTTGGGTTTTGTTTTGTTTTGTTTTGTTTTGTTGCAGATATTGCGTTTGATAAACTAATTGCATAACATACGTAGGAGCAAAACTGAACGAATTAAAAATTATTACGTATATGGAAAATTTGCTGCGCAATTTCGCGCACCATATTAGAAATTTCTGCATACATTAAAGCATTAACTATGGCAACTATAACTAACTGTATTATATGCTTAGTTAAGTAGCAGATTTTTAAATCAATTTTATGATCCCAGAATTTAGAACACCAGTAATTGCTGTAATTAGATTAAAGCTCGTTGACAGCTTTTTTTTTTAGTTTTTTTCAAAGTAATCGAAGCCGAAAAGCTGAACTGGAATTTTCTTACCAATGAGCGTGTAAAGAAACTAAGTCTTGGTAACTTTTAACATCCTTCACAAATAATTCTAATATACGATGGCAAGAAACATACTATTTATGCTGCAAAAGATGCAAAAAGTCGCTGGAAATTACATCATTGGCGCGCAGGGGACTTCGTCAACATGATGCTAAATATTTTCCAATCGTCTTGATCGGGAAACAACAGCGCCCGAGCAGAGATGACTGAGATAACAACATCCTGCTCTTTAAAAATTCCATCAGATTCTTCACAGATGTATGCTAATTAGACAACAACGTCTGCAGAAGCGTATTCTGAGGATATCTATATAATATATCGTTCTTTCGACTAGCAGATCATGCTTTTAAAACAACGGCAGAAACAGATATTTACTCAGACAGCCAAGCAGCCTTGATGCCGCTAGACTCTAAAATGGGTACAAACTGTCACAGACTCTTTATCCGAATGGATTCAAGGCCACACGAATATCATAGATACCAATACAGCCCAACTATCAACTATCAAGAACAGTCACATAATTTGCGTGGCAATGAAATGGATATGGGTATGAATATAAAAATTAGCTATACTTGTACTAAGGGCCATTTTCACGCCTAGCCTACTATATCTGTATAGCTCATTTTTTCACGCTGTATCCTAGTTTTCAATGTCATGACTATTGACAATGCCATTGACAATGCCATAAACGTATTGCCTAGTCCGACACCACAATATATATATTTCAAAGATAGCTGCCAACTTGACTTTATAATTTCGATAACAAACCAAAGCAAAAGCAAAAAGAAAGCAAACAAAATTGAAATTTTTTATTAAAATTTGTATTCACTCACTCTCATCCATTTTTTTCTTCTAGTTTATACTTTTTATGCGTTTACATTTGTGCATATAAATGGACTGTCCATCTTTTCAGTATTTTACGACTGACCGAAAAATAAAACAAAAGTCAAATACAACAGAACAATAAAAGGACCGATAACAGACAAAAACCGATTTATACTGCAGTGCTACTCGGAATGCATTTATTACAATTGTGAAGTCGTGAAATACACTACTCAATATTATGCCCCCAATTTCATATATTGGCAATTCGTATTCTCTAATGTATTTCTAAAGCGTGAAAATGACACTAAATTAGAAATTTGAAACTCCACCAAATAGTAAAACCTGTACAAACTTTAACTAAACTATATAATTGCATAAGTGTTTATTTCCCATTAGAATCAAATCAAATGGCAGTATGGCAGCAACGAAATTGCTACTGTAATGTAAATAGGTAAAGTACGTAACGAATTTTGGTATTGCTGACACAGCAACGATTTTGTTGAGAAAAACTGAAATTAACTAATTGCAAATACAAAGCAATTATTGTCAAATGATTTTAATAGGGCCTTTCCACTGGCCAACATTATACAAATTCTCAACATTCTCGGTGAATGTTGAAAATGTTACCCATACATCCTACAATCCTACTATGTAATATTATAAACGCGAAAGTTTCTACGGATGTATAGATGTTTGTTACTCTTTCACGCAAAAACTACTAAATGGATTTTAATAAAACTTTAAAATAGTATAGCTCATGTATCAGAATAACACATAGGCTATAATACTTATATGACGATGTACACATAAATGTACTGAATAAATGTTAATGTAAATGAAATGTAATATATAAAAAATAGGCAAAAATTAGTATGAGCGAGATGGCGATAATTAAAACATAATGTATAGCTGAAAGCCACAGAGATTGTTCATGTGCTTGTCTCATATGGTCATGTGTGCATGATCAAAGAGAAAAAACGAAAGTATACGTATATTTGAAGTAAAATGCGGTAAAAGCATTTTATCACATTGGAAATGATGATTAAAAACCATTATGTGCATTTAAAAGTTCATGAGATTGCAGTAGATCTGTGGTCAACTCAAATGAATGTGTGAAAAAAAATTTGTTTGATTCTACACACATAGTACGTGTGTACGCTAGCTACTGACCCTTTCTCTGTTCGTCATTTTGTGGAAGTGGGCGCATACAACGTTGCGAGGGCCAGCTAGTTTTTACATAATAGACAACATTCTGTACATTCTCAACATCTCAACATGGCAACAGAATGTTGCCATTATCCTAGAATGAATAACTTGTTTTTCGATTAAATGATAAATTTACTCCGGATATCATATCATATTTATTATTATCTTATATTTAAATAAAGCGAACGTCATTTTGCTGCTCACATGTTGGGATAACTCGAGTGGGATATCTCGGTTTTTACTTCTACGGAGCCAAAAACCAAATGAGTACAATTGGTATTGTAGGATGCTTTAAACATCGTAAGAATGCTATAAATATGGTGTAGAGAATGGGGCCTAACATGCTGCCTTACGGGACTCAAGCTCATATAGTATCTCTTAGATGGAACTTATTCTCACCACATCTTCCATACGAGTTACTGACTGCTACGTATGTAACTTGTCGCAAATTTGTGGCAAAGTAGTAATGCACTTTATTTTTATTGACTATGTAGGGTACACATAGAATGGCGTTGCAATCGTGCACATTGCGAATCAATTAAAGCAGGCTTTTTATCTACTTTGCATAATTATAAATTGCACGGTTTACGGCTGGTTTTAAAATTCAACTAAAAATATATCTAATTTCAGAGTACGCTTTAAGCTATTCGCATGCTGTGCGAATAAAATTACATTAACGTAAACTATTGTATTACATTTTAAATCTCATCAGAGTCAAATGCAGCGCACAGCATAATTTATCTTCACATCTGAGGTTACACATTCTCCCATGCACCAGTTTTAAGCGGAAATCGATAAAATTTAATATAACAAATTGCCGCCATTTATCCATGGATAAATTTCAAATTCACAACTTTTGGCAGCAGAATGTGCGATAGATTTGCGAGCGATGCATACCAATTACCCAAGCGAAAGTAGCAAATACTGCACACAAAAATACACACACTCACTCGAACATGACATAAGGATACAGTATCCTAAATTCTTTTATACAATTCCTTCTTCGATCTTTCTTTTGCATACTTTTGCATGCGTCTGCTTGCTATACGCTTCATTCAGGCAGAAAAATTGCAAGCAAGTTTCAAGAGATTCGAGTGTATATATTTTGGCGTCGCACTTCTTACACCGCTTATCATTGAATCAAGCATAGAAATCAAGAAATCTTCAATGTTCGTCTTCATCATCATCATCATCATCTGTGCTGGTTAGCATGGATAAATTGCAAATCGTTTATTTGGTTTCTATTTATTTTTTTTTTTTTTTTTGATATTCATAACCAAGTCACTCGCCGTCATTTACCAGTCCCGTCCCGTCCCGTCCCGTGCCGTGCCATGCCGTTCAGTACTTAATACGCCTGCATTCAGAAAAGACTATTGCAGAACTAATGGCAAGCAGTGCGGCAACTTTTTCTACCAATAACGATATATGCAGCACAATAAGTGCGAAGCAGCCAAAACTGTTGGCAACAATTGAAAAGTTTGCCTTTAGATATTTTCACAAGTTTCATTCGTTCTTTCTTGTGATTTGTTTAAGAGTGTCGTAGAGAGAACTAAGATGTGCTTACCCTTGAAGTCAGGCATCAGCAGTAGCAGCACCAGCAGCAGCACCAGCAGCAGCAGAAGTACATTGAACCAAATGTTGTGGCAGACGGCAATATTGCAAGTAAGGAATGCTGCATGCAGCGTGTCGTTTGCCAAAAGTCAAGAATGGCTTTCACCAACTTTGGTTTCCCTTGGTTATTCTTTATGTCCTTTCTATGCTTTACACATAGTTTGTAAAATAAGTATTGGCAGTTTCTCGAAAAGTTTGCAACGCAATGGCGGAGCATGAATTTCGACCATCGTTGAGAACAAATCTTGTGTCAACATACAAACAGATTATAAATTTATTACGACTTGAATACTCATACAACTGTTCCCACAAATATAGATTTTTGATTGGAAAGCTAATATATGTACAGATAGATACATCTTCCCCCACAAGTAGCGTTACATATACAGTTGAAAAGAATTTTGAGCAAATGTTGCTACGGCCCATGTAGGACGCAATCCTCCCGATCCAAATGCATCATTAGGAAAACAACCTATTTGAAAATAAAAATCAAATTAAAATCATATTTGATACACTGCATTTTATCTATTTTACTACTTTTCAGATTTTTTGTATTCTTCTTTACCTTTATCCATAGAATTTGTAGACAGAGTGTGAGCCTAGCAATCATTGGGGTTTAAAAAGGTTCCCCGATTCTTCCATAAGCAGTCTGTGTGCGGTTATATTTTCTGAAATGTGGCTGAAACTTAATATATAAATTAAGCAGACATCTTTGCTGATTCTCCTCAACAGAATTTTTATTATTTTTACGTGTTACCTGCTCTAATAGAAGCTTGCCGGCTTTATCAATTTTCAAAACTTCTGAGTGAACTTCATGTTTAAACAGACAATGTAGAGTATCAGCATAGAGTGATATACTTTATCAGACCGGCCTTGCTGCCCAAATTAAATGAATGAAGGAATTTAAGGAAATGTATGTTCATGCATAGGAATTTAGAAACACCCAAAAGTTTTCTAGGAACTTTCAAGAGTAAGAAGTTACATCGAAGTGAGTGCATTGTCACCTATTATGTCTGGAAACCAAACAGAAATTATCAGCGCAATGGCGTCTGTATATCTTAACATTCCCTCACATCTTCTTAAGCATTTAATTTAGTATAGTACAAAGTAAGTTAAGAGGTATCAGAAAAGCATTCATCATCCAATCACCGGCATACTGTATTCCGCAATGCAGAAATATGCCCCAAAGCTGAGGAAAGATAAACTTAAGAACTACAAACTGGGAACTTTACAGTAAAACACTGAAAAGAAGCTAAGCGATGCAGAAATGTTCCCCAAAGCTGAGGAAAAGATAAACTTAAGAACGACAAACTGGGAAATTTACAGTAAAACAATGAAAAGAATCTTAGCAACCTAACCACCCTGCCTACTCAACTACAAAGCTCAGCTAGAAAGCATGGTGTAACTTTTTAAAAATAACTGCTTCACTGAGAAGTGTCTCAAACAGAAAGTTAAAGGCGACACATAAACTACCCAGGTGATAAAAGGATCTTAATGAACTTAGAAAGAACCGTAGAAAGTGTTTTAATCAAGCAAATCACGTCTATGGAAAATCCTGTCCATGACAGCAACCTCTAATGGACCCAAAGGGAGTCTGGACAGATTTCAGTAAGGAAACTGTCGAGCTATTACTAGATACACACTTCTCGGAGTGGGCGGTACAGCTCAATATAGTAGAACAGGGAAAGCGTGTAAGAAAAGAAAAGATAAACTGGACGATAGACACTTTTCATGCAAAGAATATGCCCAGCCCCACTACAGCAAGCGAAGAGATCATACGATGCTTACATGCGATCTTTCTCAGCTTTCTTAGGCTTAATGATATTCCATACAAATGGAGCGATGTTAAGTTAGTTTCTATACCTAAAGTGTGTCAGGTTTAATACGCTAATCAGGTCAATTAGTCTATCATCATTTCTCCTGAAAACACAGGAGAGATTAATAAATGTTCATATTAGAAATAGTATAGACCCCTTCCTTCTTTCTTTCTATACAACAATATTCCGATCTTCATTCCCCTGAAAATAAGCAATATAAGTCTCTCCTTCAGTAACAGTACAAAGCGTGGTGATTCTGAATATAAAGCCTTGTTAGAACGACAACAAAAAAGATAACACATCTCTATTCTGTTATGAGCCTTTACGGGACATTGCCTCATAGGAAGACACGCCACTAGGCTATGCCTGGATTTATGCAGATATTGTGGGAATGACGAAGAGAAGAAATTCGTTGAGTATTGGTTATGTCATTACACAGCTCATAGTAGGAAGAGACTAGCTCTACAGGAGTCTCTTTTTATAGTTAATGTTACAGAGCTATCTGTAAAAGAGATCAAGTATATATCAAATTGGTTCACTTAAGATTTGTAAAAGGAGTAAGAGAGATCTCTGTCTCTCCTCTTTTATGTATAATTTCTTCAAAGAAAAAGTGAACGTTCCATCTACAACCTGCAGACGAGTTGTATTGAAGGTTCCTTGTCCAAGCGCTTACTAAAACTGTCAAAATTTTGAATGTTATCCGTAGATGCTCCGACCGAGTGTCATGATTCTTCTTGAATACTACATTTGCATTTAAATATTGTTCATGTGCAAACTTTTTCTTAGTTCTGCCAGATCACGTTTCCACCAGGAGTTAATAAAACAACAAAACACTGAGTGTGAAAGAGAGCTGTACTTGCAAGAATGCAACAATTATAACATGCTTGGAGTGGAAATGTGTTTATTGTTCGATTTATAAAAAATTCATGATCTACACTGGTCGCTTTTAATGATAAACGCGAAATAAGTAGCAAAAATTTGCAATGTGCAACCAGCAGACTGATGAGAACTTCGTGACTAGGTTCGAAGGTCTATCTGCAGTTAAAACATTTTAAAATATTTCTCTATATAAAAACAATCTTTAGGCAGCTAAAATTCATATACAAATCAAGCAAGAACTACGTATTTGATGTGGAATTTTTTCTTGTCCTATAATCTGCCATTATTTTCGAATGTGAATGCAGTGTATTTAACTCACAGTTTCACCCAGGTTAAAATATCCTTGCTATTGTATTGTACTCGCCTTTGCTGTTGTGTGCCAAGTATTTGTGGAATTTTTTTAATTTCTGTTATTTGGCTTTGAGCTTGGCTTTGTATTCATTCTTCTACAGTTTTGTGCTTATTTATTTCATCACTTAGACTTGCATTTTAAATGCTTCCTTCTCGCTTCAATTACATTCATGTGCATTGTTGCCTTGTTAGATAGTTTGTTGCAAACGATTTGTCTTTGTTACTGGGGTATTGTTTTACCCATTTTTGCATTCCTTTTGTTTACACAGATTTTTGTTTGACTCTTGTCTACTACTACTTATGCGATTATGTATAGTACTTGTACTACAACTATTACTACTACTGCTGCTACTTATGTGCTTTCAGCTGCTACTAAAAGCTGTTAAATGCCAAGTTTATGCTAAATTAGTTGCGCAAATGTATGTGTCTGTGTCTGTGTCGGAGCAACATCCTTTTAGTGTTCCTCGTAGACGTCCTTCTCGTCATCGTTGAAATTAACTAATGATGAAAAATGCTCATTGCTGTTGCCTGCTTTCTATCTTTCTTTTCCAACAGCCAACAGCAGTCAAGTGAAATGAGTAGAACTTAGAAAAGTGGTTTCCTCTTAAACCAGGTCAGTTTTCCTTTTTGTTGCTGTTGTTGTTGTTGTTCTTGTTGTTTTCTTGCCACATTGTGGCCCACAAGAAAATGGCATCAAGCAAAGAAAATGGCCGCTCTGCTTTTTGTGGTTTTTGGTTTTTTTCACGATTTTCCTTTTTCGTTTTTTGTTTTATCTCATTTCATTGTTGAAGCCACACTTTTATGCATTATTCTTTATAATTAATTAGAGGCTCACACCGCATGACTTTCAAGTGAAAGTTGGACTTTTCTTTTTGCTTAATATACATAAACAAAAAATTAACACGAACCATTGATTTTGTAAACACGTTTTATCAATTTGGACAGGTTATTTGTAAGTTTTTGTGCAAGTTTATTTGGAGTGTTGTGTTGTTAGAAAACTTAAGATTGACTTAAGATTTCAAGGCTAATGACAAATTGTGGCGTTTACCATTGAAAACAATGACAAATGCCTTAGAATATTGCGCTTTTGAAGCTTATAGTCCTTTCTTAAAGCTTAGAGCAGCAATACCCAAAGGAAGAAGGCAACAAATTTGAATAATGGTCACCATATTTACCGAACTTCAGTCTATTTGGCAATCGTATGCATCCAGATATTATGCAGAAACCTATTAATTGCCATTTCAAAACGTTTGAAAACGTCTCAAACTGCTAACAAACGCACGTTAGCGCAAGTATCCGCAGGGTAGCCTCTAAACATCCATCCGTGGTGAGGAAATTGGGAGAAAGCAACCCACCTCCATTAATTATGGGTTGGTGTGCTGGGTTTGGTTTTCGCCATCGCTGAAAAACGCATAACAGTGAAGACTCAGAGGAAGCCTCGGATCAACGGATTTAAGCACTTTGATTTACGCATATGTATCTGGAATATACGAACCTCTATAGGGAAGGTGTTGGTTGATGTCCTCGACAAATACAAATATAAACTGACAAAATCATGCTTAAAGCCAAAATCGTGAAGAAATGAATCTTTAGCTATCGGAAAATTCAGCCTTCACGATGCTACATTCAGCAATGGAGACAGGCTGACCAATGACTTGGCCGCAGATCGGAACATGGTAACCAGTAGCACCAGTTTTACAGACCCTAACAACCAGTTCGGATCGGAATGTACGCATCGAGCATGTAAGACATACGAACGATACAAGTTCGGAAGATCGTCTCGGAACATCTTTAGGCTCACACAACACATTCCAAAATTCAACGAAAGCTCGATGTCGGCGAGCCACAATCACAACAGACAGACAAACTCAGCCAAATGTTCCGATCCTCTTTGGCTTCTGAATATATATGTGAGCAGTGGAGACATATAACCGACTCCATGGATACGACTGCCATCGTGGTCATTGGTTACACAAGACCTTTGATGCAATCTGGGTATGACGAGGAGTGTCGCCAAGCTACTGCAGAGAAAGACATAGCCTACAGAAAAACTTTGCAGTCGGGAAAAACGCGTACTACTATACAACAATATCAAGAAAAAAGTAGAGAGCGAAAGCTTATTTTTAGACGCACGAAAAAGAAGCAATAAAGGCACAAACTTGAGAATATTAAGGTGTTCTGTGAGACAAATGAAGCTCGAAAATTGTAGTTGCAAAAGTTGGAGGCGTCTGACCGAAAGCTTCAAACTTTGAAAAAATTGAGGCAGGTTACAGTTGCACGGAAATCAATGGAGAGTCACATCCCTAACCTACTTGCTGGCAGAGTAGTATTTCTGGTAACACCAGTTGTTGATGACTCTGTTGTAAAACCATCGGACTATAACGAGGTCGACTCAGCGAATTAATATCTTCAAGAAGGGAGACTCCACTGTCTACGCAAAGTACCGTTGAATAAGACTCTTTTCATTTGGATATAATATACTGTTCCACGTACTGTGTAAAAAGCAGAATGTGGCTTCTTTGTCTAAAAAAAAAATGCTCTTATGCGTAATTTATTAGTGCGCCTTGCACGAATGCATTCGAATGCATTCATTACATACTTTCCAATGATTCGTACTCGTATTTTGTCTAAAAAAAAATGCTCTTATGCGTAATTTATTAGTGCGCCTTGCACGAATGCATTCGAATGCATTCATTACATACTTTCAAATGATTCGTACTCGTATTTTGTCTAAAAAAAATGCTCTTATGCGTAATTTATTAGTGCGCCTTGCACGAATGCATTCGAATGCATTCATTACATACTTTCAAATGATTCGTACTCGTATTTTGTCTAAAAAAAATGCTCTTATGCGTAATTTATTAGTGCGCCTTGCACGAATGCATTCGAATACATTCATTACATACTTTCAAATGATTCGTACTCGTATTTTGTCTAAAAAAAAATGCTCTTATGCGTAATTTATTAGTGCGCCTTGCACGAATGCATTCGAATGCATTCATTACATACTTTCAAATGATTCGTACTCGTATTTTGTCTAAAAAAAATGCTCTTATGCGTAATTTATTAGTGCGCCTTGCACGAATGCATTCGAATGCATTCATTACATACTTTCAAATGATTCGTACTCGTATTTTGTCTAAAAAAAAATGCTCTTATGCGTAATTTATTAGTGCGCCTTGCACGAATGCATTCGAATGCATTCATTACATACTTTCAAATGATTCGTACTCGTATTTTGTCTAAAAAAAAATGCTCTTATGCGTAATTTATTAGTGCGCCTTGCACGAATGCACTCGAATGCATTCATTACATACTTTCAAATGATTCGTACTCGTATTTTGTCTAAAAAAAATGCTCTTATGCGTAATTTATTAGTGCGCCTTGCACGAATGCATTCGAATGCATTCATTACATACTTTCAAATGATTCGTACTCGTATTTTGTCTAAAAAAAAATGCTCTTATGCGTAATTTATTAGTGCGCCTTGCACGAATGCATTCGAATGCATTCATTACATACTTTCAAATGATTCGTACTCGCACCTAGACGGTGCAGTTCACGCACGAGTTTATATGTACGTAATATAGCAGGATTAATATACATACTTATAGTTATATAGTACCTAAGTATATCTGTTTAAGGAATTAAATATTTGTAGGCTCGTCGGGGGAGGGAGTTAATTCCCCCTACTACACCATTATTCAGTAATAAATATTATAAGAATTATTTAAAATTCTCATAGTTTTCATAGCAATAATTTACATGAGACAACAAAAAATATTCAAATACTTACCCAAATGCTACTTAACACTAGTTAAGTACTTACTATAAGCTTTAACTAGTATATAATAACTATGCTAGTAAAAATATCTTATTTTACTAAAAGCAGCAACCTTCAATATACTTGTATACGTATGCTAAGCTAAGTACTTTCGAATTTTTTATATATATTATAGATAATACTTAAAAAAATATTACAGAAAAAAAAATGTGAAAGGAATAAAAGAAGAAGAAAAATAATTAAAAAAATTTTCGACTTACCAACTCTACGAACTAAGGTAACGTAAGGACAACGTAACGTAGTTGTTGAAGTGGTACATATTACGATTTTGATGTATGGAAGCGTTACGCATGGATGACGAATTCATATACAGCGGATCGGATCGGTTCGGATGTCATTTCGTTTGATTTGATTTGTATTAATTTACAATTTTATGGATTTTTTTTTTATTTTTTTTTTGTTTTTTTTTTCATTTCCAAATTTTGGTCGGCAAGCAAGGCAAGCAATATATTTGTACGTTTTGTATTTCAAGCATATTAAAAAAGAAGAAGGAAAAAAATATATGTAAGATAAATAAAAAATCGTAAGCAATAAGTAAAGGGTTTTTCAATACGAACATAACTGTTTTGTATTCTAATACTAAGGCACACTTAATTTTTTTTCCAGGAGCTGTCAATGTCAAAACGCCGGTCAAGGTTTGCATTTTTATTATGGTGAAGTTCACGAATGAGTTTGAATGAAGTTTTGTAATTATTCATAAAGTTCTACTGAAATTCTGAGTTGGTGGTTGCAACTTTAAGCGCGCTAGCTCCAATTTTCAGACGTAACAATCGTTCCACCAGCCAGACTGTGCGTGCTATGGTGAATAAATTCGAGTCGACATATTCACTAAACGATATTCCTCTGCCAGTGAGACAACAGAAGTACAGAAAAAACGCATCCGTAAGTGCTGTCGATTCCACGCTGGCAAATTTTGCATCAAAATCTTGATCTACACCCGATCTACACTTACGTGATGAAATTACCTCAAGAACTGAAGGCTTTTTGAAACGCTGAAACTTAAACTCTGCAAAAGTTTACAGAAAATTCTGAATTTCATTGAAAAATCATCTATCTTCAGCGGGGAAGCTCATTTTACGCTTAATGACTTTATCAAAAGGCAAAGTATACATTATTGGACAGCAACAGACCCACATGCGCTTCAAGAGACGCCACTGTATCATTGTAAAAAAAAATGGGAACGTGTGGTTTATATTTCATGCTGGAGTTGTGATTGGACCATATTTTTTCATCTATGAAAAAGATTGCCAATGTGACGGTCAATGGAGTTCGCTATCGTGCTATATTAGAAGACTTTTTTTTTAGCTAGAATTGAATGGACTTCACATCGATGTTATATGGTTCCATCAATATGATGCCACAAGAAACACAGCTGGTCAAAAAATTGCTCTATTACACGGGGAAGTTCGATAACAAGTTAGTCTCGAGAAATGGTTCGGTCGAATGACCACACCGCTCATGTATTTCGTTTTATAGTGTAACGTTAAGTTACGTCGGTTTAGTTCAAGAAGCCAACAACGTTAGAGAAGCTGAGGAACATTATCGAAGGCGAAACAGTCAACGTTACGGCCGATATATGTGGAAGAGTGCTGGAAAATTAGCTCCAAAGAATCAATCCAGATTGTTAGGCATACTTAAATATAACATGCATCTGAAATAAATATCAGCGCAATATCTCAATTATGCTGTGTTTTATTTATATACAAAATTATTGTATTCTCATTAAAAAACCCTTTATATAGGTACACCTATACTTGTATATGCAATATAATCAAAGAAAATTGCGCAACGCTACGTGGAAAGTCTGCAAAAATTAAAAAAAACAAAAAAAAATCTTGAAAAATTAATTAAGCGCAGCGCATGCAACTCATGCGGCATGCGACGTAGGCGGATACGGATATTTATACGGCTGCGGATGCGGATGCTGTTGCATGTCATCTCGCCGTAGAGCATACTACTAATATGCGCCAGGCTGACAGGCTTAAGCGGCATATCAAGCATACTAGTTGCAGTTGCGGTAGTAGAAGTACTAAATGACTAAACGTAATGCAAAATGATGTTATTTATTGCGGGCTTTACTGGTAAAAGCTGCGCTGCTCTTGTTGGGATTTTGCTTTACTTCGGTTGGATTTAGTTGGATCTGGAAGGGTTTGCACTGTGCTTGAGCTTGAGCCTGCCGAGCTGTAGCGTAAATAATAAAGAAAAAAATTAAAACTATGTCAATTACATTTTGAAATTGCAGTCAAGCTAAAACACAGCGCAGCCAAGCACAAGCCAAGCAAAGGCAACTGCATACAGCAAAGGATTGCGGCAGAATTGGAGCGCATTATATGAACTAAGCAAACGCTAGGTCAGGGATAATAATATAGTAAAAATAAAAAATAGAAAATACAAAATAAAAAATAAAAAATAGGGGAACGTAAGTTGCTTCAGTTAGAGGTTATACTTATGTAGTATATGTTTATGTATCGTATGTACAGTTCGTTGCGACAGAATTTCAAACTAATGTTTTGATAGTACACTTACTCTTCATAATACGATTTCGATAATCATCATCACGCTGCATGTTTATGCTTCCGCCACCGTTTGAAACCATCGAACTCACTTGTTCCATAGGCACAATATCCTGCAAGCAAGAAAAAAAGCATTAAGAGAAGGTTGCCAATAAGAAACGAAACAAATTGGTCAAAAAGAAGAAAAAATAATGAAAAATACGAAGTTCATCAATCATTTTTTGCGCTGAAATCGAACACGTTTTTCATATACCAAGCTCAATACCAAATCGCTCACACGGCTTAACGCCGAACTGCGCCATGTCAGTTTATATAATTATAAATAGATATATACATATATACGAATATATATATATATATATATATATATATATATATATATATATATATATATATATATATATATATATATATATATATATATATATATATATATATATATATATATATATATATATATATATATATATATATATATATATATATATATATATATATATATATATATATATATATATATATATATATATATATACTCTCTCTCTCTCTCTCTCTCTCTCTCTCTCTCTCTCTCTCTCTCTCTCTCTCTCTCTCTCTCTCTCTCTCTCTCTCTCTCTCTCTCTCTCTCTCTCTCTCTCTCTCTCTCTCTCTCTCTCTCTCTCTCTCTCTCTCTCTCTCTCTCTCTCTCTCTCTCTCTCATATATATATATATATATATATATATATATATATATATATATATATATATATATATATATATATATATATATATATATATATATATATATATATATATATATATATATACATTTATCCTGCTGTCTATCTGTCAAGTGGCATAAATGCGGATTCTGTATGCGAATAATCTTTGGCTGCAGCAATTTTTAAAACGCTTGACTACTATCATTTATCAAATGCACAGAGAGAAAGAAAAAGTACACAAAAGTTTAGGGCAGAAAATGAAATAAAATGCTGCATTCAATTATTTTTCCTTTTTTCATTTTATGCAATTAAAACAATTCATACTCTTATATTTCTATACCCTTCAAATGTTGTGCGAAGAGTGTATTACCAGATTGTTCAAAAACTTGCAACAGTGAAGCTCAGTTTTTGCAAATATAAATTTTCGACGGTGTTTTTGGCGATTTTTTGCTATGGATCAAAAAGTCTGTATTAAATTTTGTATGAAAATTAAAATTAATTGCTTCAACTCACTTAAAATATTGACTCTGACATTTGGCGAGTCTACTTTGAGAAAAAAAAAAACAAATTTTAGAAGTGCTACAAGCTCTTCACAGAAGGCCAAGAAGATGTTAATGACGCGCCAGCACGCCAGCACGCCAGCACTCCAACAAACGATAAAATCGTTGAAGCAGTGAAGAAACTATGTATGGAGAATCCTCGAACCACTATTAGAGAAGTTGCTGGGAATATTGTCGTATCGGTTGGCACATGCCAAACAATTTTTTCGCATGTTTGTGCATGAAAATTGTTCCAAAATTGGTAAATTTTGACCAAGAGTACCGACGCATGAGCATCGATCAGCAGCTATTGAATGACATCAACGGCAATCCAAATTTTCTCAAAAGGATCACAACTGCTAACGAAACATGGGTGTATGATTATTACAACGAAATCAAAGCCCAAATCGTCCCACTGAAAGCCGCCAGAAGAGAATAGACCGAAAAAAGGACGCCAAGTTCGGTGAAATGTGAAGGTTTTACTCACTGTTTTCTTCGATTATAATAGCGTGGTGAAACGTGAGTTCTTGCCAAAAGGTCGTATGGTCAATAAGGAATATTATCTTGAAGTTAGGCGCCGTTTGCGTGAAGCATTACGAAGAAAACGGGAATTTGTGGCAAAACAATTCATGGCTTTTGCTTCACGATAATGCTCACACATAGTTGCTTTTTAATTGTTTCTAAAATAGTATAGATTATATGGAAGCAGGTTGCTCTGCAGACATTGCTCCTTCTGATTACCACTTGTTCCGATCGATCGATCGATGACTCATGGCCTGGCTGAGTAGCACTTCTATTATAACGAGGAAGTCAAAAATTCGTTCGACTCGTGGATAACCTCAAAAGACAAGC